>JAMPIV010000149.1:0-40000 GCA_024509875.1 Oreohelix idahoensis
CAGGTAAATGATAACAGGTGTTGAACTTGAAGAAACACCAATACAAGATGTAGAATCATACAACATATCTTGGCAGTAATATAGAACAAAGTTGGAGGGACAGACAGCGATATCAAAATAAGGAATAACAAAAGGCCACGAGGAGCTTTCATTGCATTGGGAAATATATGGAGATCAAGAGAAAATAGGATCCAACACGAAAATAAGAATCTTCAACTCAAATGTGAAGTCAGTCCTATTGTATGGCTCAGAGACATGGAGAACAACAAAGACAACAACCAAAAAGCTACAGACTTTCATAAATGGGTGCTTGCGTAGAATAGGGGATTAAAATGGTATGACAAGGTTACCAACGTGGAACTGATGACAAGAACTAGACAAGTGCCAGTGGAACAAGAAATGAGAAGAAGACGATGGCGATGGATAGGACACACACTGAGAAAACCTGTTGATAGCATTACAAGGCAGTCCTTGTTCTGGAACCCCCAGGGCAAGAGAGGCAGAGGAAGACCAAGAAGTACATGGAGAAGAGAGTTGGAAACAGAGGTGAAAATGATGAGGAGAACATGGAAAGAACTTGAGATGATGGCACGTGACAGGAGGACTTGGCATGTGTTTGTTGAAGGCCTATGCTCCTGTGGGAGTGGAGGGTTATGAATGAATGAACCTGAACAGAAGGTGTCGGAGGAAAGTAAAACTGCATGGAATTGCCAAACAGTACACTGCCACCTATATTATTGACTAGAAAGAAATAATGCTGGAATTGCAGAGGCGTAGTAACCATTAGGGAGGAATATACTGGTGAAAATTGTTTCAGATGAAGATAGCAGTTGGCCTACCGCTCTGAACTCAGTGTTTGTTATGTATTGTGCTCAGTGTAGAAATAGAGTATAAATTAGTTCTGAAGTAGGAGGTACAACCTTCTTGTTTCAGGGACTGTGGTCCAAAAGCTATTGAGCAGTACCTGGTCAGAGCTTTGCTGAATCCAGAGGCGGACAGCATACTCCTTGGTCCATATAGCAAACAGTGAGGTGTCTCCAGAACACAGGGGAGCAATCGAGCAGAGGAGTCTTTTCCTGCCACCATCACGAAAGTTAAGCCTATGTGGCCAGCGGAGCTCAACATTATGTATCCCCATCTTAAACTGACATTGTATAAAATTAAGAGGGGAAATTAATTGTTTTAATGAACGGAACTGAGAACATCTCCAATACTAGTTCCAACAGAAATAAACACTTGAAGTCATGATGACAAATAACAACATAGCTTGAAAAAACAACACCAGTATTACCTCATATTACTACTACACAACTGACACACCTAGGATAAGATTAATAAAATATGTCACTACAAGATTCATATTGATAAATTCTGTACATATAACTTGTAATTAAAATTGATTGTGATTCCTGGTTCACTTTGTATTTGAATCAGGACACATATATATTAATGAAAAGTACTTAATACATATTGATATTTGAAAATTTACCAGTGACTCATTCAAGATAGTCTTATAGAATGTTACATGTGTGTGAGTGTCACAGTGTTGTCACGTGTGGTGGAATAAATTAAATTGTTTATCTGTCTGTTGTTGTTGTGACTTACACTTCATCATATACATACCCTAGACATTCAACGTAGTCATCACTATATTCCAGAATAATTCTGACTGAGGTATAAATATGTGGTAGCAAGTAAGGTCATCTATAATACACTACCCTTATTAGATATAGATACCTTCACAGCTGATCTCAGTCAGTACACTAAGTTCCCTATAAATATTTATATATCCCACTTTACCACACCAAGACGAGGTCACCCTTTATGCTAATCAACTTTAGAAGACAACCTAAATCAGTGACCTTCAATAATGATCGACCAAGAACCCGCTTCAACAATATATATATATATATATATATATATATATATATATATATATATATATATATATATATTTATTTATATATATATATATATATATATTTATATATATTTATTTATATTTTTTTTTTTTTTTTTTTTTTTTTCCTTAACCAGCAGCACTTGGGCTTTCAGCCCTTCGGCCCAATGACATGTCATTGCGAGGCTGGGGAACCTGAGGACTTTCCTTCCAACCCGGTCAGGAGCTTCGCTCCTTCCCATCCACAGAGGGTTTATCACAGGAGCCGTTCAGGCTATTCAGTCAAATTTCCGGCCGTAAACATTTCTTCAAACGCTGACGCCCGGGTTTGAACCATGAACACCTGGTCGCCAGTACAACGCCGAAGCCATTACACCAGTGCGGCTCCCATTATATATATATATATATATAATATATATATATATATATATATATATATATATATATATATATATATATATATATATATATATATATATATATACAGATGACATAGACCAGAAATTCAACACCATTTCAACAATATATAAGGAAAGCAGCAAATCATGCTTGGGATTCCGGGATTCCAGGAAAGGAAGAAGCAAGACTGGATAACACCAGAAACATTAAACACCATAACACTGAGAAAGGAAATGAAAAGAAAGAAAACACAAGCGAAGTCCCCCAGGTTAAAGCAACTATATAGCGAACAGTACAGTCAGCTGGACAAAGGAAGTTAAACGCCAAACCCGAGCCAACAAAAGGAATTTCCTAGACGATCTTGCAAGACAGGCAGAAGAGGCAGCACTGAGAAATGAACAACGCACAGTATACAAAATAACTAAATTCATCAGCGGAAAACGAGGTGCAAACAATATTACATTAGTAAGAGATAAGCAAGGAAATCTCATCACGACAGCAGAGGGGCAGGAAACAAGATGGGCAGAGCACTTCAGAGAAACTCTGAACAAGGAACCACCAGAGACACAATTGAATGTTCCTGAGGCTGAAAACGATCTAGATGTAAATACAGACATTCTACGAAAAGAAGAAATCATCACAGCAATCAAAGGGTTAAAGAACGGAAAAGCTCCTGGCCATGATAACTTAAATGCAGAGCTATTTAAGACAGACCCTGAGCTAGCAGCAGAACTATTAGAACCACTATTTGCACAAGTCTGGAAAACGGGGACAACACCATCAGAGTGGAACAAAGGAATAATTGTTAAATTGCCCAAGAAGGGAGATCTTGCAGACTGCAATAATTGGAGAGGAATCACTCTTCTCTCAGTTCCCAGCAAAATACTAGGCAGGATAATTATACAGAGAATTTCAAAAGCAGTAGACCACAAACTGAGGAAAGAACAAGCAGGATTTAGAAAGAACAGAAGATGTGTAGATCATATATTCACTCTCAGTAACATTATAGAGCAGTGCTCAGAATGGCAAAGACAGCTGTACATTAACTTCGTTGATTTTGAAAAGGCTTTTGACAGCATACATAAGCTGCATAGTGTCAATCATAAAAAGCCTCTATGCCAACTTTACGTGTAGTGTTGGGGAGAGCAACCTAACCTTTGAGGTGAAGACAGGAGTACGACAGGGATGCCCCTTATCAACCACTCTATTTTTAACAGTCATAGACTTGGTGATGTGCCAGACAACAGAGGGCAGTCAAAGAGGAATAAGATGGACTACATTTTATACATTGGAAGATCTGGAATATGCAGATGGCACTGCACTACTAGCACATTCACATCAACACATCCAGGAAAAAAACGGATAGACTTAATAAGTTTAGCCAGCAGGTGGGCTTGAACATCAATTTAAAGAAGTCAGAGGTCATGACGCTCAATGTGAGCAACCCTGAGCCCAAATCAGTGAGGAATCAGCAACTGGTACAGACAGACACCTTCACATGCCTAGGATGTATAGTAACACCAGACGGCGGGGCAGGCAAAGACATCAACATCAGAATGAATAAGGCAAGAACAGCCTTTTTTAGCCTAAACAACATCTGGAAGTCCTCTCAATACAGTACAAGCACAAAATTAAGATTATATCAGAGCTGTGTGCTTTCTGTGCTTCTCTATGGTGCAGAATGCTGGAGAGTTACAAAGAAGGAAATGTCGAAATTGTCCTCTTTTCACACAACACGCCTAAGAAAAATTCACCGAATCTTTTCGCCGAATACCATCACCAACCAAGATCTGCTTACTCGGAGCAAGCAAGAGGACATGCACTCCATCATAGCTGGCAGACGCTGGAGCTGGGTTGGCCATGGCCTCAGAAGAGACCCCGATGTCATCACAAGAACAGCTATGCTTTGGACTCCTGAAGGAAAATGAAAGAGAGGCCGACCAAAAACAACCTGGCGGAGGACTGTGGAGGCTGAGATGCAAAGAATGAACCAGAGTTGGGGCACTGTACGAAGGATGGCCGCCGACCGAGCAAAGTGGAATCAATTTGTTGTTGCCCTACAAGACGCCACTAGGCGTGATGGCCACTGACTGCTTTGACGGTCGGCGGCTAAAAATCAAAGAACACTATACTGTATATATATATATATATATATATATATATATATATATATATATATATATATATATATATATATATAATATATATATATATATATATATATATATATATATCTGTATCTGTGAGTATGTGTGTGTCGTCTCAAGTCACTCTCACGTGAACATACATGGTGACTGACAAGTCAATTCCTATTTTTAAATTGTTATTACTTCACTCATACCCAACTAATTTTATATGAATCACACATCAAAATAAAGAAATTTCAATGTCGTTTTTTTTTTCCCTTCAAAAAAATGCAGCTTCAAATGAACGTCACAACTCAACTTGAGATCCGGCATGTTCACCACATGACACCACAGCAGTCAACAACATTTTGTTGTCTATCGGCCACTTAAGCATTTCTTTTTTTTTTTTTAATTTTGTTTCGTTAACAAACAAAAATATAAAAAATAAAACTTATTAGTCCAATGGCCGCTACTGCACCTGATTTTGACATTTGTTTCATGCATAGCCAATAGAAGAAACACCACTACAAGATGAAGAATCGTACACATATCTTGGCAGCAATATAGACAAAGTTGGAGGGACAGACAATATTTTCAAAATAAGAATACACAAAGCAAGGAGCTTTCATTGCATTAGGAAACGTATGGAGATCAAGAGAAATCAAGTCCAACACGACAATAAAAATCTTTAACTCAAATGTCAAGTCAGTCCTAGTGTATGGCTCTGAAACTTACTTACTTAGTCGTTCCCCTTTTACCGTGAGGTGTAGAGGTTTGAAAGAGAGAGCGCCAGAGTATCCTATCGGCTGTCTTCCTCCTGGCCTGGTTCCATTCTAGTCCTCGGTCCTTCAAAGATTGTCTAATGTTGTCCTCCCAGCAGACTCTGGGTCGTCCTGGGGGTCTGGATCCCTGGCTCTTAATTTCTCATGCCTGTCGTGGTAGCCGATCTTCTCCCATTCTGCAGACATGGCCAAACCATCTTAGTTGGGACTGTTCTACTTGGGTCTGCAGGGTGGGGGGGGGGGGGGGTTTTTTGGCCTTGACGTATCGTCTGGTTGCGGACCATGTCTCTTCTTGTTACTTCAACCACCTTCCTCAGAAACCTCATTTCTGAGGTTTGGATCTGGCTTTTGTGGGTTGTAGTCATTGCCCATGACTCGCATCCATATGTCAAGACTGGGACATAGGTGGAGCGGTATACAGCCATCTTCGTTTTCTTACCAACCTCTCTCTTGCTAAGAAATCCTCGATTTATGGCCTGACAAAGTCTCCCAGATGATGCTTTTCGAGTGGCCAACTCTTCTTTGATGCCTCCCTTTCGGTCTATAATAACTCCTAGGTTTTTAAAGTGGTCGACCTGCTCCAGGACCTGTTCTCCCAGCTTAATCTGATGTCTTCTTTCTTCTCGTGATATCACCATGGATTTTGTTTTAGAGCTGCTTATGACCATCCCTCTCTTCTCCAGCTCTTCCTTCCAGACTTGCAGATTGGATTGGAGATGTGCCTCTGATTTAGCAATCAAGGTAACATCATCAGCAAATGCCAGCTCTGAAATACAGACCTGTCTCATCTTCCAGTACCCCACTGAATACTTTCTTGTTCTCTCCTTACATGCTTTGATGACATCGTCCATGAGTAGTATGAAAAGATAAGGTGACAGGATATCACCTTGTCTTACACCAGTGGTGGTCCTGAACTCTTCTGACTTATGGTTTGCTGTCCTCACATAATTTCTGCAAGACTTGTAGAAGCTCTGTATAGCATGAATCAGATTTGCTGAAATGTTCTTCCTGGCCAAACCGTTCCAAAGTTTGCTCCAGGGGACCCTGTCAAACACCTTTTCCAGATCTATGAAACAAAGATGGATCTCACTCTTATACTTAAAGGCCTTTTCACTCAGCTGTCTGAGTGTGAAGATTAGGTCTTGAGTACTTCGGTTTGCTCGGAATCCGCACTGGACCTCATCGAACTGTGGCCCAGCTAGGCGTCGGAGTCTCTGTTCTAGGATTCTAGAGTAGATTTTACCAGGGACACTGAGAAGGGATATGCTTCTATGGTTTCCACATTGTCGATTGTCACCCTTTTTGAAAATTGGTGTTATGATGGCAATCTCCCAATCCTTTTGTATGGTCTTGTTGCACCACGCTGCCTGTAGGACCCTTAAGAGTAATAGGTCGCCTGATGCTCCCATGTACTTAACCATTTCTGGTGTTATACCATCATGCCCTGCTGCTTTACCCATCTTGATTTTCTCCAGTGCTGCCTTCAGTTCTTCCATCTTTATGTCATCTTCACCATCATTGGTTTTCTCTTCTGTGCTAGTGGTTATCATTTCTGATGATTCACCATTCTCACCATCCAGGAGTTCTGAGAAATATTCTTTCCATCTTTCCATTACTTCCTTCGGGGCAGTAAGCAATTTGCCTTGCTTGTCCTTTATAAATTTGAGAGGGCATTGTTTTTCCTTCCTCGTGTTCTTTAGGGCCTTATAGAACAATTTCTGGTTTTCTTGCGCATCTTTTTCTAGCTTTTCTCCAAATTCTTCCCAGGACTTCTGTTTTACTGCTAGCACCTTGTTCTTTGCTTCTGTTCTGAGTGTCACATATTCTCTATACTTCTCCATTTGTCCTGTTGTGTTTTTAGCTCCTAAGTATTGTTTCCATGCCATTTTCTTCTCTCTTATTTTCTCTTTGACTTCCTCTGTCCACCAAAGTGTCCTCTTTCTCTTGTTCCCAAGTCGGACTTCACCACATGTTTCTGCAGCAGCTGTCTTCGTGATGTCCTTGAATTTAAGCCTGAGGGTTTCCGAGTCATCGGGTTGTTCTTCTGTGTTGCTCATCGCTGCAGCAATAAGCCCCTGATATCTGGTCTTAATTTCTGGCTCTCTCAGCTTGTAGGTCTTAATGCTCATTTCTCCCGTTCGTTTACTTGGTTTCTTGCGTGATGTTGGGCAGTTCCTAGGCTGAGCAACTCTTTCAGTTGTTCTTTTGATTGTAAGCAGGTAGTGATCACTTCCAATCTCTGGCCCCCTCTAGACTCTAGCATCCCGGACATAATTCAATGAGCTCCTCCTAACAATGGCATAGTCGATCACTGACTTCACATTCTTTGTTGGTTCACATCTAGTGTATGCATGTACGCGCTTATGTGGGAACTTTGTGTTTGTAATGATCAGATTATGCTCATTGCAGAATCTAAGGAGTCGCTTTCCATTGTCATTGAGAGTATCTTCTCCATATCTTCCGATAACTCCACCCCATCTATGGCTCTAAAACATGGAGAACACCAAAAAGAACAACCAAAAAGCTACAGACTTTCATAAACGGGTGCTTGTGTAGAATAGAAAGATTGAAAGGGTATGACAAAGTCACAAAATGTGGAATTGACGACAAGAACCAAACAAGTGCCAGTGGAAAAAGAGTTGAGAAGAAGACGCTGGTTATGAATAGGACACACACTGTGGAAAGCTGTGGATAGCATTGCAAGGCAGTCCTTGTTCTGGAATCCACAGGGAAAGAGAGGCAGAGGTAGGCCAAAAAAAAACACATGGAGAAGAGAACTAGATACAGAGGTGAAAATGATGAGGAAAACATGGAAAGAACTTGAGCGGATGGCACAAGACAGGAGGACTTGGCATGTGTTTGATGAAGGCCTATGCTCATTGTGGAGCTAAGGGTATTGACTGATTGACTGATATACAACAGGTGTAATTGACGACAAATTTAAATATAGGGTGTGACGTTTCAATTACCCTGTACCAAACATATAATGCCTAGCAACATCAATATAATTAATCTCTCTGTAAAGCATGGACCTTCCATTACCTCACGGAAAGTTAAAAAAAAGTAACGGTACTCCCAAAGCAGACACTGCCGCAGGGGAGAGAAGAGTTGGAGACTTCACTATACTAGGTTTCAAAATAAGCTGCTTGTATAGTCCAGAATGACCAGTTTCCTTCTTCGCTGCCTTTTCCCTATATAACTCAAGAGCAAAGTGAGGTACCCATTTACAGTTGGTTAGACTGAAGCGTCTAACAAGCAAAGACATCAACAATAGAATGAATAAAGCGAGAACAGCCTTTGCTAGTCTAAACAACATCTGGAAGTCCTCCCAGAGCAGTACAAACACAAAATTAAGAATTATATGAGAGATGTGTACTTTCTGTGCTTCTCTGTGGTGTGGAATGCTGGAGAGTAACAGAGAAGGAAATGTCGAAATGGTCCTCTATCCACACAATCTGCCTAAGAAAAATTTCCTGAATCTTTTGGCCGAATACCATCACCAACGAAAAACTGCTTACTCGGCGTGACGAAATCAGTCGTGCAATTTTTATAACTCTCACTCACTCCGGCAGTATCTCTTCATTTCTTCATTTTTTCACTCATCATTCCATTACTTGGCATATTTACTGCCCTTACATTCTTTTACTGTCACCATTATTTACGATCCGCCAGGTGAACTGTGGTATTATCGTTACAATACCCAGTCATTATCACCGGTCAGCGGTAATACGTTTATCTCTTTGAGACGCCGGCCACCTTTGATAGGAGACGATCCTCGTTTAACACAATATGGTCTCGCACAAGGATGAATAGGAAGCCAATACTGTCTGTCTGAGAGAGCCGTCTGAGGTGTGCGGAAACACAGGCGTTAATGAGATAATAGCTTCCGCCGGGCCATTCCTGTGAGATTATTACAGTTAATCTGTTTGGGAGGACGATATGGGCGGAATGTAGCATCTGGCTATCAATCAGTTTACATATGTGTTTGTGAGAGTGCACAGGATGTCACCGGAAATATTATGGCATATTAGATAGAGGTCACGCGTTGTAATATTAAATTTAATATTTTAAAACAAGTGGGGAATATTTTAAATTAAACACCCTACCCACATGGTGCAAAAGAGCTTACGATTGGATTGAAGTGAGAGCCGGAATACACAATGAATTTCATTGGGAAATTTGCCGGCAAGTACAATCTGGGATTTGAACTGAGAATAAGAGATATAATCTAGCGAAATCGGAGACAAAGATCACAGACTGCATAACATCGTCAAGCGAACAACTCCCAGAAGCCAGTGCGACATCGGACTTAGAATTCCATATTTATAAGTGACATATCGCGTATTTGGGAAATTTTGGAACTTACAAGTAAACCTGCATTTTAAATACAAGACTTAAGGAACTTAAGGAACTAGGACTTTAACTCTTTAAGCCCCAATCGACTTTAAAGTGTCTCAGGGGTTAGACGCGCTTGGCCCAATCGACTTTAAAAAGGCTTTAGTATATGTGCCTCTGTTTGAGACTGTTTCTAATTATAACTACCCACAAACCACCCAAAACGTCATTTCCGACTGCAAGTACATTCTTTTAAATACCGCACGTGTTTAAAAGTGATTCAAAAGCATATAACCTAAATTGCTAGTGTCCATTCTAACCTGTGCGAGGAGATTGTATATTCCCAAAACTTTGGGGTAATTGTAACAATTATTTTACAAATGTGAATGTGACCTGTTTCTTGTTAAGTGGTTATATATGAAGCTGGCAAACTCAACATATCAAACTAGTATATTCGTAAACCACTGCAGCAAACGCTGGTGATTGTTTTTGGCTAGTCGTGCGGAAAACCGACAGCAGAGGTGACCCGAGACTCCGACTGGAGCAATGATGAGTGATGATTACATCACATGTGCCTCAAGTGTGTAATATTATTTTGTGAGATATATGTAACTTGTTAATGTTAGTTCAGGCACAAATCATTATTCGCGCTGTCCAGACACATTTTCCCAGTTTAATACCCAGAAGAGTACTGGTTATTTTTAATTATCTTCCTTGAGCTACGCTGTGTACTCAAGAATGTAATTCTTCTGAGAGATTAACATTGGTGGGTGGACAGCGAGAGGATGCGCCTGTTAAGCTTCCAACTGAGTGTACTTAGCAGAGGCATTTGTTTTTCTATTTTGTCATAGGTTCGTGGTTACAAGCTATCAGACGGTTTGTGGTACTAACGTTCTACGCCACTAAGCGTGAGAGAAGAACATCAACCCTAACCCATTACACTGAGCAAATTGTGTGGAGAAGGGCCCTCATCTTAAAAGAAATGACGGAAACAATGGCAAAAGGACTCACCTAGAGCTAAGTTCTTTTAAAAACTGGCACCAGCAAAAGGAATATTATACATCCCCTATCCAGTCTCGATGACGAGAAACTTTATATCCATTTAAATTTCACCCATGATTCATATTCTATTTTAACTGTTAAAGAGTAATTGATTATTAAACTTGTTATCTGTTATTTTAAAACTAAAACAATAATCGTTTATTCAGTTATATAAATATGAAAGCAAACGTATCAGCATGATTCTTTAATATATATATATATATATATATATATATATATATATATATATATATATATATATATATATATATATATATATATATATATATATATATATATATATATATATATATATATTCTTCTTCTTCTTCCTCGTTCGCCCTGAAAAGGACGGTGGTTGCGTTGTGTCTGTTTCCAACGTAGCTGTGATATCTGCACCTTTCGGTCGACACATCCGACTTCTTCACGGCATTTTTTAGGACCGGGTTTGCCTTCCCATTGCGATCCGTACTCGCTCAGCCAGCCTGCACTGCTGCAGACTGTTTCCAGGACCACCACGTGGAGATGGAGCACGGTCTTGACCAGCTCTGGTTCGCTGGTCCTGATGCAGGCAGTCAAGCTATGAGTTGCTGACTGCGGTCTCTATTGCTGCGTCTTGAGGTCCCAAAATAAATAAATATATATATTTATTTATTTATTTATTTATTTATTTATTTATTTATATATATATATAGAGCCATTACTTATAAGAGGAAATTCGCTGAATTAACTCAGCTGAGGGCTTGTACGGGCCATAACCATAGCATAATCCTTCACAAAAGGAGGCGGATCAGATACAAGTTAACAACTGTTCAGCCCAAGGCAACATTGTTCTTGATTCTGAAAATATCTTGTGAAAATTCCCTAGGGATAGAAGCGTCTTTACCCTTCTATCTACAACTCTGCCAAGAGTAATCTTATGCGAAGGTAGACACATTTGACGACTCATTTTAGATACACTTGAGTTTTGGCCATTGTTGGACCACTACTGCAAAGTAGGGTAGGCAATCCGTGACACTCGGAGCAATCAAGAGGTCATGCTCAAGATCATACCTGGCAGGTGCTGGAGTTGGGTTGGCCACGTCCTCAGAAGATACCCTGATGCCATCACAAGAACAGCTATGCTATGGACCCCTGAAGAAAAGCGAAAGAGTGGCCGACCGATAACAACTTGGCAGAGAACTGTGGACACCGACATGCAAAGAATGAACCAGAACTGTGGCACTGCACGAAGGATGGCCGCTAACTGAACACAGTGGAAGCAGTTTGTTACTGCCCTACAAGACGCCACAAAGCATGATGGTCACTGACTGCTTTGACAGTCGGCGGGAAACGACCAAAGAAGAAGAAGAAGACCGGAGCATGTCGATATCGTAAATCGAACCTGCCTCTTTTGCCGCGAGAGACCAGCGCTCTAACCACTATGTCAATCGGACGCTTTTACTCTAGTTTCCAATATTTCCGCATATGAAAAGTAACGGAAAGTGTGTTCAGTCAGTCTTGTCACAAGATGGATTTTGGGGCGACCTCTTTCCGATCTCTCTTTCACTACGGCAGTAATCAGTTACATTTGTTGTACTGATTTTATTGCGATTTTCCGGGTCGCACCCTTTTCTTTCTCTGCTGGGCAGCAGATATTTGATATTGTCAACACATTTGACACTCCTTGTTGCTGTATACCTCACATTTGCTAGGCGCGGCACAGCTTTGCCGAGATTAAGCGTAGGTAAACCCATATTGGTCTGCTTAGTTTTCGTGTAGAGTTGTGTGCTTAAGCGAGAGATAACAAAATTACTCGTCTGTGCAACACATTAAGGACAGACACGTATGACATAATCGCTTCCTGTCCGACTTGTTATGACAAGATTACTTTAGATAGTAATAATTTGTTACATCTGAAACACATTGTCGTATGCGTTTACAGATGCGTTGATGAGTCAGCCTGCCAGAGATCGGATATTTTCATGCCATATACGGAAGACTTGACCCTACATTACGTTCAAAATTTTTCCATGTCATGAATATTTTGAAATTGCCCTTCCCTTCCCCCCCCCCCTCCCCAACCCGCATGTTTGAAATGATTGGAGCTTTTGTAGCTTCATAACAAACAGAGCGGGGGAGGACAGTGAATATAACCTGACGCTTCAGTCAGTCAAATTTACTGTGAAGATCGCTTGCCAAGACGACACAACCAGACCTTGCCAGAGTGAAGCCTAGAATTCAGAATTCAATTTTATCAGACCGGACTTTTTATTGGAGTATTTATAAGAACTTACAAAACAGTCAGGAAATCTCTATCATTTTAAATAAGGAAAACCGGAATATCTGAGGAAGCTGAGCACACGAAGTCAGAGAAGGAATTGAAGTTAGAATTAACGACCCCAAGTGCACGTGTAAAAAGGCATCGGCTAGTGCCTTAACTTCATCCATCTGAGCAAAAACGTCTGTGAGCCAGGATTGGCGTAAGTTGTCATTTTTCATGCTATATTTTCATTACTAACATGTGAACTAATATGTATATATTACTATGTGAATATTAATATGTGAAAATCGCTAGTGGATGTCCCAGTCATTTGAGGCTGGCAACCTCAGCGCATAGTATGATGATTTCATGAACCACTACTGCACGTGCTGGCGACAGCTTTATTGCTAGTTTCTTAAGGAGAACTAAACGTATCAGTAGTCCCAAGTTCCATATGGGGCAGGGAGGGCAAGATGAAAGAAATTATGTACATTTTAATTGCAATAATTAGAGTTTCAAACCAGTGTAAATGTCGATGTTAACATATTCACTTTAAAATTAATGGAAGTTTCAAACTTTTCAAATCAGTGTAAACATAAATGAAAACGTATTCAATTTATATTGTGAACACTTTTCAATCAGTGGAGATGTAAATGTAAACATATTCTATCTGTACTATTAACCTTTTTCATTTAAATGTAAAGTAACTATAAAAGCTATTCAATTTAAATGTAAAGAAAGTTTTCTCTCGAGGGATTGATTGATTGATTGATTGATTGATTGATTGATTGATTGATTGATTGATTGAGAATCCCAGGGCGCGAGTTATTCACTCTTATGCCCTTCAGGGTGCGAGTTATTCACATACCCTTGAGCCAATTATGGGGGTGATTTGTGGGCTTTGTTTCAACCGCAAGGGAGCATCCTAGACTCAGCTGCATGTTACACCAGGCCCACTTTGGCGTGTGTGCGATGCCAAGAGGTTTGATAGCTCTCTACCCGGTGCAGGGGGGTTATATCTCCGAGACAAGACTGACACGAGCAGCCAGTCACCGGCCGTGGCACGAGCAGCCAGATAGCATAGTGTCGCGGTGGCGAGGCCACCGCCACCACCTGGCTGCCAAATGTGGGCTTTCTTGCAACCCAAGGGAGCATCCTCGACTCGGAGGCATTATGCACCAGTCCCACTTTGGAGTGTGTGCAATGTTCCGAGGTTTGATGGCTCTCTACACTGCAAAGGGGGGTTATATCTACGAGGCGAGTAAGCGATAACTGGCAGAGCAGTCAGTCACCGAACGGACGTGGGCTTTGTTGCAGCCCCAGGGAACCTCCTGCCGAGTGGCGTGCGTGCAATGCCACGAGAAGGATGGTTTTCTACCCTGCAAAGGGGTTATATCTCCAAGACGAGTAAGCGATATCTGGCAGAGCAGCCAGTCACTGTAGCGGTCGTAGCGAGGCGGTGGCGCAGCCACTGCCGATCCTCTACCACTGCCGATCTTCTACCACTGCCGAAGGACGTCATCTAAACGGACACATAACTCTGCCCCATCTGAACTGGGAAGACCCGGCAGCCGGGACCATGCACAGTCTTGTGAGGTCAAAGATCGCCTGCTAACTCTCGAGGGATTAAAGCTAATTCTCATCGAGGGTAAATTCTGAGTAGAATGGGAGAAAGAAGAATGGGAGAAAGGGGACACATAAGTATGTGTAGGGAAAGGCAATACTCAGGAGAGCGTTTCGTTTCTATTCTTTTACCAAAGTTGCTGGTGGTGGTACCAGTTGAAGGGTACTATCTCTGGAACAAGAAGGGAACAGTGGCCTAAGCTTTAAGACGAGGGACCAACTTTGTAGACTCTCCCTGATACTCCTGGGAACGAGCTGCACCCTAAAACCTTGACCAGCGACGAGCATGGGCAGTGTAAAAAGAACCAACCCAGCGGGAGCAGAAACAACCACTGACAGCTAAGTGCAATATATAAGCTGCGAAAGTGAGATTTTTTTCATATGACCTACTAACAATCAATGATGAACCCTTTCTTTTTAAACTACTCAATTATTTTCAACCTGTTAAAACTTATGTGATTATTAAATTTTGTTATTTGTAAATTTAAAAAATTTAACTTCGATTTAATCATTTTAAATGTACTGCATGTTTGTCTCAGTCAATTTACTACACACACTCTAAACAGAGCTATACCAGAACAATACGAATTCCACTGAGAAAATCAGAGGTGGGGGCTTGAACGAGATAAGATTAATCATTGTTTAATTCTTCACAAAAGTTGTCGGCAGATTCTAGAATTAACGTGCTCATCCAATGCAGCATTGCTTTCGCTTATCTGAATATCTTGTAAACACTCCATTGAGATAGAAGCGTCATCACCCTTTTATTTACAAATCTGCCAAGAGTAATCTTGTGCGATGGTAGACACCTTTGAAGCCCATATTAGATACTTTTGAGTTTTGGCCACTGTTGGACCACTACTGCAAAGCAGGGGAGGCAATACCGTCACAAGTCTTACGGCAAGACAGCACACTTTAAGCTCAAGTAATGAAAGAGAAGGAGAGTAGCACGAATAGAGCATACTTGTTTCCCTTTAAGAAAACCGTTCAGTTCTTAATTATTGGTAATATTGAGTTCAATACATAATTATTCCGTATTTATATTTGCTGTAAAGACGCCATTAGCATTTACTACTGTTCATCTATACATTTGTTTCTATAGCATTGTATCTATTTAGAAGTTTAAATGTTACAACCCTTAGTCATTTCCTTATCTGATTGTTGTTGTCGTCGATATCCCATAGCTGCTGAGCATATCTACTCTTGGCAGCCCAATGCCATTCTTTAAAAAGTGCAGGTTTTCTGCAGTTGTTTTAATGTTCCATATAGTGAGTTGGTGCTGCCTAAGGAAAATTCTCCGAATCTTTTGGCCAAACACCATCAGCAACCAAGAACTACTTATTCGGAGTAACCAGGAGGACATACACACCATCATAGCTGGCAGACGCTGGAGTTGGGTTGGCCACGTTCTCAGAAGGGACCCTGATACCATCACAAGAACAGCTATGCTATGGACCCCCGAGGGAAAGTGAAAGAGAGGCCGACCAAAAACAACTTGGCGGAGAACTGTGGAAGCTGAGATGCAAAGAATGAACCACAGTTGGGGCACTGTACGAAGGATGGCCGCGGACCGAGCAAAGTGGAATCAATTTGTTGCTGCCCTACAAGGCGCCACCAGGCGTGATGGCCGCTGACTGCTTTGACGGTTGGTGGTTATGGATCAAAGAAGAAGAAGACGAAGAATAGTGAGTTGGTGACTGTCAGAGGTGTCTGTAAAAGTTTTTTCCTGGCGTTTGTGAGTGATGGACACTCCATGAGGAGGTGTCTGGTTGTTTCATAGGGATGACAGCAGTGTCTACACATGGGTAGGTGCTGAGGGTTGATACGGTTTAGGTGGCTATTGATTCTGGTGTGTCCTGTTCGGAACTGAAAGATAAGACTTTGATTTCTCCTGCTGAGTCTGTTTATGTTGTCGTTGTCTTTTGGGCAGGTCATTTCATTAAAGATATTTCGGCCAGTCGGCCCGTTCGCCTATCTGTTCAGCCAGATTTAGTTTGTGTTGTTTTTGAGAATCTGTTTGACTGTTCTCATGCAGCAGGGTCTGTCCTTTTGTTGTTTAGAGGCTCCCGTTTTAGCAAGTCTTTCAGCTGTCTCATTTCCAGTTAGATCACTGTGTCCAGGGATCCACTGTAGGGTTACACTGATGGAGTAGGCTGTGATCAAGTTGTGAACCGCTCTTCCTATAAGAAAAATGTCTTTGTTTTCATATAGAGTCTGTTTAAGTGCTTCCAGAACAGACATGGAGTCACTGAAAATCACTATATCTGATGGCTTTCGTTCCATAAGGTCAAACTGTTGGTGTAGTAATTCAATGGCTGTCTTGATGGCCTCAGCCTCCGCTTCATAATTTGAACAATTTTCACCACAGGAGTCACAGAACTCATAAGAGGATCCTTCCAGGTACCATATGCAGACGCCGTATCCTGCAAAAGAGGTGGTCTTGAAAGCTGAACCATCTGTGTAGGCCTGGAATGCTGACATTGGGTAGCTGTTTATGGTCTCCAAGGCACACGTCTTCAAAATTGTGGGTAGTGTTTCCTTGTTGGCCGTTTTATCTATCAGTTGTGTTTTGACAGTTGGTTGATGGAAGTTTTCCCAAGGGGGTGGTCCAAAGTATTTGTTTTCCAATTCTCTCTCTTGCGGGAGATGGTGTTTATCATTTTCCTCTTTGGCTATGTCTAGGAGAGATAGTTGTTTCAGTCTTCGTGTTTGTTTCCAAGTGTCAATAAGTACTTTGTTTGGGTGGTCTTTCTCTTGTCTCCTGTATCTCTCTACAGCTTCAGTCAGTGCTCTTTTACGCCTGATATCCAGCGGCTCTATATTGGCATATATCTCACATACGGCTGTCGGTGTTGATCTCATCCCTCCACATATTAACCTGAGAGCTTGGTTCTGCACACGGTCCAGAGGTGAGATGGTATTAGTACTCACAATGGTCTGGAGGGGGAGGTTACAGTCTATCGCTGATCTCACATAGCCGAGATATAGTTGACGAAGGGTTTGTTTATCCGCTCCCTAGCTAGCCGTTTGATGAGGTTTAGGCGCTTACATGCTTTTTCCCTGAGGTTGTGGATGTGTCCATCTAGTTTCAATTGTCTGTCAATTTTACTCCTACATAGACTGGGTACTCCTCTTTTGTTAGTGTTTCCCCACTCAGTTTGGTGTTGATAGGTCTTTTTGCTATTTTGTGGCTGCGGGAGAAAGTGGTGTATACAGTTTTCTGCGTATTGATTTTAAGTTTCCACAGTTCACAATATACTGACATTGTAAGGAGAGCTCTGTTGATCTTGGCTTTTGCCAGAATGGGATATTTATCAGTAGTCCAGATGGCAAGGACATCAGCAAACAGCGCCTTCGACACATTCAGATGTTTGGCAAGGTCATTAATGAAGATGAGGAAAAGGGTGCAACTTAAAGGAGAGCCTTGAGGCAGTCCTTCTTCCAGCGTTCTTTTCCGTGAAATTGCACCGGCATAGTTGGTAGCTATGGTTCTATTTGTTAGGAAGGCCTGTATCCATCTAATCATTTTCCCTCCTATTCTCATTCTTCTCATCTTTAGCAAAAGTCCCTTTCTCCAAACTCTGTCTTGTACTTTTTCTCTCTTGAAAGCCATCCATCACATTCTGTATGAACCTGAAGAGGGGGTCATCTGTGCGGCACTTACGTCTGAAGCCTGTCTGGTTGTTGTCCAGAAGGTTCCAGCTTTCCAACCACCAGTATAGTCTGTTGTTTACCATTCTCTCGACCAGCTTGCCTAAGCATGAACTGAGGGATATGGGCCTATAGCTTCTTGGTGTTCCCGGTGGTTTCCCTTTCTTCAATATAGGTAAGATAGTTGCTGTCAGCCATGCTGATGGTAGCTGTCCCTCGTTCCACGTTCTATTTATGAACCATAGAAGTGTCTCTTTTGCCTTTGGCCCTAGTTGACAAATCATCTCATTTTTAATTTTATCTGGTCCTGGAGCTTTATTTTTGGCCAGTTTCCGTAGTGCCATCCTCAGTTCTTGTGGGCGGAACGGATCATCGAACGCAGCCATATTGGTCTGATCTATGTTACGCGTGGATGTGTTCTTTAGGAGCACTTTGTCTAGTTTCTTTCTCTGTTGTGTTTTATTTACATTGGCATAAAAATTGTTGACGACATCGGCTTTCTTGCTGCTCGATGTTACTTCATCACCACTTCCATCCACCATAGGTGTTGGGTTTGTCTTTTTCTTGCTTCCCTCGAGATTACTGAGGAGTCTCCAAACTTTGTTCCCTTCTCTTTTTAAATCTAGTTCGTTGCAATTTTCTTTCCAAGTCTCCCGTTTATTCTTCTTGGTGACATATCTTACTTTTGCTGTCCACCTGTTGTACTCTGTTTTATTTAGGGTGGTAGGGTATTTTTCAGCCTTCTTTCTAGCCTCTCTCCTTTCTTTGACTGCTTCAGCTAGTTCAGATGTCCAGTACGGTTTATACTTTTTATGCTTCCCCCTTGGGATGCACTTTTTGGCAGCTGTTAGGATTGTGGTACATATGTTGTTGTATGTAGTATTAATGTTATCAGTTCTAATGATTTGACTGAACCCAGCGTCAGTTTCTCGGCCGTAGCGGTCCCAGTCTGCTTTCCTGAAGTTCCAGGATGGTTTACATAGGGACTTCTGTGTCATCTCCTTATCTGATTAAAGTAAGGCTAAATCTAGCTTGATATTTTTTAACAACTCTTTATTCTCTTCAGTTTTATTTTTACATGCTATTCTTTCGATATAAGGGTTGTGACTGCATTCTCCTGCTTGTCTAGTTTTCAAATATCAAACTATTTCAAAATATGCTATATACCCGTATGTAGTTAATTTGATTTCGAACAGTATTTTCAGGGCTTTTTCACATCCAAAGGCGCCAAGGACGCTGTTTAAATCAGGGTTTTCAGATCAGTAAATCTTGTATTCTTGCTCCTCTTTCATTTTATCGTTTCTCTCAGGCCAATACCACAAGTCACACCTTCCACTTTTTAATTACCATTTTTTGCACTGGAGTCTCCAAATACAGCTAAAAACACAGCAGGAAAAACAGAGAAATATAGAGAATATATGATACTCAGAACATAAGCAAATAACAAGGTGCTAGCAGCAAAACAGAAGTCATGGGAAGAATTTGGAGAAAAGCTAGAAAACGATGCGCAAGAAAACCAGAAATTGTTCTATAAGACCCTAAAGAATATGAGGAAGGAAAAACAGTGCCCTCTTAAATTTATAAAGGACAAGCAAGGCAAATTGCTTACTGCCCCAAAAGAAGTAATGGGAAGATGGAAAGAATATTTTTCAGAACTCCTGGATGGTGAGCAAGGTCAAACATCAGAAATGATAACCACTAGTACAGAAGAGGAAACCAATAGTGATGAAGATGACATAAAGATGGAAGAACTGAAGGCAGCACTGGAGAAAATCAAGATGGGCAAAGCTGCAGGACATAATGGCACAATACCAGAAATGGTTAAGTACATGGGAGCAACAGGCGACCTACTACTCCTAAGGGTCCTACGTGCAGCTTGGTGCAACAAGATCATACCAAAGGATTGGGAGATTGCCATCATAACACCAGTTTTCAAAAACGGTGACAATCGACAATGTGGAAACCATAGAGGCATATCCCTTCTCAGTGGCCCTGGTAAAATCTACTCTAGAATCCTAGAGCAGAGACTCCGACGCCTAGCTGAGCCACAAATGGATGAGGTCCAGTGTGGCTTCAGAGCAAACCGAAGTACTCAAGACCTAATCTTCACACTCGGACAGTTGAGTGAAAAGGCTCTTACGTATAAGAGTGAGATCCATCTTTGCTTCTTAGATCTGGAAAATGCATTTGACAAAGTCCCCTGGAACAAACTCTGGGACTGTTTGGCAAGGAAGAACATTCCACCACCTCTGATTCATGCTATACAGAGCTTCTACAAGTCTTGCAGAAATTATGTGAGGACGGCAAACCATAAGTCAGAAGAATTTAAGACCACCACTGGTGTAAGACAAGGTGATATCCTGTCACCTTGTCTTTTCATACTCCTCATGGACGATGTCATCAAGGCATGTAAGGAGAGAACAGGAAAGTATTCAGTGGGGTACTGGAAGATGAGACAGGCATGTATTTCAGAGCTGGCATTTGCTGATGATGTTGCCCTGATTGCTAAATCAGAGGCACATCTTCAATCCAACCTGCAAGTCTGGAAGGAAGAGCTGGAGAAGAGAGGGATGATCATAAGCAGCTTGAAAACAAAAACCATGGTGATATCACGAGAGGAAAGAAGACATCAGATTAATCTGGGAGAACAGGTCCTGGAGCAGGTCGACCACTTTAAATACCTTGGAGCTGTCACAGACCGGAAGGGAGGCATCAAAGAAGAGCTGGCTACCCGAAGAGCAGCAGCTGGGAAACTTTTTCAAGCCATAAATCTAGGATTCCTCAGCAAAAGAGAAGTTGGTAAGAAGACGAAGATGGCTGTATAACGCTCCACCTATGTCCCAGTCTTGACGTATGGATGCGAGTCATGGGCAATGACTACAACCCACAAAAGCCAGATCCAAACCTCAGAAATGAGGTATCTGAGGAAGGTGGTTGAAGTAACAAGAAGAGACATGATCCGGAAACAGACGATACGTCAAGGCCTAAAAACCCAACCCCTGCAGACCCAAGTAGAACAGTCCCAACTGAGATGGTTTGGCCATGTCTGCAGAATGGGAGAAGATCGGCTACCACGACAAGCATGGGGAACTAAGAGCCAGGGATCCAGACCTCCGGGACGACCCAAAGTCTGCTGGGAGGATAACATTATAATCTTTGAAGGACCGAGGACTAGAATGGAATCAGGCCAGGAGGAAGACAGCCGATAGAATAGTATGGCGCTCTCTCTTACAAACCTCTACACCCCACGGTAGAAGAGGAACGAATAAGTAAGTAAGTAGTAAGTCTCCAAATACGATAGTTGCCTTATCATATTTCTTCTTCTTCTTCTTCTTCCGTCCTTAGCCAAAGACCGACCAAGCAGTCAGAGGCCATCACGCCTTGTGGCGTCTTAAGGGCAACAGCAGATTGATTTTCTCTGTTGTAGTTTCCCATCACGCCTAGCGGCGTCTTTAGGGCAACAACAAATAGATCCATCTGCCGTTGTTTCCGTAATCGGTGTGACAAGCCTGTAGTGAAATGGACAGAGATACAACGGTAAAATATCTCCAAAGATAACATTTACGGATAAAAACATAATGCGTAGGCTGCGAATAGTACATGATCGCCTAGACCGCGGGTCATCACCCTCCATAAAAATTGACTTGCTAGACAGGAGGGGAACGGCGGATCAAAAAGGAAAAAAATATGACTGGAAAGGCTAGGAGACGCAATTGGGGGGGATGGAGGAAAGAAAAAAATCACGTTCCCCAAATTGACACGAGGTACGGAATTGGACGTTTTGCGATAACAAGCCCTTGATTTGAATTCAGCGGCTAAACGCAGATGTTAGGAATATTACAAAAATTAAAAAGTAACTTTTCTTTAATATTAATGTTAGGAATATAAAAATTAGCTGGCCGGATGGCCTATTCTGAGCAGTGAACTAATATGGTCTTAATTTTACAGACGGATAGATAATATTGAAGATAATGACAAAAGACAGTGTAGTTTAAAAGTGTCGCAATTTGCACACAAAACCACGACCTTGGACGCAGGTGTTCAAATTTACTTAGTATGGGGGAGAGGGTTTTTGAGCGGTAGCTGTGTCTAAATATAACTTTTAACGACAAAATTTTGGAGGGGAGAGAAAGGTTGGTTCAAAAATCAAGCACATTTTTTTAGAAACACAAGTAGAGACGGACAGACTAACAGATAACCATCCATACTTGACTGAAGCATGACTGAAATGACTTTATGGTAGGAAATTTGAAATTGAAAATAAAACTAGGCAGTGATTGGCCACAGACAATCATATCATTAGCGCTCAGACGCGAAAGTGGGGTCATTTCTCAATAGTTGTTCAGTGATAGACACAGAATTTAAAGTGTGGTGATTTCCATATGAAAGAAAGAGAAAGAAAGTTAGGGACGCCATACTATAGCCAGCAGCTCAGCTGAGTTTTGCTAGCAATTCTGTGTTATTTATTCATAATCTGGTAAGATTGAAATTATTTCCTTATATATATTTTGAATATTGTTTCATGTTCGAGTGATTTGATACTGCCATATCGAAATCTAGCCTTACGAACAAGTAGGGATTTGCTCTAGACCCCCCGCCCTAGTCAGGGTCTAGGGACCAACAATGTACATAAACTCCAGCAAGGGTTAAGCAAGACAGTTCAAGGGTTGGGAATAATGAAACATATTGCCTATCCTCTTTTAGGGCAGACAACTAATAAATATTTTTCAGAATCTATGGTCTGGGAGGATCTATCTGATGTAAAACCACCATGGTAACTGTGCTGTTTGGTCAGAGAGATCTGACCTGTCTGTATGATGTGGTTGTTGTGTCACTGTTGTGTCCAGACGTGGGTAGAGAATAGATTTTGACACATGGCCCATACTTTGATTGCAGAGCTGGGAGTTTCTGTCGTCAACAAAGCAGTGACTATTCAGTTGGTGACTTTACTCGAGTGTATCTGTGCAGTATTTGTGACAGAGACCACCATTATTGCCCGCCAGCACGGAGAGGTGGGACCACCTGATTTCAGCACCAGAGCTACAACTAACAGATGAGTGAGCCTCTGGTCTGCTGGACATTCACCAAAGCCCTTTAGTTACTAATACCCCATAAAAATTCCCACCATTTTCTGGACACTGTGTAGTCAATATAGACAGGTGTGATGAGGCCACCCCAACAGCAAAAACATTAAATATCCTCCCAAGTAGATGACTACTAGAACATTTTAATAAAACTAACTAGTATAGTACATATATATGTACACTATTGCATTTATGATATAATATTCCATGCATTTCTTTCATAATCTCTAAATCTTTTTAAGTTCTGGTCAACCTAAAAAATTGATCCAGAACAAAATAAATGTAATATAATTTTATCAAAAAATTTACACTATTGAGTTAGTTCAGTGTGTTGTAATATTTATTAATATTATTAGTCTTGTTAAATATCTGTGGGTATATCTATAATCCATTACACCACACTACATAGCATAACCCTAGACACTTTACGTAGCCACATTCATTAAAAAAAATTAAGTGTGAGGTCGTAGTGGTAGCAAGAAAGGCCTTCTGACAATTCTCAACTACATTTTATCTCAGGAGCCTTCACAGCTGGCCTCATACAATTACAGTTAGTAATATCACCATCATACAATACCATCAAACACCACTACAAAGCCAACGGGTGATCAGCCCATTGTTATCATATTTGTACCGAGCTAAAGCCTTGTCCAGTTCACTGTAGAACGTATCAGTTTCGACCTTTTTCCTATTTTCTTCTGGTGCGTGCATTTGTCTAAATTTACTGCTCTTACTCTTTCTGCGTGTAAAATTATGCCTACTCCACTTTCATATTTTTCCTCGGAAATAAATTGTTTTGTTGTTACCAGAATATATTTCCTACTCCGTTATATCACATTTCCCATAATCCAAATAAATTTACATTTATTTTTTTTTTTTCATTTTTCTCTTGATGAAAATCATTGTCTGTCCAGCATACGCGTCCTGACATCCCATGTCCCTATGGTTACGGTTTCTTTAACTTTATTTTTGCTAACAGTAGCTTGATGACGGTCGAATATCAACTGCAGCACACAATGCTCGCTAGCGACGGAGGTGGTTCCTTCGGAACCTCCATTAATGTCCGGAAATTACACGAGGGCCTAGTTATCTAGACCGGATATATTGCACATGTAGCTATATAGAAGATAGTGTGTGCCGCGTATCATCGTAGCGCTAAATACCTAGCTTACTGATAGTGGACTAATGTGTTCGTTGAATGCGTCATCTGGTTAAATTCGGAAATAAATTACCTCTGACCCAATTTATTTGTCTGAACAGTTATCGGTTTAAAGTTACACTTTCCCCCCCCCCCCCCCCCCCTTTTAACCCTCTACCCGGCCGCCCTTTCATCCTAAACACTTCAGACATTCAAAATGAAATAGTAATAACATTTTCCTAAAGCACAGTTTCTTAACTTGTGGTCCATGAACCCCTAGCAGCCGTGAATGGATTCTAAGGAGTCAGTGTACATAACCTAAAAGTCTAAATTATTTTAAATACCGGTAAGTAAAATATTTAATTAAGCATGTATGTACATTTTGTTTTTTCCTCAGAAGTGACCCGTAGCCTTCACTGGACAATCAAAGCGATCCATGGCACACCAAATAAAGTTAAGAAGCCCTGTCCTATAGGGTGCCCGTTCACCTTCTCAAACTCACATCGCATCATCCAATCACCGGTGACTGTAACTTTACAGCTATTCCGTTACTAACTAACCATGTTAACGCATCACTGAACTTCCAGAAGGCATACCAACAAAGGATATCTTAGTCAACGACAGAAGCTGTAAGAAATCGGTCGAACCTTTTGATAAAACTCCTGTCGGTGGAGCTTGAACGCATGCTTGTCAATAGATGTCATTTAGAGAGAGTGGGTATTTCGTTGGCATTGGGTCCTTTCACGATTCACTCTCACAGTAAGGCGATGGTCACTGGTTTGATTACTGGGTTAGCCTATTACTTCTGTTACTGTCTATATAATAATAAAATGCAATCCTCGCAAAGGCTTGACAGCGATGTAAACAGTAACATTAGCAAGTACGAAAATACATAATAAATGTAAAAGCTCTAAGTACTGTATAAAATCATCAACAGCAAATTTGCTAAAGAGCTTCCCGTTTATCCTACACTACACTTAGTCTGTGATTTCCAGTTTACCTCTATTGTGTCAAAATGGCTTAAATGTGCTTCCTGTGATTTATCAATTTTTAAAACTATCTTTTAATTGTGTACAAGTTTAATTACATGTAGCAACTGGGGAATACTCCATTGATGAAATTCTATAAAAATGAGGCAAACGTTGAGGGTGAAAGGACGCAAAGACGACAGCGATATAATTAGGAAGAAAGCATTTAAAAACTTACATAAAAACTTACATTTAAAAACTTACAAAAACTTACACAATATTCTGGTTGCCCATACTTGTGATGCCACTTTCTTATATCGGCAGTTGTTCATATTATTTGGAATTGAAAACAATATGTATTCTAATTATAACCCATCAGAGGTTGAACGGGATATTTTTCTTCATTAATTAAAAAAATTTAAAAACTTGCTGGAAGTTTTCTGCTGGACATCATCTTCAAAATAAGAAATATGGCATTTAATAATCGATGCATTCTTCTTCTTCTTCTTCTTCTTCGGTCCTTAGCCACCGACCGTCAAAGCAGTCAGTGGCCATTACGCCTAGTGGCGTCTTAGGGCAACAGCAGATAGGTTTTCTTCGCCATTGTTTCCCATCACGCCTATTGGCGTCTTTAGGGCAACGGCAAATCAATCCATCTGCTGCTGTTTCCGTAATCGAAGTGACTGGCAAACGGGTGATCAGCCCGTTGGTAATCGATGCATTGATGATAGTTATTTGATTTTTACTAACTTAGTCGTTCCTGGGGTGTAGAGTTTTGCCAGAGAGAGCGCCATACTATCCTATCGACTGTCTTCCTCCTAGCCTGGTTCCATTCTAGTCCTCGGTCTGTCAGAGATTGCCTAATGTTGTCCTCCCAGCGAACTCTGGGTCGTCCTGGAGGTCTGGATCCCTGGCTTCTGGTTGCCCACATACCTTTATGTTTGTCCCATTCTGCAGACATGGCCAAACCATCGTAATTGGGAATGTTCCACTTGGTTCTGCAGGGGCTGGGTTTTGAAGCTATGACGTATTGTCTGGTTGCGGACTATATATCTTCTAGTTACTTCAACCACCTTCCTCGGATATCTCACTTCTGCGGTTTGGAGCTGACTTATCCCATCCCATCCCAACTAACATAATTACCAATGTATGTTACGTCGGTCGGTCTCACTTAAAATGTAACTCGCGCCAGAAAAAAGTGCGCAACGCACGGTGTGCAACTTGCGCGGCGTGGGTGTTATATAAAACAAATACTTTGGTTTTATTTTTTTTTTATTCTTTCATGAAATTAGTAGCGCTCGACAAAGAAAAAGTGCGTAAAAATTGGTGTGCAGGAGCACACACCCGATGTACAAATCATGAAAACTTGAAAGTTTTTTTGTAAACCACTTATTATCAGGAAACAATCCACGCACTTTCATGCGAAATGTTGTCATCAAAGAACTTTTAAATTGAATCTAAAATAACATAATTCTCGCCGTGTGTACGTTGGTCACAGCTGAGGAATGCAACCGTGTTGAAAAATTGTATTGTTTCCATTATATATACTCTCCCGAAAATAGTTACAATCAACAAAGAAAAGCGTTCAAATGAATGTGTTCATGAACAGTTTGATTACACTGTATAATGGAAAGAAACCAAAAACACTCTAAGGATGTACATGTACTTCTATCTGCTCATCCGGGAAAGGAAACAGATAATTAAAGCATTTTATAGCATTTTATATTTAACAGTAAAAACATTCACTAATTTCTTTTCAGTTCCCCGTGGTGCATAGGCCATCAACAAGTGCCTTCCAATTCCTCATGTCTCATGTCTCGTGTCTCATGTCTCGTGTCATCAGTTCAAGGTCTTTCCATGTCTTCTTTATCTCTTTTATGTCTGTGTGTGTGTGTTTTTTTTTTTTTTGCATCCCCCTATTTCTATTATTCTCGGGCTTCAAGAAAAGGGGTGTTCTGTAATGCCATCAACTGCTTTCCTCAACGTGTCTTCTATCCATCCCCAGCATCTTCTTCTATTCTAAGCAAGCACCAATTTACGAATGTTTGTAGCTCCCTGCCTGTTGTTTTTTTTTTTTACCACCCTCCATGTATTACAGCCATACAATAGGCCTGACTTGACATTTGAGTTTGAGAGTTATATTTTTGTGTCGTACTAGCTTGTCTTTTGATTTAAATATATTTCACAATGCAATGAAAGCTCCTCTTTCATTTTGTATTCTTATTTTGATATCACTGTCTGTCCCTTCAAATGTTGTCTACATTATACAGGGTGTTTATAAAGTCGCTGTGCAGTGAAATTTTCGCCCGGGCGAAACTACGGCACCAGAAATGTGGTTTTCAATTGGGGCTTGTTGTGTAATGCTGCACAGGGGATTGTGGGACACAGCATTGGAACACAGAATATCATGACGTAAATTTGCATCATTCGTGACGTAATTTCTAAAATATTTTTCAAATTCACTGCACAGCTACTTTATAAACACACTGTACATATACACAATATATATGTGTGTGTGTGTGTGCGTGTGTGTGCGTGTGTGCGTGCGTGCGTGTGTGTGCGTGTGTGTGCGTGTGTGCGTGTGTGTGTGTGTGTGTGTGTGTGTGTGTGTGTGTGTGTGTGTGTGTGTGTGTGTGTGTGTGTGTGTGTGTGTGTGTGTGTGTGTGTGTGTGTGTGTGTGAAGCTACTTATTGTAAAGATGTTTCTTCGAGTACAGTCTCACAATATCATAGTATCTGCACATAATGTAGTCACTGTTTTTTTTAAATAGGCGTTTTGCCTCGTTTTAGAGAGGCGCGTCTCATTCAACCTAGACACAAGATCTATTGGTTATATTAGGGCGCATGTCCAAATATAAAAGACAACCGGCCTGGTAAACTATTTAAAACTATTCACTGGTGAAATCTCTACTCACAAAACAAACTACTAACAATTGCATGCAGTACGTACCTGGTAACTACTAAATACTCCAATAAGTTAGAAACCGTATCACACCATCTGTCACTAATCCAACAAAAAAAGATGAATGTGTACTTGAAAACTGAAAACCAATTAAGTACAGTCCGAAAGTTTCCAAACCACTTGTCTTCACAACAGGGAAGTAAGCCTGGCGTATGTCACTTATTGCAGAACAATAACAGACGACGCTCGACTACACTGTTTCATGTACAACCCACTGAACTGAAAGCACATACTTTCAGTTCAGTGATACAGCTCGACATAGAGAACAATTCGCGCTAATTTTTTCATCAGCTGATTGTGTCACTCGAATCAACAAGTGTTGTCACGCTGAGGTCAAGGCTGTAGTTTGAATCAAACTCTGTCGCAATTTACAAAATATCCTTTTCTGGTTGTAAAAAGTTGATTTTGTATTCCTGGTGAGTGCAATTAGCTGCATTTAACACAACGATACTGTTTACACTGCACTGTGTTTGATTTCTCGGTCTGTTCGCACTCAAATAGTTGGACCTAGCGCGTACGAATGTGCTTCGCCCATACTGCGATAAGTGATACAAGTACGGAAACGTAATCTCGTTTAACTTTTCAGCGCAGGCTGTCTAGTTTCTTTGGCCCGTGTGTTATGTGGGCATGTAGTGACTGCTGATCTCGACGTCCGCGATACGCTGTAAGTAGTAGCGAGATTTGTGCAGCTGAAAGGATACGTTAGCATGATAATGGCGCTTCACATTCATTTTAATTTCCTGATAAATTTTTTTTACGTGGGGTGTACTTGGATTCATTTTAAAGTGTTAGCGCTGTACAAATGTCGAGCAAAAGTTTATAAATTATTTTATTTTTAACAGTATTGAATTACATATCGAGCAATCAGCGCCTCTTAGCGTCAGTGGAACAAGAAATGAGAATATGACGCTGGAGATGGATAGGACACATCTTGCGAAAACCTGTTGATACCATTGTCTGTCATTCCCGATTCTGGAATCCCCAGAGCGAGAGAGGTAGCCTAGATGAAGACCAAAGAATACATGGAGAAGATAACTGGAGACAGACATGAAGAAAGCATGGAAATACCTTAAGCTGATTTTACGGGATAAGAAGACTTGACCTAAGCTCCTTTGTTGAAGGCCTAAGCTCCTTTGTTGAAGGCATAAGCTCCTTTGTTGAAGGCTTAAGCTCTTTTGTTGAAGGCCTAAGCTCTTTGCTAGTTAAAAGTTGAAAGAAGACGAAGAATCAGCACTTTTTAGATCCTCGTGGAGCACAAGTGCTCAACATGAAACACGACAAGCGTTGTTGTTGTTTTGATGAAATGATGGGTGGAGATCGGGCACTCAAACTCTTATCGTTGTTGCCTCTTCTCGTTCCATCTTGGTCTACCCTGTTCAACCTGAAAGTTGGTTATAATTGGGGTATTTAGTGTCATTTTATTTACTAATTTTGTATTCAATTTAGCTCTTTCGGATATGGGTACACCACTGTAGAGCAGCGTGTTGCCATTGAGATCCATGACTCCTTGTCCTTTTTTCTTTGTTTCCGTTATAGCCAGGATTTCTAGTTTTGCTTTCCTCATCTCTTCCACCAGCTCCTCTTCCTTCCCATTTATACTTCTTGTGTTCCATGTTCCATAAGTCGTAGTCCGTAGTCCGTTCCAGTTCGTCGCCTTTAGAATCAGTCCGGTTTTCTCTCTTGTGTTACTCGTAATCGTGGTTTAAAGCAAACAGGTGATTGGCCTGTTGTGCCTTTGCATGGTGGAGGAGAGTTGGCCACTCGAAAAGCAGCAGCTGGGAGACTTTTTCAGGCCATAAATCGAGGATTCCTCAGCAAGAGAGAGGTTGGTAAGAAAACGAAGATGGCTGTATACCGCTCCACCTATGTCCCAGTCGTGACATATGGATGCGAGTCATGGGCAATGACTACAACCCATAAAAGCCAGATCCAAACCTCAGAAATGAGGTATCTGAGGAAGGTGGTTGAAGTAACAAGAAGAGACATGGTACGCAACCAGACGATACGTCAAGGCCTAAAATGCCACCCTCTACAGACCCAAGTAGAACAGTCCCAACTAAGATGGTTTGGCCATGTCTGCAGAATGGGAGAAGATCGGCTACCACGACAAGCATGGGAAACAAAGAGCCAAGGATCCAGACCCCGAGGACGACCCAGAGTCCGCTGGGAGGACAACATTAGACAATCTTTGAAGGACCGAGGACTAGAATGGAACCAGGCCAGGAGGAAGACAGCCGATAGAATAGTCTGGCGCTCTCTCTTCCAAACCTCTACACCTCACGGTAGAAGGGGAACGACTGAGTAAGTAAGTAAGTAAGAGTATTCAATTTAAATAACTGTTGTCTTTTGCAGTTGCTGATTTTTATTTATATTAGTATTTGTCAATTTTATTTTCTCTTTTGTATTGTTTCTAGATAACTATTGTCCTTTACACTTGGTCCTGTTACACAGTCCTGTTCCATCCGTTCAAGTTCTTTCCCCGTCTTTTTTATTCCTTACATGTCTATTGCAGCTTTCTTCTCCATCTGTTTAAGCTTTTTGTCTCCTTGTACTTCTCGCACCCTGTGGATTCCAGAATAGGGGCTGCCTTGTAACACTCAGATAGTTTTCTTCTATCCTACGCCAATGTCTTCTCAAAATCTCCTGTTCCACTGGTATAATCTCCTGTTCCACTGGCATAATCTCCTGTTCCACTGGTATAATCTCCTGTTCCACTGGCATAATCTCCTGTTCCACTGGCATAATCTCCTGTTCCACTGGTATAATCTCCTGTTCCACTGGCATAATCTCCTGTTCCACTGGTATAATCTCCTGTTCCACTGGCATAATCTCCTGTTCCACTGGTATAATCTCCTGTTCCACTGGCATAATCTCCTGTTCCACTGGTATAATCTCCTGTTCCACTGGCATAATCTCCTGCTCCACTGGTATAATCTCCTGTTCCACTGGCATAATCTCCTGCTCCACTGGTATAATCTCCTGTTCCACTGGTATAATCTCCTGTTCCACTGGCATAATCTCCTGTTCCACTGGTATAATCTCCTGTTCCACTGGCATAATCTCCTGCTCCACTGGTTACATCTCCTGTTCCACTGGCATAATCTCCTGTTCCACTGGTATAATCTCCTGTTCCACTGGCATAATCTCCTGTTCCACTGGTATAATCTCCTGTTCCACTGGCATAATCTCCTGCTCCACTGGTATAATCTCCTGTTCCACTGGCATAATCTCTTGTTCCACTGGCATAATCTCCTGTTCCACTGGTATAATCTCCTGTTCCACTGGCATAATCTCCTGTTCCACTGGTATAATCTCCTGTTCCACTGGCATAATCTCCTGTTCCACTGGTATAATCTCCTGTTCCACTGGTATAATCTCCTGTTCCACTGGCATAATCTCCTGTTCCACTGGTATAATCTCCTGTTCCACTGGCATAATCTCCTGCTCCACTGGTATAATCTCCTGTTCCACTGGTATAATCTCCTGTTCCACTGGCATAATCTCCTGCTCCACTGGTATAATCTCCTGTTCCACTGGCATAATCTCTTGTTCCACTGGCATAATCTCCTGCTCCACTGGTATAATCTCCTGTTCCACTGGCATAATCTCTTGTTCCACTGGCATAATCTCCTGTTCCACTGGTATAATCTCCTGTTCCACTGGTATAATCTTCTGTTCCACTGGTATTGATTTCGCGGTTCTTTTTTATCAGCCCAGTGATCTTGTCGTACCATTTCAATCAGTTTATTCTGAGTAAGCCCATATCTATGATACATGTAAGACTGTATCTTTCTGTTTGCAATCATCGGTTTTAGGTTTAGGCAACCTAGCCTTGTAGGGGCTTCGCCCACAGATATATATATTTGTGGATTAAGCAGGAATTTACTTATAAGGGATCTCGCAAGTTTATGCTTGACTAGGGGTTCAAAGATGTGTGCTTGAAAGACATGAAGGCACTGGGCATAAATCCACCAACCTGGGAGGATAAAGCTGCCGATCGCACCAAGTGCCGATGCTCTCTGCGGCGCCACCTTCAGATTGGGCGAAAAGACGCTCTCACGACAAGCAGAAGAGAAAAGGACATGCCGAAAGGAACACCGGGTAAAAAAGCAGCTGAGGGCTATCACTTCAGGGGCGTATTCTGTCGTAATTAGATAGGTTTGAAAGTTATTTATGGCCCCGTCTGAGTAGAGTGGATGGTGATAAGTACATGAGAAATAAAGGTGTGAGAATAGATTTCACGGGTGAATAGTTTAAGGAGAAGATCTGTCTTTGGAATGAGGAAATTTCTCTAGTCCAGCCTATCTATACGACTATAGTTTAGTACAAGACAATCTTTCCCTCCATATATATGTAAATATACGTTTAACTACACACACACAACTATGTGACAACAAGACACACAAACGTGAAAAAACTATAGTTAATTGGGTATGGGTCTGACCAACACACAAAGTTAAGTTTTCTTGGTACTTGTGTCTTTATTCACCCACAGATTAAAATTGTTGAAATTTCGAAGCCAAACGGAGCACCGTACTTTTTCTTACATTTTTTTTCTTACATTCGCGCGAAAAATGTCATCGCGCGACAAATCTCTCTCACAGTTCGCCAGTGTTCCTCGTGGGGCTACGTTTTTCCTTAGGCTTAGGAGACTGTGTACTCCTATAGGTTTCTATAATGATCTCTTAATCAACCATATCTGGGTATTTAAACTGATAATCGATTTCTGGTTGTCTTCGTGTTCGATATTTGCGGGTGTTCTGATAATATTCTGTGCCATCCATGTATACCATTTCTCTTTTCGGTGCTTCCAGGTATCCTCCGGGCAATTGTTTAGCTTGTTTTGAACTCTCCGTCTTTCTCCATGGGGGTATTATGGTGTGTCGAAGCACTTGCACTGAACCTTGGAGGCGGCGGGGGGGGGGGGGTATTGTGTTGTCTGACGCGGGGACTGATGCGTATGGTTCTGCGAAGTGATGTTTTGTTTATGAAACCGCATATCTCGATCAGTCTTACCTCTAGACCTAACGTGCCATGCAGCAGAGTCAATGGGCGGGGGGGGGGTATATTGTGTGGTCTGATGCGGGGGCGGGGATTGATGGGTATGACTCTCGCCTGCATTATGTCGGTCAGTGTTACCTTGTTTAGTTTTGTAGGTGTCTCGTATGGAGGATGATTGTACTTGAGCTATGATAGCACCTCTAGCAATGGTTGTCGTTTTACCAGATGTGTTGACTATCATAACCGGGAAGTCTCTGTCTGTTGTGACTTCTGCTATTCCTTCCGTAATAAATAGCATTGGGTCTTCATTTATATCTTCTCCCGATATGGGTTCCACGTGAATAGTTTGTCCAGGTTTTATATATTGTGACGCTTTGATCCTACCCATGGCTATGACTAATGAATTTGGTAAGAAGGTAACCGGGGCTGTTAAACGAATCAATGATGCAATATGGATGTCATCTTGGAGTTCTACTTATTCTTCATTTATTCTTATTTTCCGTAGATCAAAATATATCCGGGCTTGGTGTTTTGACAGAAAATCTCTTCCTGGGATAAAATTTATACTCATGCCTCTAGTGATAACGAATGCACGTGTGATTGTCTGGCTGCCAATCTTAAATGTGACATGGGCAATGCCAAAGGATTTCAATTCTTCCCCAGTTACAGAGGCCATATATGTTCTGGAATGCTGGAACTGTGCGTATTTCTTTATTTGCTTATAAAGTTGTTCCTTTATGAAGCTTACAGATGCTCCTGTATGTATGAGCGCTCTGTAATTCCTGTTCTCAATGGTGATTAGGCAGGAACTTGGGTCGGGATGTATGGTGACTTCATTTTGAGTGCTATTATTGTGAACTAATGGTGGTTCTTTTGTTATTGTGTGGAGTTCATTCAGTTTTTCTCGCTTTTCATGTTGTATATGGGACCTATGGTTGGAGCTTTTGTTGTTGCTACCCCTGCTTCGGACGCGGCTAGAGATCCCTCCTAACGCGTCCCAAATCCGTTTCCCTGCATTGGACGACTTCTGGAGAAACTGTGCTGGGTATTGTGTCTTCGTTGGGCCCAGAAAACTCACAAAACTGCACCATGGTCCTTTTTACGGCCCAGAAAACCCACAAAACTGCACCCACCACGGTCCTTTTTAGGGCCCACAAAACCCACAAAACTGCACCACGGTCCTGTTTAGGGCCCACAAAACTGCACCACGGTCCTGTTTAGGGCCCAAAAAACCAACAAAACTGTACCCTGGCAAGAAATCCTTTATTTGTTTTCGCCGCTTGGTGGAGAGGGTTGGGTGGAGAGGGGGGTCCCCTCGCTACGCACTGATCCTTGTCAAATATTGACATAATCAGAGCCGGATTAATGTAGTAGCAAAAGTAGCATATGCTACGAGCCCCGCGCTTTTTGGGGCCCCTCGCCAATAAATATGTACATAATTTTTTGGTCATCTTCTAATACGAGCGTTAAACCAATGATCTTGTGATTTATGCCATCTTTAGCGCCTTTTCATTTGGTGTCACGAAATTGTGAGAGAAAGAGCATAAGAGGGTGACTTAGTGTGACACTTCATTATTTTTATCTTAACTGTTTTTGGACGGAAGCATTCATTTTCTTTGGATTTGTTGAAAGCCTATACACATTCTTTTCTGCTTCTACCTACCGGTGGGGTCACCTTTCTACTGCATTAAGTGCTGGAGGTACTCATAATAAGTCCCATTTGCCCTTTGTGAAAAGACTGTCAGATACCAGGTGGTCCGCTCGGGCAGATGCAACAAAAGCACTTTTGCACAGCTTTTCAGCAATAAAACAAGTCTTGGATGATATTTCAGATAACAATGATCAGAAGGCAGAGTGTCGTCAACAGGCTCGTGGTCTACTTTCAACCATGATGAAGTTAGAAACAGGAATAATGATCATACTGTGGGATCAAGTATTACAGCGTTTTCAAATGACCAGTGCTTCTTTGCAATCTTCTGATCAAGATTTGAATACAGCTTGTGCACTCCATGAATCCCTGCGGGGGTATACTCAAGCTATGCGGTTGATTTCTTGCCAGGGTACAGTTTTGTGGGCCCTAAACAGGACCGTGGTGCGGTTTTGAGGGCCCTAAAAAGGACCGTGGTGCAGTTTTCTGGGCCCTATAAAGGACCGTGGTGCAGTTTTGTGGGCCCTAAAAAGGACCGTGGTGGGTGCAGTTTTGTGGGTTTTCTAGGCCATAAAAAGGACCGTGAGGGGAACAGATCACCAAGGATCGCTGAAGCTATGCACATATCAGGACATACACATGTTCGTTCGAAGCAGCACAATTTAAAGAGGAGGCCAAAATTCTGTAATGTCATGAAGGATACTGTCAAACGGGTCTGACTGAAGAACTTTATTCCGATATGTCGCCACAAAAAGTCACACATGTAGTGAAGTCTCTAACACTTCACTCCCCTGCATCATAAAGCTGGTCTTACTGTAGTGAAGTCTCTAACACTTCACTCCCCTGTATCATAAAGCTGGTCTTACTGTAGTGAAGTCTCTAACACTTAACTCCCCTGTATCATACAGCTGGTCTTACTGTAGTGAAGTCTCTAACACTTCACTCCAGTGCATCATACAGCTGGTCTTACTGTAGGGAAGTCTCTAACACTTCGCTCACCTGTATCATAAAGCTGGTGTTATCTGTAGTGAAGTCTCTAACACTTCCCTCCCCTGTATCATACAGCTTGTCGTACTGTAGTGAAGTCTCTAACAATTCACTCCAGTGCATCATAAAGCTGGTCTTACTGTAGTGAAGTCTCTAACACTTCACTCCAATGCATCATAAAGCTGGACCTCTCCATAACACCATATTCCCAATGTGCCTCAATGGGAGTATAACAGGATTCTTTTTACAGGTCATACATAATATTTTAATATTTTCTTTATTCTTAATACATTCATGTGCCATGCTGCCAATTAATACATTCATGTGCCATGCTGCCACCCCTACCTGCCAAATGCATAATAGACTAACCCACGTTCATCCTGCCACCCCTACCTGCGAATTACTAAATAGACTAACCCCGCGCAGTCAAATGTACGGAAGCCGGTGTGGTCATTGAATTTCAGAATGGGTGAACAAAGACACAAGAACCGTTTTCTTTGTTGTTTATTATCATTAAACTTGACAACATCGAATATCGAAAGAAAGATCAAATAAAATCAGATTTACATACACAGAAAAAATAACAGAATACATGTGCCCTCCCCTTATTGAGAAAAAGAACCCAACAAGTTAATAACCCCAAAGGTCAAAGGTTAGCACTATGTTACAGAATAGAAATTAAAGAAAAGAACAAAGTTCCTACTAAATGCTATCCAGTATGTGACAGGTTATGAGAATCGACCATCTTGATCAGTCCGCATTATTCCCACCGTCACCCCCCATTCTTTTTCAATCAACTCGTCCAACGTGGGGTTCCCCACCTTTGCTTCCCTCATTAGCATATACGTGGTATTACGCAAAAGCCATGCCCTTTCGCTAGCTGTCTTACTTATAGTTTAGCCACGCCTACCTGTCTTCTTTCACGCGCTATCAAAACAGCTATTCAGATCTCTAACTGTCTTTCCTTCAAAAGGGGACGGGCCAAGTGTGGTTGCCCGAAGCGCGATGAAACTAGAGCCGTTAACTGAATTATCACGCGAGCGATTGGGCACTCGTTGAATAGTGACAGATCAGACAATGAACGCGTGTAGGTAGAGAACGGGTCGTTAATTGTAGAATCAAGGGCGATAAGACAGAAGACGTACCTTTGATTGGTTACATTTGACAGGGGGAATTAAGCGAATGCCAAAAGGGCGATAACCACATTTACCGACCACATCCGTTTGTTCGTGTTCCCAGGAGACGCAATTAGCTACAGAGAGAGACTGGATCAAAAGACGTCTGCTTGCTAGCAACCGTCTATGTTGTCGGCAAAGGTGCGTAGAAAACCTTTAATTCAGGAATCGAACAGTAGATTTGCCCTAACATGGCCGTAGGTGCGAATTTTCGCACTAAGGAGGGAAAGAACAGCGATTCAGTATATATGCCCATCTCTCAGAACTCAGTTATCAGTTCGCTACAGAAAGATTTTTGAAATATATCTAGCTCGCTATTATAGAGCCATATTACAATTGGATTACTTAAATACGTGGAGATATTCATTTTTTCCTGTGTTGCGGTAAATATATATATATATATATATATTAGCATTTAAGTGATTTAACGTGTTAAAGTTTTTTTCATTTATATTTCACTGGGATTTTCTGTGTTAATTGGATGGTATTTAAATAACATATAGCTAATTTTTCCAGCTGTAAACGTAAATTTAATTACTCACTATTCCCCAGTAAGAGATGCTGTAATTAATTATAAGACGCTAGGCGATTGATAATTGACGGAATAAAATTTACTTCTATTCATTATGTGTAATTTTGTAAATGACTAAGTGTCTATATCACGTGTTAAAAGCGATACGATAAGCTAGACACTTGTGGTTTTAAATATAATTTAATAACGGAGTGGTTAAAGAGGTCTTACCTAAACGCATGTTAGATTAGAATATTTATAATATTGATAAAATGTTTGTATTTCTTCCTAAAATCTAGGCTGGTCATAACCCTGCGATCTAGCGGTCTTACGGCCTTATGTTCTTAAAACATCCAGAGATTATTGTTGTTGAAACTTCGTGTTGTGACCCTGTGCGGTCCACCTTCTCCATCCATGAGAGTGGTCAAAAACAAGAACACCAACAATAATTTTTTTAATTATAACTGGAACAGAACAGTACCAGAAATTTTTCCATATATGTGTGTGCGCGCGCGTGTGTGTGTGTGTGTGTGTGTGTGAATGTGTCTGTGTCTGTCTGTCTGTCTGTCTGTCATGTATGTATGTATGTATGTATGTTCAAGGGTATGTGGATGACGTAAGTCTCTTCGCCACCAACATACACGACTTACAATCAATGGCACAGAAGACAACAATATTTATGGAGACCAGCGGGATGGAGGTTAAGCCACAAAAGTGTGCAGTGTTCAGCGGTCAGCGAAGCGGAAACAACTGGGTCAACACTCGTAAGGTGGACATTAATATCCAAGGTCATGAAATCCCCTCTTCTGATCGAGGGCGTTCCTACAGATACCTAGGACATGACATTACAATTGATAATACATCGGACCAGTTCCAAGCAAGCAGCCTTATATTAGAATTTAGATCAAATTTAATCAAATTAAGCTGTGCCGCACTACCAACATCAGCAAATATCTCATTAATTAACCCGATGTGTTTCGTTCCTCTCATGTTTTATTTTTCTAACATACACTTCACAGAAAAACAACTTAAAGAAATTGAAGATGAAATTGTATACCACGTTAGAACATGGCTAGCGCTAAATGAATCATCCACAAGGAGCTATTTCTTTTGTCCCAGGTCGAAGGGTGGCCTTGGCATACCAAACCCCTTCATATTATACCACTCTCGACATATTTCATTCCTTGTCAGTATGCTCAATTGTGATGATAGTCTTGTAAAAACTGCAGCAATAAACTCGTTAGATAGACATATGAAAAAACGTAAAATAGACCAAGTAGATGATGATAGGAATAACTTTGCAAGTTACGAGTTAAATGAAACAAACCATCTAGCTAAAAGATCGAAGGTGAATTGGCCAAGATCATTTTGGGTAGAACTGAATGAAGAATGCGCGCGTGAAGGAGTGAGTGTGAAAGTGGATGACAGTGGCCATTACACTGTACATTTAGATGTAGATGAAGATGTGAGTCTAACATACAAGTCAGCAAATGCTTTTTATTCTGGATTTAAATCACATAAACTTAACCTAATTCTAAGTGAACTAAAAAAGTAAATCATCACAAGGGAGAATAGTGCGCGAAATGAAATGTGTAAACCATTCATTGTCATCTAGTTTTCTATCTAATGTTAAATTAAGTGATAAAATACTTTCATTTGCTGTGAGATCGAGGTTACAGTTGCTGGAATGCGAAAGTCTTTTGCATCTATACTACCCACAGACATACACGAAAATGTGCAAAATATGTAACCACCCATACGAAACAGTGTCACATTTATTGAATGGATGTACCAAATTTCAAACATTATACCAACAAAGGCACAATAGAGCTGTAGACATTATTTATGAGAAACTGAAATCCTCATACAATAATAAGAGTGACATAACAATAAATAAAGAGATAATAGTTAAACCATCACTCTTCGGCAGCAGTAACACCTCATTTAAGACACATGCCATAAAACCTGATTTAACGATAATCAATCGACAGAACAAAACAGCTTTTATAGTAGAGGCAGCAATACCATATGATGCCCATTTAGATAAATGTTACCAACATAAATTTGATAAGTACTTTCCATTGACTGCAGAAATTAACGAACTAGGCTATCGTACGCATGTAATTGTACTGATAATTGGTAGTTTGGGTCATGTGCATGCAAAGTGTGTGAGTGGATTAATGTCGCTAGGGTTGCGGAAATTTGAAGCAAAGGTTTTATGTAAATATGTCAGTATCAGTGCAATTGTAGGTTCTTACAGAATATGGAAACTTCGATGTAAAAAACACCCATTTTAAATTGCTGAAATGTTTTCCCCACCGTCTAATCTCAATTGTGCTCAGTCTACTATACCAAACGACTATTGTATTTGATGCTATATTTAATATCTCACTCTACTAGCTGTCAAAGTTTTTTTATGGCAAACAAA
>JAMPIV010000149.1:42500-421514 GCA_024509875.1 Oreohelix idahoensis
GTATGTATGTATGTATGTATGTATGTATGTATGTATGTATGTATGTATGTATGTATGTATGTATGTATGTATGTATGTATGTATGTATGTATGTATGTATGTATGTATGTATGTATGTATGTATGTATGTATGTATGTATGTATGTATGTATGTATGTATGTATGTATGTATGTATGTATGTATGTATGTATGTATGTATGTATGTATGTATGTATGTATGTATGTATGTATGTATGTATGTATGTATGTATGTATGTATGTATGTATGTATGTTTGTTTGTTTGTTTGTTTGTTTGTTACTAGCCTGCTGTGGCGGAATTTATATCACTATTTTTCTAACATATGACAGTAAGTTTCTTCTACTGGATTACACTCAAGAGAACTCACTGGTCATACTCGGCCATCACCTCAGAGAACAGCCAATGAGTAGCATTCTTTAATTTTTTCATCACGTCACAGAGTGTCTCAGCCACCTGAGGCTAGACAACACCGGAACAATATATACATGTTAATTCCTATGACGGTGCCACCACATAGAAAAACTTATCCCAAACAACTAACTGCAGTGAAAAGAGGAATATCCAGGAAAATAATTAACGCATCAACTTCAGCGACTACCGATAAATCATCATCATCAATTGCCATCTCCACAACGAAAGTTGGCTGTAATGGATCTCCAACGTCTTCTGTCTCTTGTCTTGGTGGTGCACTCTGATAGGCTCTTTCCTGTCCATCTCTTGATGTTATCTTCCCACTTATAGCGCTGTCTTCCCCTTGCACGTTTGCCTTCAGCTCTCCCCTCTGTTATGGTCTTCTGCAAGGTGTTATGCCTTTTTATGTGGCCAAAGTATTTTAGCTGCCGAACCTTGATTTCCCTCATTAGTTCTCTTTTCATACCTAGATTTTCTAGGACCTCTTTATTTGTTTTCATCTCTTTCCATGAGATACGCCCCATTCTTCTATATATCCACATTTCAAGAGCCTCAATTCTTTCTTCCAAATGCTTATTCATCGTCCATGTTTCAGCACCATACAGAAATGCAGAATATATATAACACTTCATGATTCTTGTCGTAAAGAGGTTGAAGAGTAAGACAAGGTAAAGATGAACACAGTGAGATCAAGCTATGTAAGTTCCCTGAGTCTAACTGTTGAGGTTGAATTCTTCTCAGGGTTCCTATCCGCCACCTCTAAGATCTCACTATGTGTACACTAGGCTCTGTGATGTTGTCTGTCTGAGTGTGTCTAGGGGAAAATATGTAAGACTATGACTGAACAGAGACAAACAGAACTGAAAAACTCAATAATATTAAAAGAAGCAAGACTGTTTGTTAAAGTTGGGTTATGTATATAGGGGATATTTTCATATATACAATAATTTATTATTCCTGTCCCCGTTTATCTTTTGGGCAGGAATTTCAACCCCAAAACAACAAATTATTGGTTACAGTCTGTACATAAATAGTTTTTGGATCTCTGTCCATAAAATTTCACTAACTACAAAAAGTCACTGGGAACAAGTACTCTCACAAGTCTAGTTTGAAACTTATTTAAAACTCTATACTTATATCTGAAAGTTTGTAGTTTTAATCATTCTCAGTATGGAAAGTCATAAGTTGTGGCTGTTCTTTTATTTTAGAATATTTGAATAAACTGTGCCTGGAATATAGGCACTTATCTTCAGAATGGGTCTGACGTTATTGTAGGCTCAGAAGAGTGTTGATTCACCACATCTTTCTTGACATGAAGACGTAAAGAATGTAGCTGCATTCAATCTGACGAGCATCCATTCAGAAACGCAGTCTTCTACAGATCTCTTGGAAATATTTATATATCGGGTGATATCGTTCCCCAAGCAAAGGAATATCACATAATAATACACAAGTGACTAGCAATCAAAGGGCACAGAAGATTGCTCTCTCTCTCGTCCAGACAGCAAAGGCATTCGGTCACTGAAGCTTTGTGTCTGCTCTCACTGTGTCTTGGGTTCTCACAATTTTCAAAAAGCCGTCTATACTAACTTGGCGTTATATTTTATCCCCCTAACTTACTCTACCCCGACCAATCAAATCACACGTCTAGCAATTTCAATTTTCTCACGCAATCAAATGGAGCAGGGTTACAAGTGCGTAAGCTAGTCTGGTCGCAATTTTATTTCTGCAATATCTTGGTTATTTATGGGGCGATTTTAAATATTAAAAGTGATTATTACACAGACTATTGTCCTCTATCGTCATACATAGTTTTCTTTTACTTATGTGTCTTAGTTTTTATCTTGGTAATTTTTTTCTTAATTTATGGTGCTCTTATCCCTGAACTAAAATATTAATACAATAAATGTTCTAAGTCCAGATAATTTATTATAACGACAGTCGTTATGATATAATAGTAATCACTATCATCGTTTTCTTCAAACCATCCCTTTCATTTTCATTATCTAAGTTTCTTTTCAAATACACCACAGCGGTCGTTCACATTTAATTGGGGCGGGTGGAGTTTGCGCGTCTGTGTTAGGGGATGAGACTTACCCCGCGTTTAGTGTTTGAAATTCAAATGGTTAGTTGGCGATGGCCCTAGTAACCGTTGCTAAGGCAGTAGTTATTAATAGATTTTACAAGCTAGTTAATTTCCTACTGTTTATTTTTTAGTGGTACGGTTTGCCCCTGTCCTAGGCAAATATTCAAATCTAATAGTGGTGGGGTTTATTGGTTGAAACTGTATGATACTTGAGATTTGAAAGAGGAATTAATTGAGCGGGGTGTAAAACGGATGGATTTTACTACAGATCTCCCCTGTTAAAAAGCCTGCATACCAATGCAGCTTTATAATCTGTTTTACAAACCCGATCAAATTAACTCAACTAGGCTTTATGAGTATCCTGGGTTTCTGCAGGTGGGTGCCTACTCAAGAAATCCGCCCCAACATTCTGCGATCCAGGAATGTATTCAATGATAAACGAATAAGGTTGAATGAGCAAAGACCACCTTAACAAACGTGCGTTACCATGTTTTGCCTGAGCCAGAAAAACCAAGGGCTGATGATCTGATTGCACCACAAAATGTCTACCATACAGATAGATCTGGAATTTCTTGATCGCCCAGACCAAAGCCAAACATTCTTTTTCAATAGTTGAGTAATTTTGTTCTGCTCTGTTAAGTTTGCGGCTGGCATACGCAACTGGGTTCAATTCCCCGTCAGATGAGGAAGACCTTTGTAACAATGTGGCTCCCAATCCCACATTACTAGCGTCCGTTCTCACCACAAACTCCTGACTCAAATCAGGTAGTTTCAATATAGGCTTGCTGGTGAGTTTTTGCTTTAACTCATTGTATGCCAACTCACATTCTGCTGACAATTCTATTTTATCTGGTTTTCCTTTACGAGTTAGATCTGTCAGAGGAGCACACACAGAGTTAAAATTTTTAATGTACTTTTGGTAAAACCCACACAGTGAGACAAAAGATCTCACGTCCTTCTTAGTCTGTGGTCTAGGTGCTCTCTGCAATTTCTCTAGGTTCTTAGGGTCAGGGATCATGCTACCCTGATGTACAGTATGCCCCAAGAACTCCAATTCCTTGCATCCAATACAACATTTTGTTGGTCTAGCAGTTAAGTTTGCCTCTCTGAATCTGTCAAATAACATATTAAGAGAGTCAACATGTTCCTCAAAAGTTTCTGTGGCGATGAGGATATCATCCATGAAATTTGTAATGCATGGATTTTTCAGGGGATCCAATAGTTTTCTCATCATTCTAGAAAACACACTAGGAGCGTTTTTCAACCCAAATGGCAACATATTAAATTCATAGTGCCCTTCCGATGTGCTAAAAGCTAGATAAGGTCTAATCTCAGGCTTCAATGGAATCTGATAGTATCCCTTGCTGAGATCCCCCTTTGAGAAATATTTGGCCTTATTCAATCTGGCAAACAGTTGATTTGTATCAGGTATTGGATCCACCTGGCCTTCTGTGATAGCATTCAGTGTCCTATAATCTATGCACAGTCTATGTTCTCCAGAGGGTTTTCGCAACAATACCACACTGGAACTATAAGGAGATTCACTATGAGAAATAATCCCTTCTTGTAACAAATATTATATCTCCCCTTTTAAAGCTTGCTCTTTAGCGAATGGGATAGTATAGGCTCTCATACAGATGGGTGTTGCATCTAGCAGTTTCATATCATACTCCAACAAGTTGGTGTGCCCCGGTTTGTCCGTTAACACGTCTGTATGATTTTTCAGAACCTTCTGAATCTTCTCCCTCTGTCCTTTTGTCAGATGATTACTAATCTTTACCTGTGCAAGCGTTTCACTTGTTTTAAGGGATATTCGTAAGAGGTGAGAGGTTCGTTTTTCATCTCAGTGGCTATGGCCAAGGTCATTAGGTGTGCATCTCCCAGTGTTCCCCTATCATGGTATTTCTTAAGGAGGTTCACATGATAGACATTTTCTTTTCCCTTCTTGTCTATCTTATAGTTTGTTCTAGATACCCTTTCTAGAACGGTGTATGGACCTTGCCATCCAATCTGAAGTTTGTTGCTACTGCCGGGTAACAGAAGAAGCACCTTCTCTCCCACGACAAGCTCCCTATCCTTCGCTTTCTTATTGTAATAGGCAGCATGTTTCTTCCTGGCTTGTCTTAGGTTTTCAGTTGCGAGTTTCCAGCCAGTTTTTAAACGAGTGGTCAGCTCATTCACATACTGATATGATGAAGTAACAGTCTCTTCTGCCTTCTCATCTGTCCATGTCCTCAATAAGGCTTTCAATGGACCTTTTATTGGTCTGCCAAATAGCAGTGTTGCCGGTGCCATTCCGGTTAATGCTTATGTAATTGGAAGTATTGTGGTGGTGACTTTTCTCCCTTCAATTTCCTATCACACACCAACCGTCCGCTACCAATTCTCCGAATGGGGTTTCCCCGCAGTTTCAGTTTCAATTTGAGAGGGCTTCCCTCTCTGTTATTTTCGTCCAGTTTCCGGAATTCCGACCAAGGGATTGTCGGGTGGGACTGGGTTGAGGTCACTTTTTGTACAATATGCATAGTGGCCATTCTAACTGGTTTATGTGAAGACTGTGTGTGAAAAGGGGTTTTTTTATCCACCGTGTCTACGTTATCATAGTTAACTTTCCTTTTCTTTTCAGGCCTGTGTTCACCGTAGTGCTTTTGTAGGTCCTGATGATTTTCCCAACGTGTGGGCGTTCCCTTGTTGCATTGGTCGCAGGCCTCCACAAATTCTGCAACAGCTGTCCATGACCAGTGGATCCAGTTCCAGCCTTCCTATACATTAATTTGTTCTTCATATAAAAATCTCCTTTGTTTGGAGGGGTATGGCATTTTGGGAGTTTCCTAAAACACGGTTTCAATTACTTGTCCTCAGCCTGTGCTTTCCTCATCTCCTCTGGATGAGTATTTATTGGGTTATCTTCCTCCTTCTTTGACTGTGACCTGGTCTGTACTGCTGTCAGGATCACTGGTCTTTTGGGATTTCCCAAAAACACATATTTACACCCCCAATATCAGAGGGTAGATTGGTTCGTTTATCACTGCTGCTCTAATCACTCATTCCACAAAGCGAGGTTTTACATTTATTCTAGCAATGGGAAGTGTCATGGTCGCCTACTTCCTTAGTCGCCCCTTGAATCTCCACTGTTTCTGTGGTATATTGATCTGGGTGCACTAGGTGAGAACTCACGACTGAGTCAAAATCCAATCCAGTATCATAAAGGCACCTTATGGTGGCCCCGTTGCATACTACATCTTCACAAACAGGGGGATGATAAGGTTCCTGCTGTCCAGTAGGATGTTCCTTTTTTCCCTGGTTTCCTGTTTTCATACATGCAGCGTGATGAGGAGGTTTCTTCTTACAGTCTCTGGTGTTATGATTGTCCCTCTTACCAAATTTACACCATCTTCCTTCTGGTCTGTAAAATTTCCTGTCATTTGCTTGGGGATTTTTATCTCTAGGGTCAATTCTGAGCCTATCATAGTTTGGTTTAAATCTCTGACCTTGATCTCTATTTTCAAGCCTATTTTGATTTAGGGGGGCTTTATTGCTCTCTGGTTGTTTCTTTTTCATTCCCGCTACTTCTGACTGAGCTGCCTGATACCTCTCAGCCACATTAAGGATCTCCCCCAGCCTCTCTGCACCTTGTTCCGTGAGAAATTTTCTCAGGTCTGGAGCCATGGACTCTCTCTGTTGCTCCATCATAATCATTTCCCTTAAATCTTGGGTTTTCCCCAGAGCAGTCCATTTCTCCAGGTAAGTATCTAATCGGGCAGAGAACTGGTGGTAGGTCTCCCCGGAAAGTAGTTTAGCATTTCTAAATTTTTTTCGGTAAAATTCACTATTCTTTTCGTATCTAATTAGGAGAGCTTGTTTTAGAATATCATAATCTTCTTAGTCTTCCCTGCTCAATTTGGCGAAGACTTCATAAGAGGTGCCCCTAAGTCCTTGTGATAATTTTAAACTCCACTTCTCTCTTTTTAACCCATAATTAGTAGCTAGTCTTTCGTATCTACTGAGATAGGACTCAATCTCGTCGTCCTTCTCCACAAAAGGATCTAAGTGAAAGTTCATGGCTGAATTTGAGGCCCCCTGACTTGCACTAGCATCAGAGGTAGATGGGCTGTTACCATTCTCTGGGGCATGGCCTTGCAATTCAAATTCTTTTAGCCTTAGTTCGTGCTCCCTTTGCAATCGTTTGTCTTCTTTCTCAGCCTCTAATTTCTTTTCTTCTAGTTGTAATCTTTTAATTTCAGCCTCCCTATCAGCCTCTAATTTCCTAGCCTCCCTAGCATCTTCTAATTGTAACCTTTTGATTTCAGCCTCCCTATCAGCCTCTAATGTCTTAGCCTCTTTTTCAGCCTCAATTTGTAATCTCTTAAGTTCTTTGTCAGCTTCTAATTGTACTCTCTTCTCTTCAGCTAATTTCCTATCTTCCCTCTCAATAAACCTATCACATTCTGAAGTCACATACTGAATCAGAATTTGCCCCTCCATGCCGCGTTCTTTTGCTGTCTGCACGGTAGAGGATCTAAATTTTGCTAAGTCTGCCATTCTTTCTTTCCAATATCACTATTCAATACTTATGTAATAATGTAACAACTACTAACTATACTAATTAATGGCACCGACAGTTCATTCAATTTACCACAACTTATTTGATTTTTAAATTTTATTACTTATAAGATGGGCCCTAGTGTATGGTGGACTACAATTCCAGATAGTACTCTACTATGTAATAAGACCTACAGCAATAGTGATCTATGAAAGATGAAAGTCTCCTTACTGACAAGTTCAAATCTCGGACGAGCGTTCCTATATGTCGTAAAGAGGTTGAAGAGTAAGACAAGGTAAAGATGAACACAGTGAGGTCAAGCTATGTAAGTTCCCTGAGTCTAACTGTTGAGGTTGAATTCTTCTCAGGGTTCCTATCCACCACCTCTAAGATCTCACTATGTGTACAGTAGGCTCTGTGATGTTGTCTGTCTGACTGTGTCTAGGGGAAAATATGTAAGACTATGACTGAACAGAGACAAACAGAACTGAAAAACTCAATAATATTAAAAGAAGCAAGACTGTTTGTTAAAGTTGGGTTATGTATATAGGGGATATTTTCATATATACAATAATTTATTATTCCTGTCCCCGTTTATCTTTTGGGCAGGAATTTCAACCCCAAAACAACAAATTATTGGTTACAGTCTGTACATAAATAGTTTTTGGATCTCTGTCCATAAAATTTCACTAACTACAAAAAGTCACTGGGAACAAGTACTCTCACAAGTCTAGTTTGAAACTTATTTAAAACTCTATACTTATATCTGAAAGTTTGTAGTTTTAATCATTCTCAGTATGGAAAGTCACCCCAAGCAAAAGAATATCACATAATAATACACAAGTGACTAGCAATCAATGGGCACAGAAGATTGCTCTCTCTCTCGTCCAGACAGCAAAGGCATTCGGTCACTGAAGCTTTGTGTCTGCTCTCACTGTGTCTTGGGTTCTCACAATTTTCAAAAAGCCGTCTATACTAACTTGGCGTTATATTTTATCCCCCTAACTTACTCTACCCCGACCAATCAAATCACACGTCTAGCAATTTCAATTTTCTCACGCAATCAAATGGAGCAGGGTTACAGGTGCGTATGCTAGTCTGGTCGCAATTTTATTTCTATAATATCTTGGTTATTTATGGGGCGATTTTAAATATTAAAAGTGATTATTACACAGACGATTGTCCTCTATCGTCCTACATAGTTTTCTTTTACTTTTGTGTCTTAGTTTTCATCTTGGTAATTTTTTTCTTAATTTATGGTGCTCTTATCCCTGAACTAAAATATTAATACAATAAATGTTCTAAGTCCAGATAATTTATTATAAAGAAAGTCTTTATGATATAATAGTAATCACTATCATCGTTTTCTTCAAACCATCCCTTTCATTTTCATTATCTAAGTTTCTTTTCAAATACACAGTTTAGGCTTTATTTTTCTGTTAAATCCACCTCTCCTCTTCCCCTATAGAACGAGGTGACAACTTTTTTTTTTCTCTCTAATGGCTAAATCGTACAGCGGTCGTTCACATTTAATTGGGGCGGGTGGAGTTTGCGCGTCTGTGTTAGGGGATGGGACTTACCCCGCGTTTAGTGTTTGAAATTCAAATGGTTAGTTGGCGATGGCCCTAGTAACCGTTGCTAAGGCAGTAGTTATTAATAGATTTTACAAGTTAGTTAATTTCCTACTGTTTATTTTTTAGTGGTACGGTTTGCCCCTGTCCTAGGCAAATATTCAAATCTAATAGTGGTGGGGTTTATTGGTTGAAACTGTACGATACTTGAGATTTGAAAGAGGAATTAATTGAGCGGGGTGTAAAACGGATGGATTTTACTACAATTCTCAGTTTTAATTTGTGAAATAACTGTGTAGATGTCAGTATATGTTTCATGTTGTTGAATGTAGCTCTGGCCATTCCTATTCTCGTCTTGATTTCTGTTTCACATCTGCCATCTTCTGTTATTATATGACCAAGATATACGTAGCTTTTGACTTGTTCCAGGATTTTCTTATTTACGCTTATCTTTAATGTGGGTTTATCGTTTGTTTTGCTAATTATCATAGTTTTTGTTTTCTCAATATTTATGTCCGAGTCCATATTCATGACTTATACTGTTCACTTGCTTCACTAGTTCTTGTAATTCCTGTTCGCTTTCAGCTAACAACACGGTATCATCTGCATATCTAAGGTTGTTTATTGACCTTCCACTGATGTTCAATCCTGGTATTTCCTGTATCTGTTTGAAATATTTTTCGGTGTATAAATTAAATAGGCAGGGGGACAGCACACAACCTTGTCTGACACCTCTTTTTATGTCTATATATGATGAATAATTCCTTCCAGATCTTACTGTGGCAGTTTGCTCCCAATAAAGATTTTTGAGTATTCTTATATCTTTGCCATCAATACCTACCGGTAAATAACAGTCAGAAAACCGGATAGTCTGGGGCTGAAATTGACAAAGAATATGACTCTGAATAGTCTTAGTACCTGTTAGAGTTTAATTCCATGGAATGCCTGCGACAACTATTGGGAAAGCGAAATGAAAGTGGCCACTGTATGTGTGAATTGAATAAAAGGAGAAAGAAACTTATTTCTTTTGTTACCATCAGTATACTAATCTTCTTCTTTTTTTTCTCACTAATCTGAGTAGTCACGGGATAGATTAAATTCGTAACCTGTTCTTTTCCCATACTGACTATCTCATACCTTATTGTTAAAAATTGATCTTTTTGGTTAAGTACCTCTGTTAGGATCTTCTTTGTTTTTCTTTACCAGAGGGGAGGGCCTATTGAGATAATTTTTCATCTTGTCTGTAAACTATATTTTATTGATGTAAATGCTTAATGTTGTGATTTTCTAGTGATAATAAACTTAATAAACCTTTAGTTATCGTGTTGGTCAACCCTTGCCCATATATATATTCTTCTTCTTCTTCCTCGTTCGCCCTGAAAAGGACGGTGGTTGCGTTGTGTCTGTTTACGCCATAGCTGTGATATCTGCACCTTTCGGTCGACACATCCGACTTCAGCACGGCATTTTTTTGGGACCGGGTTTGCCTTCCCTCTGCGATCCGTACTCGCTCAGCCAGACTGCACTGCTGCAGACTGTTTCCAGGACCACCACGTGGAGGTGGAGTACGGTCTTGACCAGCTCTGGTTCGCTGATCCTGATGCAAGCAGTCAAGCTATGGGTCGCTGACTGCATTCACTATTGCTGCATCTTTGGGTTCCTAACATATATATATGTTATCCATAGTTTGTTTTCACGTTTGTGCATATTTGTCACAAAATTGTGTGTACATGAGTGTAGTGTAACTTGTATTTTGTACCAGGAGAGAAAGTGCGTCTGATTTAAATATAGTCGTAAAGATAGGCTGGATTAGAGCAATTACTCAATCCAGAGACTGTTCTTTCTCTTACACTATCACCTCGTGAAAAAGAAAACTATTTCTTACACCTTACTCTCACATAGTTAACACTAGCACCTCTGCTTGGACGGGACCATAAATATCTAAATACCTATCTTATCAAAAATTACGACACAGTAAAGTAAACAATATTTAAGCAGAATCAAAGATGATACAATTTTCTTGTAACAAAGAAAATATTCACTCTCTCTGTCATACGTGGCCACTCACTCACTCCTTACGTACTCTTGGTGAAAATTCTCTTGGAAATACAATTATCCTGAATATAAAATTCCCAGTGTTTTTATCTTCCAAATTGGCCCCAGTCCATCCTCTAATAAATAAATTTTGTAAGGTGGACGCCTAATTTGGTGGTTGATTCCTGGATAGACAAATGTCACCTCGAATAGTTAGTGTAGAAACCGAGATCTTGTGTTCACGGTAAATCGTAGAAGATACTTCCAGTATTTGGAAACATTTGGTTGCTAAAAACACTGTTACAATCGATAACTGATGGTAATCCTATCGGCTGGCTCTATCTGAGTGCCGATTCTGAAACAGCGTAACTCTTCTGGATAAATCCGCTGATACGACTGTCAAAAGTCAGAGAGTGTTATTATTTCTGCACAACCCCCGTGGGCTGATAAATTGAAAAAAATGTCTGGGTATTGATAACACTGGACAACAGCCAAAATGTATCCGAGACAAAAGTAGCTATTCTTAACTAATTTGGACATGCTGATCACGAATATGAACTTAAAAACGCGAATTAGCTCTAGTTTTCAAGATCGGGGGGGGGGGGTTAGTACGCTAGTGGCTTCACCTTCCCGACGCCTGTCCTTCTCTTTTCTATAGCCCTAGCGCGTAATTCCCCACGAGATGGATAGCCTTGAGTGCCAATTGGATGACGCAATCTGTAGCAGTCATTGCAACCACATTTCCTCCTTGTCATCATTTGTGTTGTGGATTCTGTGAGTGCAGACGTGTCGTTTAAGATGCCTCGTGAATGTGTGAACAGTGCGGATTATTTTTGCTATATTTGCGGACAAATAACTTTGCTATCACAAAGGCGACTTCCGTCACCTGTGAAAGCATCTACATCAATAGATCCTGATTTCGTGCCTATTTAAGAGTCTGCACAGCCGCATAAAATTACCCAGATGTCGTGAAATGACGTCTGTTTCACATCACGAATTCTAATAACTTTGGCCGTACGGCGCGCCATACATTGTAAAAAGATATGATACACTAACCATTGAAAACGCTTTCTTGGTCTTGTGTTTAGAACTGCTGGGAAGATAAAGATGGCAAGACCCTATTTGTGTAACATGATTAACTTGGGAATTTTACTACAGCAGTATAGAAGGAGTACCACTTGGCAGAGGTTATCAAAACAATATTAGGGTTGTTACTCTACCCGTATGTCGTGTTTTGGTCTGTCTTACACCACGGTCATATTTACCGTAAGCAATACTATAGGGAAACGGAACGATATAAGAACCAATGAAAACGCTCCTTTTTCTGGTGTGTATAAGGAAACCTTTTTAGGCGTAACATAGAGGCCCATTTTGTGTAAAGGATAGTAAGAATTTATTTAATTTCTTAAGAACTAGAGATGTTTAAACGGAAAGGTATAGGTAGTTTAACAACGGGGATGTTACTTAAGAGGTAGGTGCAAAGACTTCCTCGAATAGTAGTTCATTTAAAGAGAAAAATCGTTTAAATTGACATCTATACATCAGGGTAGTCCCAAATTTAGTTAGTTAAAGTCTGCATAGATTTAAACTGCATTTTGCTAACTAAACAATAATTAGATAGAACGGTAGAGATAAATTCACAGTTTAATTCTAACTTTAAAGGATCAAAATCGGTTCAGAATTAAGAGAGATAATAAGTATTAAAAATTTGCACATTGAACAAGCAGGCAAAATATGCCTCGTTTTTAGATTCCTAACACTGGTTTTTGGCCGTGTTCTCCGATACGGGGGAGCGACGGTATAAAAGTCCTTGAACTTGGTTGATTTGGAGCCACAACTTTTTTAAACACTAAGCGGTACAGAAGAGAGCGGCAAAAGTGTGCTGTCAAATACTTTGCCACTGCATCTGCGTTGCAGACCTAAATACCTTTTGACAGCCTGTTACAGCTTATGTATATTGCCTGAGGGTAATAAAGAATATATATATATTATATAATTGGGTAATTTTCTTGTGATTAATCCACTGGTGTGTTCGTAAGTGTGTTGAGCGGGTAAAGAAAAAAACTTACAGGACGAGTGTATTGCCATTTGAAAGCAAGCCTGTGTTGACTTTTAGAGACGAAAGCCAGCATTGGGAAATGTGTAGAATATTTGAGAATTATGGCAAAAATACGACTGTAAGTTTAATAATGTATTTGAAGGAGTATTTCCTAAAGGAAAGACACACTGATCAGGACCATGAGAAGGGATCACAGAAGTTGTTAACATGTACTAATCAAGGTGTCACTTAATAGTTTGAACTAAACCAAATCATTGTATGGAAGCAGATCATGGACAAATGGATCTAACGTAGGATTTATAAGGAAAGTGTAATCACATTGAACTGGCTGTGAGTGGTACTGAGGTAAATTGTCCTGTGCAACTGTTAGCACCATGTCTGAAACTGTTTGTTACGTCCATTGTGTGTGTGGATAGCATAGTGCTGGACCATACAAGGGTTGTGATTATTTATATTACAGGTTTTATCCTGCAACTGCTAAGATTGTACGAGACATTCACTTCTGAGGGACTCTGTGGTACAAACGTTCTCAATATATCTAGAACTAGACAACCTATGCTTCCCAGCCTGGAGATCCAGACCTTTTGTGATCCTGGCTATAGTGGATGATTCTCAATTTTGGAGATAAGTGGTATCACAATTCCACTGCTCAGCCTATCCAGCAACTTAGTAATAAGAAATAAATTACTAATGACAACAAAAACAGTTTGAGTGATGACTCATGAAGGACTTTAATCAACTAAATACCAACTTTACAGTCCAGTTAAAGTGTCATATATATTAATGTGAAATAAATAATTAATATTTGAAATATAACTTTATCATATTTAACTAGTGTGGAAATGGACATTCCATGTTTATTTATTTTATCTCGTAAAAACATTTGAATTCTTTATCATTTTCCTAACCGAAAAGAGAAACGGTATAGGATCAATAAATTGTATATATATATATATATATATATATATATATATATATATATATATATATATATATATATATATATATATATATATATATATATATATATATATATATATATATATATATAATCAGTCTTACTTAATTATTTAAATTGAGTTAAGGTTCTGTTGGTTATATATATATATCTCTCCACATGTAAGCCTACCTTGCCGTGGTTGGAGAGCTTGAGCGCCTCAATGATCCCGGGAGCTATGCCGGCGGGAGTTTTACTCCTGGCAGGGTCACCCAAGCCGGACAGGTCCTGGGTGAGGGGCCAGACTAAATGGGCTGAGGAGTGGGTGCAACCCTATAGGTGTAGATGCAGAACCCACCGGCGAGTGGTACATGCTCTGGTTTGCACCAATCCACCCCCACTTCATGGGTTAAATGCTTTCTTGCCTCATTCTTCACTGTTTGTCGTCTATCGGGAGTAGTTTGGGACCCCATACAGTGTAGGCGCAGTGCCCACCGGCGAGTGGACCATACTCTGGCCAGCATCAACCCAAACCCCAGGCATGGGTTAAAATCCCGGGTAGATGAAGCTCGTAAGCCTTGGAAGGCAGTTCGTCTAGGAGAAGGAAAACTCTGATCTCAAACCACCTGCTGCCTTGCAGGTAGGCTGGGGACAGTCAAGGGCTAAGGAACGCAACCCTACAGAAACGCTTGTTGAAATCGGATGCACTGGGCTACATGCTCAACGAAACAGTGCAACGTACTTCGCCTAATGAAGATGTCACGAATACAATTTAAGCGTTGTGGTGCTCGTCCCGTGGAGTCCCGCCAGGCGGCGAGAGTGCCGGACCCCCCACCTCGAAGGGGTCCAACCAATACTACTGGTGGTCACCTTCCCCTGAATTGTGGAGTCAAGGTACAGAGGGAAAGGGCAAAAGCTATTGACCAAACACCAAGAACACCCAACATTCTGCAGTGGAATGCAGAAGGAGTTCTGAACAAAAAAGTCCCCCTAAAAAACCGCCTTTATGAGGATCAAATAGATGTGGCTTGCATCCAAGAAACGCATCTCAACAGCAACCACAGATTCTCAATAAGAGGATACCAGGCTTTCCGACTCGATCGAGAAGGACACAAAGGAGGTGTGCTATTACTTACCCGAAACTCAATACCAAGTAGCGAGGTATCTGTGAACTTCAACAACCAATCGGAAATTGTAGGGGTTGACATTAAAATAAAGGACACGAACATGCGTATCTACAATTTGTATGGCCCACCGAGCAAAGACCTGTCACTTGAAAGTATGGAAATAAAGAGCTCAAACTGCATTGTGGTCGGAGACTTCAACAGCCACTCGGAAAGATGGGGATATCTGGATACAGACAGTAGAGGAGAGGAAGTGGAGGACTGGGAGATAGACACAAATCTTCACCTTATCAACAGGCCAGATGATAAACCCAGTTTCTACTCTAGAAGATGGCACACCACTTCCACTCCAGACCTAGCTTTTGCCACAGGGGACATATTTCACAAAATTGACCGACAGGTACTTGGCCAGCTAGCAGGCAGCGACCACAGACCAATAAAGCTAGTGGTTAATATGGAGTATGTTCCCCATGAAGTGAAACCATTGCCCCGATGGAATTACAAAAGAGCTGACTGGGGCAATTTTGCAGTGCTGACTGACAGCCTTTGCGAAACCATCAACACACGAAACAACAGCATGAAAAATATGGTTGAAAGCTTTAATAGAGCAATACTTCAAGCAGCTATTGAGACTATTCCGAGAGGGGCAAGAAAAAACTATAAACCATACTGGAATGAAGATCTGCAAAAACTTGAAGATGAGGTAGCACAAGCCAGAGACAAGGCAGAAACAGAACAAACAACTGAGGCAAACATCTTGCTCAAAGCAACCACTGCAAAGTACAGAAGAACATTAAACCAAACAACACGAGACTGCTGGAAGCAAACAACAGAAAATCTCAACCTAGATAAAGAAGGGAACAAGCTGTGGAAACTAGTTAGAGCTTTGAACAACGAAGAACCTTACAAAAATCACATCACAATCAAACAAGGTGAAAATATGCTCTCGGGAAAAAAAAGCTGCAAATGCACTCATGGAACACTATGCTGGTGCAAACCACATTGATGTCCCTATAGACAGAAGAAAGGCCATCATTGATGAACAAAGGAATCATGATAACAAAAAGCTTGCACCAGAAGAACACATGATGGCAAAGTTAACAATGCAAGAATTAGAAGAGGCAATGAGGGCGCTAAAGAAAAAGAAGTCACCCGGAAAAGATGGGATAACCAATGAAATGCTAACAGGCCTAGGAACAAAGGCAAAAAAGAAGCTTCTGGCCATCCTAAACTGCAGCTGGAAAAGAGGAATAGTACCACAGGCATGGAAAGATGCCATACTGATTCCAATACCTAAGAAAGACAAAGTTCAGACAGAACCAAATGGCTACAGACCTATCAGTCTACTTAGTTGTGTTGGAAAATTGATGGAGCGCATAATAAATACTCGACTTATGTGGCATCTAGAAGAAAAACATCTCTTAGCCCCACAGCAAGCAGGATTCAGGAAACACAGATCCACTGAAGACCAGATCACTTATATAACTCAGAAAATTGAGGATGCTTTCCAAGAAAAAAAGCACACACTGGTGGTTTGGGTGGACCTAGAAAAAGCATTTGACAAAGTGTGGAAAGATGGACTGAAAGTCAAGCTGCAAAGAAGTGAAGTGTGTGGGAGAATGTTCAAATGGATCAGCCACTATCTTGAAAATAGAACGGCCAGAGTCCAACTACAAGGACAGACCAGTAGGAAGATGGTATTGGAGCAGGGTGTTTCCCAAGGGGGAGTCCTGTCACCCACATTGTTCCTCACATATATAAATGACATATCAGAGAATATTCCAAGAAGAACCCACAATGCCTCCTTTGCAGACGACTTAGCCCTGTGGATCTCAGAGGAATATATCTCTACGGCAAGCATTCGGATGCAGCAAGCCCTAACATCACTGGAGGAGTGGGCCAAGGCATGGCTAGTAAAGATAAATGAGGAGAAAACATCATTCACAGTGTTTTCTCTCTCTAACAAACCACAGATCTCCAAATTGGTGCTAAATGGGAAAAATCTACATCTGGATGAAAACCCAAACTACCTAGGCATTACCTTTGATCGCCGCTTGACTTGGAAAACCCAGATTGAGAAAAACAGGACAAGAGCAAGGCAGAGAATGGCAATCATGAAAAAACTTGCTGGCACGGTTTGGGGAGCAGACGAGAGAGTACTAAAGAATCTATATACTGGGCGAGTGAGACCAGTCTTAGAATATGGCATTGCAGCATGGTCAACAGCCGCTAAGTCGAACTTTGACAAAATAAACAGAACCCAAAACCAAGCAATGAGAATCACAACTGGGGGCATGAAATCAACACCAATAAAAGAGTTGGAAAAGATTACTCACCTCCAGCCTATGGAGGATAGAAGAGATAGCAGAGCCCAGCAACAAGCCGAGAAATTCAGGAGGCTGATAGATCACCCAATGCACCAGAAAATAAATGGACTTGGAAGGGGAAGACTGAAGCGAAGCAACTTTGTAGAGACAGTAAAAACAAAGATGAGAGCAGACCCCATAAATGCAATATCAACAGCTACGCCAATATGTACTGCACACAAGCTACCAATTTGGAAACAACAGTGCTTCCCTGAAATGATAGCAAATGTTCCTGGTATTGAGAGAAAGAACAGTCAAACTGAAACAGAAAGGAGAGTCCTAACCACAAAATATATAGAGAAACATTACCCAAGCAACACCTGGATCCATGCGTACACAGATGGATCAGCAACTAATGCAACAGAAGATGGGGGTGGAGGAGTCTTCCTGAGCTTAAGCAATGGCACACAAAAAAAGATAGCAGTCGCAACAGGGAAATTTTCAACTAACTTCAGAGCAGAGGCAGAGGCCATAAAAACTGCATCAGAAATTCAAATGACAGAAAAAAGCTCAGAGAGACCAGTAGTTATCTTCTCAGATGCGCTGTCAGTGATTACAACACTGAAAAGTCAAATAAATGCTGAACTGGATGACCTAAGAGTAACACTTCACAGACTATGTCAGCAATACAAAAGAGTTGTGATACAGTGGATCCCTTCTCACTGCAACATCCCTGGAAATGAAGAGGCTGACAGATTGGCAAAGGAAGGGGGAAAACTTCCTCAGCTGGACACAAATATAACCTATGAGGAGTCCAAGAGTTTTATCAAGCGCAGATACAGGCACAAGTGGGAAGAGGAGCATCCAGGCCACACACAAAATGATCCGTATTACCAGCTCAGCAGAAGTGAACAAGTGGTAATCTTCAGACTTCGCACTGGTCATAACAGATTGAGATACCATCTGTTCAACAAATTAAAGATAGGAACTACGGATGAGTGTGACTGTGGCACTGGTAAAATGACTGCAGAACACCTGCTTCAGAGGTGCCCAACATATGAGGAGCAGAGAAGACGCATATGGCCATCACCAGTACCATTCCTGGAGAAGATCTACGGAGATATCTACAGCCTCAGGCTGACCACCGCTTTCTTTGAACTTATTCAAGTTGACATCTGAGGGTGAACGAAGAAGAAGAAGATATATATATATATATATATATATATATATATATATATATATATATATATATATATATATATATATATATATATATATATATATATATATATATATATATATATATATATTTCATTAACTAATTAATCCCCTAGCAGAGTCAATACAAAAATTAATAACCATTATTCAAGGGAGGATCTTGAGAGGTAGCACTTAGACCTTCAGTAACAAACACTATCATCATACTTGAAGGTTTATACAGCTTGACCCTACCTTTGATTGCCGATACACCCTTGCTCTTTTCAGAGAAGGGGGTATTTCTTATAAGACCAGTCTCTTATCTGGCACTATCCTGGTATCATATGATACATCTTTTTGTCCAGGATATCTTTCAATTAATAACATCTGAACCTCTCTGTTGCGCACATATTCTTGTGTGTGACGCACAGATTACTGTTGACACGCATACAAATGTAAAATGTAATTATTTGTCTGATAAAAATATATTTATCTTTGAATTCACGATTCTTAAGTCTAAGGGACAGAACTCAGATTAGTCGATGTGTATTCATTCTATGAGTTATCTGTTCTTGTATCTTTCCTGAATATCGAACTTGGCGTATGAATCTAGACTTATGTCATATTTTGTGTCTGGTATAGCCAGAAACAGATTATTCTTGCTTAGGTTTATGCAGGGATGTTTATGATCCGAATCTATGTTTACTCCTTGTCTGTTTGAGACGATTCGGTCTTATATCGTGTTATCTTTGTATGTCTATGTCGGACTATTTTCCTTGTACTGTACTTTGGGGTCAACCACTTTCGGTGCATGAAGATACGTTAGGCAGTGCTTCGGTGATGAAGGAGCCTGGCGGGATGTCATGGCTTTAGACCTGTCCAAAGTCTGTGATCTCTATGATTTATTATGGGAACGAAGATAGTTTCTTTTTTACTGAACTCTTTCATTCCTAGGCTTAACTGGGCAGATGTCTACATTAGGACTATCTATATCCATATGTCGGGATGATATGTTACCTAGCAGCACTGTAGATGATTGTATGCAGCATTTAAGATGAAAGAATATGCTGATTCTTGTAGAAATATTTGTGTTTATGAACAAAGCTTCTATTGAAGATTTGCTATACATCTGTATAGTGAGCGATGCTCAAAAGGGAACCAGAAGCCATTTTGGATTCTAACTTGTTGTCGATCATCAATCAGAGAACGGGGATGCCCCTTATTATCAGGTGATGATTAAGAGATCACAGTTATAAAGAAAACCCAATACTGGTGGGTTAACATTATCTTCAGATAGATTTGCTGAACTTTACCTAAAGGAATCTTCGCTAGAAAAGAGGTTCTGTCTAGGAGTCATACTTGAACAGTATTTATTAACCGACACACTCGGTCAGTAAGGCCTGATGATTATATTGATAAACAGTGGAAATCTAAATGCTTGTCTACAGATGTTCCATTGTGATGTTATTCAACATGAATGCTAACTTAAGATGGTAGACCATTGATCAACAATATGCTATTTATGTCGACCTGTGTTCCTGTAACTATACACGTACTGTCTAAGTGTGTGCGTCCTATTAAACATTATGAAACGACCACAGTAGTCCAGCCATCCTTGACTTCCACCTGTGATTGGAGTGAGTGTCCTGTGAACCTGTCGAACTGTCATCCATTCGCGTTATCATTATTGATGTTTACACTCACACATTGCATCAGAATATACGCACTTAACAGTACACCTTGTCAGGGCCCCAACAGTCGGTAACCTGACCCATTTACAGAACATTGTGACTGGACGAGCAATATCACCAAAAAAAAACAGTCCATGTCAATCTGGTGCAAGAAACAAGATTTATCAATGTGGTAGGCCAGCTTTCTGGGTCAATCTGCACAGTGGACATTTTGGGAAGTCAGCTACTGAGACCAGACCGTTTCCTGTGGCCTGATACGACACACCAGCAGTACAACTCTACAGTCGATGTCAGCATGACCTGCCCTATCGATCGTATGCAGTAAATAGGTCAGCGCTCGTTGAACAGACTGTGTTTAGATAAAACAAACAGCATTACACATCAAAGTTGGAGCATATATTTGACTGTGTTTGCGAAATGTACAGTGCAACTGAAGCGAGAAGTCCTACTTGTGATTCTTAGGAACTGTAAACGGTGGATTTTCCTGCACTGCCATAGTTTGTGTTGAACTTTAATAATTTAGGCCAGAATTAATTGTTTAATAAAGTACCATAATACAGTACCATTATAACTGAGCCTCCTATTTGCAACACATTCTATCTGCAACACATTTCATTATATTATATGTATTTATGCTATATGTATATTTATGTTTACATGTTTATATGTGATATTTGTGTATATTTCTGAGGGCGGTTGGTGAGGTGACTAGTATAGGGTATACCGAGTCATATTGGTCCTATATTGGTGTTCTGTAGGGAGCAATTTTCTTAATTGAAAATTTGCATGCAACATCTGTTGCTATTTTTTGTTAGCTGTGAAGATTGTGCTTATCATTGTTTTCGTAATATTTTTTTCTGTTCTTCAGTTTTGTTTTCTTCTTCTTCTTCTTCTGCGTTCGGTTTGTAGTCATGCTAAATCTGCAGGTCTGTCGCCAGGACGAAGTCCACAGTCTTTTCCAGGTCGGGTCGGCAGCCCCATGGCTTCTGCTGGAGCTCATCACCTTTTGGCCAGGTCACACGTCGCAATTTATCATGGGTTGGACAGTTCTGGAGAATGTGTTCTGGAGTCTGGATATCAGTTCCACATGGGCATTCATTCGTGTGGGATATCTTGAGGCGATAGAGATGTCCAAGTAATCTGCAGTGACCAGTTCTCAGGCGGAAAACTGTCGTCTGTTGGTGTCTGTTTAGGTGGTGGATTGGGTCATCTCTGCTGTATATATCCCCTTCCTCCTTCCACTGATTTTTGTACTTGTTGTGGATGATGGTTTTTGCTTCCCGATAGGGCAATGGGTGGCTGTATTGTTCCATTTTACTGCCACTTCTTGATAGAGCATCTGCTTTCTCATTACCAGCGATTCCACAATGGGCAGGTAACCACTGAAGGGCAATGGTTGATGACCTTTGGATGATGTTAAGCTCAGATCTGATCTCATTCATCATGTTATCATTTCTGGTGTTTTCTATTGATTCAAGTAATGATCTGCAGTCAGTGAAGATTACTATCTTAGCTTGTGGCTGCTGTTCAGGTCTGGTGAGGATCTTCAGGGCTTGCAGTAGTGCCATAGCTTCTGCCCTAAAATTGGAGGAGATCTTTCCAGTTGGGAAGGCCTTTCGGATGATCTTTCCATTTAGGAATCTTATAAAAATGCCTCCTCCACCGTTCTTTACTGCCCCCTCAGCAGATCCATCTGTGTATGCATGTGTCCACTCCTTCGGGTTGTACTTTTCTTCAATCATTTCTTGAGCCAAAGTTTTTAGTTGTTGAGGTTTTTAGTTGTTGAGGGTCAGGTGGCCTTTCTTTTTTATTTCAGGGACTTCTGTGATGATAGATATATTTCCATGGCAGTCGTCTGGCTTCTCGTAATCAATTAACATTTCAATCTCAGTAGATCGATTTGGGAGGAGGTCTTCATGGCATCGATGCAGATGTTTGGAGATGTTTAGGAAGCTGGTTCTTTTCAGCCTGTTCTTTGTCACACTATGGAGTTTGGCATGCATTGGATGACTTGGCATTCGTAGAAGCTTCTCACTGTGAGTGAATACCTTTTCCTCACGTCTGTCATCAAGAGAGCGGATGTTGGTGTATCGCTCCATTGCCTGGATTGGAGAAGTCTTCATCCCTCCAGTGATTAGTCTAAGGCCTGAGTTTTGTTTTGATTTGTTCGTATTTGTAGATCTACCCTTTCCGAAAATTTAGTTCTATACACATTTATATTTATACACTGTGACGTCATTTGTTTTGTTTATTCCCTTGCAGTTGTCATCACAGATTCTGTGATTATTTTCATTGATTTCCCTATTTGATTTATTTGATTTCTGCAAATGTTTTCGTATTGTCTTTCTTATTTGTACTTTATGTATGTTGTTGGTTGACATATACTATAAAATATACTTGATCATACACTACTAGCTGTGTAGTGAACTTATTAGAAAGAATCAACTGAGAATTAATTGCTGTTATTTTAGGTACACATTTGATTATACAAGACCTTATTTAAAGGCTTGTTTCCCATAGAGATTGGGATAAAGGAGCTGATTATTCAAGCTATTAAGAGCTTGTTTCCATTTATTTGGAGATAGATTTCATTATTGCTATTTCAGGTATCTAGTCACATATTAGTATACATTATGTCGACTTTAGATTACTTCATTGAGATAGGGAAATCCCTAGGCAAGACTGGTGATAAGTTAGAGGAGTATGCTACCAGTCAATATGAAAAGGCACAAAAATTTGAAGTAGATAAACTGAAGGTTGAGGAGAGAAAAAGGCAACATGAAGAAAAAAGATTACAGAGAGAATCCGAAGAAAAAAGATTGCAGAGAGAACATGAGGAGAGAATGAAAAAACTACATATGGAAAGCGAGGGGAAACTCTTAGCTGTGAAACTGGAAGAAACGATAAATGAGCTTCAAAGTGATAAGAAAGCTCTTACTGATAAGTTATCAGCAATGAATTCTGAAAATACAATATTAAAGGATAAAATGATGATGTTGACAGAAGATAATAAGAAAGTATATGACTCTTCTCTTAGTCAGAAGAAAGAGTTAGATAATGAAGTGACCTCATTAAAAGAGATGTTGGATAATCAGGTAGATAAGGTGAGCTCTTCCACGCTTGATTTGAAACTACTGTGGAAGATTATAGAAACATTAGTTCTTCCTCGTAAGGATAAATTAACACAATCTCAAATGAATGAGAAAAATGAATTTGAAGATGAGATGAGCTTTTCTAAATATGAGCAATGGTTAGAAAGTGATATGAGCTTGGCTCAATACGAGCAATATTGTAAAGAAAATGCTTGCACCGGGGACTTGAAACAAGTCAAAATGGACAATGAGAAATTAAGGGTTGAGATGCAGTCACTACAACTGGAGTTGACACAGTTGAGAGCGAATAAGGTAAAGGATGAGAAAGTTGATGAACTTATGACTACTCATCATAGTGCTATGGAAGCACTCAAACTTGAACTTGTTCAAGAAAAGGCTAAGGTTTTAGAAGCTACATCTCAGACGACAAAGTTGAGAAAAGAGCTTAAAGATAGTATGGCTAAAGAGAAGACCCTTATTTCTCAGTTACAAGACATAAGGTTGGATTATGACAGAAAAATTAAAACCAACGAAAGACTATACAAAGCTGTTACTAGACAGAAAGCTATGGCAGAGGTAGAAGTTACAAAACTTCGTAAGAGAGTTGACAGTTTATTAGATATTGTTTTGCACAATTACATGTTATCTACTACTAAGGTGGATAGACTGAAACATAAACATGATGGTCAACATGTTGCTAATGCAAAGAGCCAGCGACAGACACTCAATGCTCATAGTAACACTAAGCAATATGTGAACATATCTTTTCGTGGAAAATATGGTTTCCCACGAAATAACGATACTGCCTCTAATGGGAGTTGGCGTCAGGCCAACAAAGGTAAATTAAGTTTGGATCACGGTGAGGACTTTGATAAGTATCATGATAAGATTCCTCAGGGAAACCGTGCATCGAATTTTCAGACTCCTGATAGGTTGGTAAAAGAAAACAAAACTGTTAGTACCCATCGTACTCAGCTCAGACAGTACGATGTACCTATTAAGCACAGTGACACAGGGAAAAATAAAAACAATTTTGCTAAGAGAGATTATCGTGATTGTGGACATTACCAAACGCGTCCATATGATAATAGTTCTTCTTCAAAGAACTGGAGGCAAGTTAATTGTCCTCAACATTATGGTCCTAGTGACTATAAGAACTTTCATAAAGGTTATCAATATTGTAATAATTGTTCTCCAGGACAACAAAAACCATCAAATAGATATTTTGTTCAGAAGAAAAATAACAATCATAACTATGTTAACTGGAGTTCAAATGAAAGCTCTTACGGCTATACAGAGTAAAAATTTGAAGAGCTCGAGGTCTACTCGATATGCAATTGCTCTTCAACCTTTTCATTTTTCGGTACGAGCTATTCGTGGATCAGATAATGTGATGGCAGACATTTTGTCTAGATGCCCACATGATTCCACCTAACTGTTGGGTCTTGGACTTCTTAAGACTTCCAACTCTACAACAGTTTTTCTTTTCTATTTCAAGATAAATACACATTGTAATTTGTAATATAGTGATTGTATCACTACTATCACTACGTTCATTGATATATATATTCACCGATACTCGTTGATGATTTTTCTTTTTTGTCAATCATGTACTTATAGTGCTTAAATATGAAATTGTTATATGCATTGTGTCATTGCCAGCATTGTAGTATACGTTGGTGGCACCTCCCTGGAAACATGTATGCTTAAGAGAAATGCTTTCTCTGAGAGGTTGAGATGTATTCTCACCAGTCGATCTATATTTCGACTTTGCCTTAATTTGGCTTTATAAATTCCAGATATTTCTCATCTGCGCAATATTTGTGCGTTGTGAGCCTATTGTATGTTGCTCTCAGATGAAAAAAAAATGATTTTCATTTTTTTTCCCGGGGGGTGTGGTAGTCTGTTGCGCACATATTCTTTTGTGTGACGCACAGATTACTGTTGACACGCATACAAATGTAAAATGTAATTATTTGTCTGATAAAAATATATTTATCTTTGAATTCACGATTCTTAAGTCTAAGGGACAGAACTCAGATTAGTCGATGTGTATTCATTCTAGGAGTTATCTGTTCTTGTATCTTTCCTGAATATCGAACTTGGCGTATGAATCTAGACTTATGTCATATTTTGTGTCTGGTATAGCCAGAAATAGATTATTCTTGCTTAGGTTTATGCAGGGATGTTTATGATCCGAATCTATGTTTACTCCTTGTCTGTTTGAGACGATTCGGTCTTATATCGTGTTATCTTTGTATGTCTATGTCGGACTATTTTCCTTGTACTGTACTTTGGGGTCAACCACTTTCGGCGCATGAAGATACGTTAGGCAGTGCTTCGGTGATGAAGGAGCCTGGCGGGATGTCATGGCTTTAGACCTGTCCAAAGTCTGTGATCTCTATGATTTATTATGGGAACGAAGATAGTTTCTTCTAGGATTGTTAAGTCTATGAGTTCCCCAGTGTTGATTCAGTGACGCCAGGAGAGCGTTTGTGTTTGCTAGTGTATTTCCTATGCCCAGGTAAAAGAACATTTTACTGAACTTTTTCGTCCTAGGCTTAATTGGGCAGATGTCTACATTAGGATTATCCATATCCATATGTCGGGATGATATGTTACCTAGCAGCACTGTAGATGATTGTATGCAGCATTTAAGATGAAAGAATATGCTGATTCTTGTAGAAACATTTGTGTTTATGAACAAAGCTTCTATTGAAGATTTGCTATACATCTGTATAGTGAGCGATGCTCAAAAGGGAACCAGAAGCCATTTTGGATTCTAACTTTTTGTCGATCATCAATCAGAGAACGGGGATGCCCCTTATTATCAGGTGATGATTAAGAGATCACAGTTATAAAGAAAACCCAATACTGGTGGGTTAACATTATCTTCAGATAGATTTGCTGAACTTTACCTAAAGGAATCTTCGCTAGAAAAGAGGTTCTGTCTAGGAGTCATACTTGAACAGTATTTATTAACCGACACACTCGGTCAGTAAGGCCTGATGATTATATTGATAAACAGTGGAAATCTAAATGCTTGTCTACAGATGTTCCATTGTGATGTTATTCAACATGAATGCTAACTTAAGATGGTAGACCATTGATCAACAATATGCTATTTATGTCGACCTGTGTTCCTGTAACTATACACGTACTGTCTAAGTGTGTGCGTCCTATTAAACAGTATGAAACGACCACAGTAGTCCAGCCATCCTTGACTTCCACCTGTGATTGGAGTGAGTGTCCTGTAAACCTGTCGAACTGTCATCCATTCGCGTTATCATTATTGATGTTTACACTCACACATTGCATCAGAATATACGCACTTAACAGTACACCTTGTCAGGGCCCCAACAGTCGGTAACCTGACCCATTTACAGAACATTGTGACTGGACGAGCAATATCACACAAAAAACAGTCCATGTCAATCTGGTGCAAGAAACAAGGTTTATCACTCTCGCGACACCGTAAGTAGTAATACTTTTACTAATAATATTATAGGACGGGAGAAATCTTGGGTTAAATGCATTAGAAGCTTCAGGTTGGCCTAAATTTAGCAGTTTAAACTACGCATACTATAAAATGCAATTTGGAAACTAAAATATTATTACATAGATATATAAAGCCTAATCCCAAGTATAATTTAAGCTTTGAGGGAATAAAATCGCATCAGGAATAACGGAGATAATTAAAAAAGTATTTTTCCTACATTGTACGATAGGCAAAAAGGTACCCACATTTTCTGATCGTGATTACATTCCTAGGGAGTTCCATCTCGTACGTCCTAGGTCAAACTATAAATAGACTGGCCAAATGAACTAGGTTTAGTCATTATTATTTGAAAGCACAGAAAGCGGGGGAAAGCAGTGCATATGTTAATGCCAGCGTTTGCCTTCTGCACTTGTTAGCAGACCTTAATCAACCATTGAGGGCTAGTCTGTGTGTGCCTGAGGGTAAGAACGAATCTATTTATATGTATATATTTATGTGGAATTATATTGATGAATCCATCTGTGCGATACGACGTGTATAAGATGTGTTAGGAATGGACAGTGTGTACTGATGAAACTTACAGGCTCATGTGTAATGTTAGAGGCAAGTCCGCCTTCGGAAATATTTAAAATATTGAGAATGATGGCCAAAGTACGACTGTAAGTTTGATAAAGTATTTGAAGAAGTATTTCTTGAATGCAATGAGACACATACCAGGAACATAAGGAAAGATGAAAGGGATTGTAGTACTGTATAATTTGAACTGTTACTTAATAGTGTTATTCGCAACCAAATTATTGTATGGAGGCGAATCATGGGAAATGAATGATGATTAAGAAGGTAGAAGAAAACTATGATCACATTGAATTAAAATGATTGTTGCTACTACACTATACCTTGTGCATCTGCTGGCACGCTAATCTGAAACTGTCTATCGTCCCCATCTGTGTCATAGAGGGATATGGATAGACAAATACAGGGATTGCGTTTGAATTCATTGCAGGTTTAATCCTTTAACCTAAAGTCTACAAATAAGAAGAGGCTCCTAGTACTAACGTTGCAACGAATGCAGTGCCAGTCTGTGATGCAGGCCAGTCATAACGTGTGTAGCTACTGGAACGATTTCATCTGAAGATTCTATCCAGCATTAAAGGGAGCCATCTGCAGTGACTCAGCTAAGTTGCTTAAGGCAACTGTGCAGCTTATCCATACTCACCAAAAACATAACCGCATCCAGTTTGTGATGACCATAATAGTATAGCACAACGGGCTGATCACCCGTTTGCCAGTCACTTCGATTACGGAAACAACAGCAAATGGGTTGATTTGCCGTTGCCCTAAAGACGCCACTAGGCGTGATAGGAAACAATGGCAAAGAAAACCTATCTGCTGTTGCCCTAAGACGCCACTAGGCGTAATGGCCACTGACTGCTTTGACGGTCGGTGGCTAAGGACGGAAGAAGAAGAAGAAGATAATAGTATAGAGTTTCAATAAACTTATAATAATAATAATTCTTCAAGTGAATGATCAAGCAAGCTTTGTCTACAAGATGATAGACATTTTGACCCAAGTGAAAAACATTTGTTGAACTGTTTTATTTATTTACTGTTGTAAAATCTTTGAGTTTAAAACTTTTCAAACAGAAAAGAATAACTGTTTAATTAAATTGTAAATATTCACCAGAAGACTTTCTTAAATTCTTTAAGTGGAATTACAGTTCTTGTTGGTGAATTTAGTTATATAAATTACCCCTAGCAGAGTCAGAAACACTATTAATTATCATAATGACAGAGGAGGATCAGGAGAGGTAGCCGTTAGGGACTCAGAGTACTACATCACCATCTTCTCTGGGAACTTACATAGCTTGACCCTACCTTTGTGTCTATACACCCTTACTCTCTTCAGAGAAGGGGGTATTACTGATAAGACCAGACTCTTATCTGGCACTATCCTGGTATCATCTGATACACCATTATGTCCAGGATATCTTATTTTTAATAACATCTGAATCTCTCGTGACACCAGAGTGAATTGAATGATCTAGTGAGAGATCTGGAATTGCCACAAAAAAAAGCAGAGCTGTTGGGGTCCAGACTGCAGCAATGGAATCTTCTAGAAGAGAATGTGCATGTGTCTGTGTTTCGTGCTCGACAAAAAGATCTGCTTCCATATTTCGAAATGACAGATAACCTCATTGCTTGCGTTGATATAGTGGGTCTGATGGCAGCACTACACATCAACTACAAAGACGACGAGTGGAGACTGTTCATTGATTCGTCCAAGTTGAGCTTAAAAGCTGTTCTGCTCCATAATGGTAACATTTTACCATCTGTTCCACTCGGGTATGCAGTCCACATGAAAGAAACGTACAACAACATGAAACAACTGTTACACACCATCAACTATGACAAGTATAAGTGGCAGATTTGTGGTGACCTGAAGGTAATTGCCATCTTGATGGGGCTACAGCAGGGTTACACACAGTTTTGCTGTTTCCTCTGTTTGTGGGACAGCCGTGCTATGACTTCCCACTACAAGAAAAAGGATTGGCCCCCCAACGACAATCACTTGAACCGGGGGGAAAAATGTACTTAACGAACCACTTGTAGTATCCCACAAGATCTTGCTCCCCCCTCTCCACGTCAAATTTGGACTAATGAAGAATTTTGTAAAGGCCATGGATCGAAATAGAGCAGGATTTTTATTCCTTCGGGATACATTTTCAATACTTAGTGAGGCTAAAATCAAGATGGGTGTATTTGTCGGTCCACAGATACGTCAGCTCTTCCGAGATCAGCGTTTTGATGATATCCTCACAGGTGATGAAAAGTTAGCTTGGAATGCTTTCCAGCAAGTGGCCACAAACTTTCTAGGAAACAATAAGGCTGACAATTACCAGGAGCTTGTAGAAACCCTCTTGCAGCGCTATGAGAGACTAAGGTGCAACAGGTCTTTGAAATTGTACTATTTACACTCTCATCTGGATTTCTTCTCTGCTAACTGCGGTGCTGTCAGTGACGAGCATGGGGAACGATTTCATCGGGACATTACTATCCTCGAAGAAAGGTACCAAGGGAAATGGAATGCAGCAATGCTAGCAGACTATTGTTGGACCCTTGAGAGAGATGCTCCAGAAACTCATTACAAGCGACAGGCAAAAAGGCGTCGCTGTGAATCATTTCCGCTATGAGCATTATTATCATATGCAATTGTGTAAAACTTGTTTTATAGATATTTAAAAAACTAGAGCTAATCTGGTGTTTTAACGGCCATTTTCATATTCAGCAGCCCAAACAACATAAAGGTAACTTGGTCTAATCTCAGATACACACAAAAAGTCAAAATTTGTTGTCCAGTGAAATCCAGTTACATTTACTAATTAAATGTTTATTTGTCTCTTTGGCCAATCCTGTTCACAAATGAACTCGGGGACGTGTAAGCCAAGAAGAAGACATCATTCACCAATCAGTAAAATGAAGAAAAGGACCAAAGTAGACCGCTGGTCGCCTTTGATCAGGTCAGAAAATCAGAATGAAATCCCCACGAAGGCTATTAACACACCATCCACAATGGTTCTAGACTACGTGTTTAAACTATCCGAAAAATTTTGAGCGACAACTGATAACTGGTTTGGGAACGTTGCTAATCGACAACAGAGACTTAAAACCCTGTAACGGGTTCCCGTAGCTTTAGCTCGCTTCTGGAGATCACAGAGTTATCTCCCCCTGTATGTACGAACATCAAAGGCTACTCAAGAAAATATTTTTGCCCGAGCAACTCACTTCAAAAGGGTCCGGTGTTATTCACGCGCAGTCTGTCTGGTATCCAATGATTGACAGATCAGCTCGCGTGAGAAACTCAGGTAAACAAACCTGATTCGCTCCTTGTTATGACTGGCAAGTCGCGAAGTTGGTCAGCAACTTCGTTTGTTTACGTTCAAGGAAAAGAGGCGTGGATTAAAAAGTGAGTAAGACAGGCAGAAAAATGCGTGGCTTTGCTAGCAAATCGTATAACTCTACGAGGTCACGAAAGACTGTCAGATACTGTAGGCTATATTTCCATTATACGTCACATATTCCCATAGTCAGCTCTGACTGAAGGGAGTACTACTGCTACTACTACCTCCCTGCAATGCAATTTAAGGGGCTGGCAAACCCATGTAAAACAGATTGCTACAGAAACTGCCACCGGAAAATCACATGACATCTTTTGTGCAGACTTCCTACAACAACCAAAAAGCTACAGACTTTTATAAATGGGTGCTTGCGTAGAATAGAAGGACTGAAATGGTATGACAAAGTGCCAGTGGAACAAGAATTGAGAAGAAGACGCTGGCGATGGTTAGGACACACATTGAGGAAACCTGTTGATAGCATTACAAGGCAGTCCTTGTTCTGGAATCCACAGGGGAAGAGAGGCAGAGGTAGACCAAAAAAACACACGGATAAAAGAACTGGAAACAGAGGGGAAAATGATGAGGAAAACATGGAAAGAACTTGAGCGGATGGCACAGGACAGGAAGATTCGGCATGTATTTGTTGAAGGCCTATGCCCCTCGGGGAGCTAAAGGGTATTGATTGATTGATTGATTCCTACAGGAAGCCTATTGTAGTGGTGGTCCGACGTTCCATAAAGATCTAAAAGGGAAAGAAGAAGAAGAAATTGTAACTTACAGAACTTGATATGTTTCTTAATCTACTCGTAAAATTATGTCGAAACCTCCCTCATGTATGGTATATTTTCCCCAGGGAAAAAAACACTGTTATGTACTTGTTAGAATATTATAATTCCCTGATTCAATCCGCTGTGCATTGAACTGGTACGACGAGGTTACCAATGTGGAACTGACGACAAGAACCAGACAAGTGCCAGTGGAACAAGAGATGCGAAGAAGACGCTGGAGATGTATAGGTGTCGTCTGCATTTGACGTCACGCATTTTTGGCCACTTTTTAACTCCCCTTTCCCCCTTGACACATTTCGTCACAAAAATCCAGATTCCCCTATTCTTATGTGACGTCACAAATCTCTTCCAATTCGCCCTTCTGCACAATTTATTTGTAGTCCTGAAAAGAAAGGATATAGTCGAATATAAATTAGTTAACTAAACAAATGGCAGATAAAACAACAATTTTTTAAGTTAAATATTGTTTTATTAATCACGCTCTTACAAAGATTGCTTTGCTGGTTAAATAGTGCTCACGGTGTACTCATCCATAAAAGAGCGAGTTGCGTGATACTGTGGTTTCCGGTGCGCCTTCTGGCCCAGTATCGACGACTTCAGCACCTCTTCAATGGGAGTGGGCTCATCCCTGTCCCAACTGGCTGGGAAAATGATTTCGCCTGAATCTCATCTGCTGTCCCATCCAGCTTCCCGCTAGGTATTGAAACCCCAACCTTCAGCTGGATTACTGAGGAGAACAGGGTTCGCCGCTTGTAGGTGAGGTAGGCTTGAGCATGAGAGGCTGGGAGACATTGTGAGTCTTATGTTGCGCATCATGCCCCATGGACCACGTTAAATGTTGCTAAAATTGTTTTTTAAAATATTGCTTATTTTAGCTTAATTTATGTCTCCTCCTCTCTCCCCCCTCCCCCCCCCCCCCCCCCCCCCAATAATTTAATATAAAGCAGTCATTTCAATATTCTTACTTCAGTTAAAGTTTCATAAAATAATGTTAAACTCGAGAGCAAATTCAAAAAAATTCAAAAGTTTAAAAACTGAAATCGTTATCTACTAATTATATAATCTTCCTTATGTTTATCCTACAGCACAGTAAGATGCTTCTTCATTGCACGAACAAGAAATCCATTTCCCTACAGATCAAAATCGTTTATTGGAAAGGATATTCCTTCTAAATTAAGTTCCTCTTCGTCAATCCAATCCATACTTTCTCCGTTCTTCACATTTAGCAATATGATCATCATTTCACGTTGCCTTCGAGCAGTTACTCGCGTTGGTCTGGTGCGCTTCGATTGAATTGATTTTTGTTTAATATGAGAGACTGGCTGCTCAGCATGACCAGAGAGCTGAAGTACAAGTCAGGGCTGTGGAATCGGGAGTCGGAGTGGTGGAGATGGTCGTTGTTTAGTGGAGCCGGTTAAAAAAAATGGTTTGGATGACGCCACAACCCTGGTACAAGTGGCAGATCTTGCAAATTCTCTCATTAAGCACTGTTATTATATTTAAAAATGAAATATATAACTAAAAAATAAGTTAAACTAGTTAAAGGTTATAACAAGCATCCGATATTTCAGCTGAAATTATAGTATTAATGTAACTCTTCCACGAAGGAGTTATTAAACCATGGCGGATAAAAGTAAGTCTATGAGAATGGAGGTTACAAAATTTTAATTTGTTCCAGATCATTTATGAAAGAAGCAATCCTAACTCGTATTTTTGTGTGTGACGTCATATTTCTTCAACATCGTTCTCCCCACCGTCACACTTTGTCTCAAAATTTTTATCCCACTCCTCCCTCACAGTGGTACGGCATTTGTGGACGACCCACTAAATTAAAATTAGGAAGACATGGACAGGCCTTGAGCTGGTGGCACGTGACAGGAAGGTTTAGTGTATGTTTGTTGCAGGCCTGTGCTTCTTGATGATCCAAACGGTGATGAATGAATCCATCCCAGTAAATCTACATTCCTCATTACCTGTCATATAATAACATCTATTCGATAAAGTGGGCGGTTCTTCTAAAAGTTTCTTTTTTGTTACAGTTACTGCTATAAACTTAAATATATTCTGTCCAATTTCCTCTTGATATTTACTAATTTTCCATCTGTATAAAGCGTCCTGACATTCTAAGTTCACATGGTCAATGTGTCTTTTAATTTAAATTTGCTAACAGTAGCTTGATGACGGTCAGGTATCATTTGTAGTACATGATGTTCCTTACCAGACCAAGTGATTCATTTGGAACTCCCTTTAACATTGTTCTATCTACTATAGAAGTTGCTTAGATCCGTGACTATACAAAGGACAGTATGCCAGTACTCCCCTTGCCTTCCGTCGGTTTGTGCACTATGAGAATCTTCACTACCACCTGAATAAAACGGCTACCCACGGGGCAGCAGTAACAATGGTAGTAGTAATAATAACAAAAGTAACACTATTTAAGAAAAACAAATGAAACAAAATAAGAAAATAGTCAAAACGCTCTAATAATTAACAAATAAAAACTTACACACCATTTAAGGAAAAAGGAATCACACTTTAAAAAGGATGTAATTAAAAAAAAACTACTAACTACTCATAATGTAAGGAAAAACAATGAAGTAATACAAACAACACGACATGTTAAACAACAAACTCTAATATAAATTGACATCACCAGCAGCAGTAAATTGCAACGTGCAATAGGTATTTGAATATAACACAAAACTGAAAATAAAATGACATTAAATACCCTATTTATAACCGACAATTAGGTAAAAGAGGGTAGATGATGGATGAGCGGAGGCAAATGAAGATCATCTGATGCTAGTTCGCTTTCCTCCCATTACCTTTTAAAAGAAGGAGTTTAGGGAGAAGGAATGTTAAAACTTTCCCATCTCGCCAGCAATCACGTGATGGAGCGTAGCTGCGTTTTACACAGATGTTACCTTCGAACAACTGCCCTATCTACTTCGTACATAGAGCAGTGTTGTCAGTTCGAAATAGTGGTTGTAGCTAGATAATGCCCAGAAACGTGCTGAGAAAGACCGCGCAAAAATATAGTTTGGTTGCTGTAAAGTTTCTTTTCTTCTTTCCACTCTGTAAAGTGTCAGTCTGTATGCTCTGTAAGGAAGAGTGGTGTGTTGTTGAGATCAGGCATGCCCCCAGTCTACCCAGCTGTAAATGGGTAACTCACCCTAGTCCTGAGTTAGGGAAGGCAAAGGCTCCAGGGGAAGCAGGCCCTAAACTTGGTCACTCCAACCGACGCAGGATGGTGTATGTATGAAGTAGAAGTGTAGAGTGTGATTACCGCGAATGGTGTACTGTTCGTGTGCTGACCAATATAACCACTCATACACTTGTGTCTACAAGGCACCAATGCAGACTGCTGGAATCTTTGTTTACTCAATTTATTCAGACGTACACACTGGGACATACGAGTACATCATGGTATGTTGACATATCAATTTGTAGGTATACATAGCAGATCTGAAGTCATGACACATTCAGAAATAATGGGCAGTACATCAAAAGTTCAATTGTCATGATACATTATGGCCGCATCCCCCTATCTGACTAAACGCGTCAGTGAAGGCAGATCGGTAAATAACTAAAGTTACTTGACGTCCATAGTTTGTAGCATATATTATGAAACCACGAAAGAGGGGGTTTCTAGCAAGATTGAGATCTCCCTGTCACTGTCCGATAATAGGATAAATAATCTGTTCTCTTGGCAGTGATCAAAACATATGATGACCGAAATCTAACATGGCCGCCTCCCTGAGTTGTCGTTCACTCATTCATAGGAAGGAGAATATAAGCCAGAGTTAATTTATAATGGGTATATAAATGATTTCATAAATGTTTCCATACAGCTCTACGGTGATCAGGTTAATTCACGTAGCCATAACCGCTGCAGGAAAGTCTGTCATCTTCGTCGATACAAAACACGACCCTAGCGATACGAAGCACAATGTTCCATCTAGGTCGAATCGACATGAGATCATCAAAATAGGGTCTGGCAATACATGGAGTCCGAATTATACATTGTACCGTACCTTAGGAGAGTCTCTAACATAAACTATAGTAGAGATACCATCTCCTTTAGAAGAAAACACTTCATGAATCATATTTCCTTAAGAATCTACCAGCCCTTTGAAAAGTGCGTACTCGCCATTATCACGGTACATCGGAACTCATCACGACTTGTCAAGACAACTCATACTTCCGCTAGACCGGAATAACAAGAATCTAGTCCCTCCTACCCATCCAAAATATACAATATAGGACTGATTCTACTTGTACTAATAATATGTAATACATATGAATTCAGGCCATAAACACAATAAGCAAATTAATATATTTTCTGGCCCTAAAAAATAAGTACAAACGTAAGCGCAATATCCTTGCGCCGGATCAATATCCAGAACGATTACTCCTATAATCAAAAGTGTGAATCAAACATGGATTCTCTCGCTTTTACCATAGACAGCATTTTCATACACAAATGAATGAATGTCTATATTTTTCCCATATTAAATAGCCATATCGATTTTTGTAATATGTGCGTCAAAATATGCACGCAACAGTTGCGATCAATAGCTACGGCACAGGGTTTCGCATGCAAGGTCAACGTAGTTCTCGTGGGTCTCTGATGAGCCAAAGAATGAATAGTACTACAGCTCATTCAAAGACAGTGCTATGATGTTGTGCATGAGACTGGCAACCTTCATCATGTAACACAAGTTGCTACAGAAACCACTTCTGTAAGAACAGTTGAATTCTGGGTGCAGGTTTCCTGCAAGGGGACCAGCTTCAATGGTGGTTCTATGCTGAGGATGATGACGATGGTGATGATGATGTGATTGGTGACGATGATGCTGAACAACGTCAACCTTTAAGCTTACTTTAGAGATGAAAAAAAAAACACTTAATCCGGTAAAGAAAAGAGTAGAACCTTCTGTATGTTACCTTCTTATTTACTGCCCATGAGATTAACTCACGTACAGTTTTGTTATTTGTTGTAATGTTTGATAATTTATCTTCCTTGTGTATCGAGCCTTTGTGGTGAATATCTTGTTTATGTATTTTTGTTCATCTTTTATCATTCTCCTTGGTTCTGGTAGTTATATGTTAATTTTTGTTTTGGTAGTTATATGTTAATTTTTGTTCTGGTAGTTATATGTTAATTTTTGTTTTGGTAATATAAAATTATATTTTGTTGTGTAGTTCCTGGGTAGGTCAACTTTTTAGTACAGGTTATAGTGATTAATTTCTTTCAGCATTTTTAGCGGGGCCAAAAGTATATTTGTATTCACCGCAGCATGTCTTCTTCGGCCTATGCATTGCATTTGCGTGCTCTTTGCTTAAATCTGTTTCTTCTATCTTTTTTTTTTAAAACAGCAATCAAGCAACTAAACAGTCACGACTAGGACTAAATGAAAAAGTAAAGAACCAACACACTTAGCTCCTGCAGGGAAAATACATTATATGAAACAACGAGCCGAAACTTTTTAAAACTAAATTCTTAAACTAAATTTCCGTTGACCTTTGGCTTTTTTTTTTTTTCAGTAGTGGTCTACTCGACCCGGGTACTACACTACTCATGCTTGTAAATTAATATATTTTTTTTTTAATGTCCTCTTTAAAAAAAGTTCAGTACTGGGGCCGATTAGCTTTTTTGAATGGAGTAAGACAGTTCATGCGGAAACTAGGCAATTTATTTTCTTCCATTGCTTGGCAGACGACCTTGGAGTTCTGTACAAAGGTTAACCAAAAACACCATAGACGTCTCTAAAAAGGTTTTCGTGTCATTGATAACTTACACTCCGTCGACCATCAGGTCTGACGCAATATACTTTTCTTAATGTTTTTTTCTATTTTTAAGGAATGAGAGAACAGCAGAAAAGGACCAGGTGAGAGTTCTTTGCCTTCGTGCGTCCACTATCTGGTCAGGAAGTCAACCTTTACTTACGTACGAAGTCGTTCCTCTTCTACCTTGGGGTGTAGAGGTCTGCCAGAAAGAGCGCCAGGCTTTTCTATCAGCTGTCTTCCTTTAGGACTAATTCCAGTATAGTCTTCGGTTCTTCATGGATTATCTGATGTTGTCCTCCCAAGGAAAACTGGGTCGTCCTAGAGGTCTGGATTACTGTATCTTGGTTTTCCAAATTTGTCGTGGTAGACAATCTTCTCCCATTCTGCAGACATGGCCAAACCATCGTAACTGGGACTGTTCCACTCGGGTCTGCAGAGGCTGGGTTTTGAGGTCATGACATAGCGTCTGGTTGTGGACTATGTCCCGTCTTGAATCTTTGACCATCTTCCTTGGATACCTCATTTCTGAGGTTTGCAGCTGGCTTTTGTGGGTTGTATTCATTGCCCATGACTAGCATCCGTAAGTATAGGCTGGAACATTGGTACAGCGGTAAACAGCCATCTTCGTCTTCTTGCCAATTTCTCTTTTGCTGCGGAATCCTCGATTTATGGCCCGAAAAAGTCTCCCATCTGCTACTCTACTTTGATGCCTCCCTTCCAGACCATTACAGCTCCAAGGTATTTACAATGGTTCGCCTGTGTCGTGGTTGAGTTAAGGTTTTAGAATATTTGTCGAGTCAGAAAATTTTTGTGAAATCGACAATGAGAGTGAACAGACAGAATTATAGACAACACACAGATAATGTGTAAAATAGGGTGAACTTGAGACAAACCTGGAAGATGATTCATTAAAAGCTATCTCTCTTTCCACGCCCCAACACACTTATATAGTCTTAAAAACCACCCGCTCTCTCTCCTTTCTCTTGTCAAGTAGAGACAATAGTAAGAGCTGCAATATTAAATATGGATGAAGGGTCGTGAACAGCGCGTTAATAAATGAGTAAAATTTATTAAATGTTCTTGAAGGAAGAAAATATATGAAAATAAGTATATCAGCACACCAACATAAGAAAGGCGTCAATATTCACATCAAGTTAACAAATATCCAATTAAACACCAACGAACAAACAATCCACCAACACATAAACCCTCCTGTAGAGCACCGACAAATAAATAAACAGAGTTTCTAATCCTTCCGCTTCTGTGGAACCAAATTCAGTAACTCCAGTTAGTGTCTTTATATGTATATCCTCCTATAGGTGATGAATTACACTATAAATCCACTGTAGGCGCTATCCATGCACCGTTGGTCACACACTAGTAACAAGATAGGCTGTAGATTACTCTGTCTATATTCGGCTGACCACTAATACGTGCGGGGGTTTTGAATGGCCAGAAACACACACAAGACGAGGTCAATTTAGGACAACCGGTCCACTGCGCTATTATCCAGCGCGTGAAATTAGGCCTGCGTACTTGATGTTTAAATCCGGTTTGGCTGGTTTGAACTGTATTTGTGACTGAGCGCTCAGTTTAAGCACACAGTCTGGTGCTTTCAATTCTGCTGAAGACGCTGTGCTGATCGATATGCTGGAAGCCACTATGCTCTGACTGGTGATCAAGAGGCGAGTAGGAAACTCATCATCATCTCAGCCCGTAACCCGTCATGGGTCGTAGGGGTGCCATGGTGGAAGCATCAGCAGACAGGGTCCTCCACTGCTCTCTATCCTCAGCAATGCGTACAAGTGTAGAAAAACCGTGTCCTGCCCATTCTTTGATGTTATCAGCCCAGGATTTTCTCTGCCTTCCTCTTCTCCGTTTACCTTCGACTGTTCCCTGGAGGATCGTTTTCGAAAGGGAGTCATGACGAGTTACATGCCCAAACCAGGCAAGCTTTCGACGTTTCACTATTGACAAAAGTGGTTCTTGGTGGCCTGCATAGCTGTTTATCTTCTCTCTAACATAGACATTTGTTTTGTGCTCTTTATAGCAAATGCGCAAAATTCTTCTATAACATTTATGCTCGAAAGCCTGAATCCTTCGCTCCGTATCTGCAGTGAGTGTCCAGCCCTCACACCCATACAAGAGAATAGATAATACAAGTGATTTGTATAATTTGATCTTCACAGGAAAACTGATGTTACTTTTCCATATCACATTCAACCTTGTCATGGCAGCTGAGGCCATCTCAAGTCTTGTCTTGATTTCTTTAATTGATCTTCCATCACTACATATAGTGGACCCGAGATATTTAAAGGTGTTAACTTCTTCTAACGTTTGCCCATTTAACGTAATGTTGGTCGGAACATGTTTCTTATGGCTATTCACCAATATCTTGCTTTTTTCTATATTAATTTCCATCCCATACGTTCTTGTTACTTTCTCCAGTCTAGAGGTAAGGTCTTGAAGTTCTGATTCTGATCCAGCTATCAGATCAATATCATCAGCAAAACGTAGGTTGCACAGAGGTCGGCCTCCAATCGATATGGTTGATTTATAATCGTAGAGAGCCTCCTGCATAATATGTTCTAGATATATATATTAAAGAGCACTGGTGACAGGATACATCCTTGGCGAACTCCTACAGTTGTTTTGAAAAATTCTCCAATGTCGTTGCTTACAAAAACAGCACTGCTTGCGTCCTTGTATAGTGCTTCAATGATATCTATGATGTTGGTATCAAAATTGAATTTTCTCATTACTTGCCATAAGCCTTCATGCCAGACTCGATCGAAGGCTTTTGTGAAATCGATGAAATTATGGTATAAATCGTGTTGATGTTGGAGATGTTTTTCGATAAGTAATCTAATATTGAAGATTTGTTCTGAGGTACTTCTTTTTGGTCTAAAGCCAGCCTGTTCCTCTGACAAGATTTCTTCTGATTTCTGTTTTATTCTGTTCAAGAGTATCCTTAACATTACCTTACTTGGATGACTAATAAGGCTAATGGTTCTGTAGTTCTTGCACATTTTTAGATTTCCTTTCTTTGGAAGCGGTATTACTAATGACTGCGTCCATTCTTTTGGCCATTTTTTTGTACTCCATATCTTCTGGCAAATTGTTGTCATGATTTTTACTATATCTGGTCCTCCATATTTCAAGAGCTCTGCTGGGATATTATCCACACCCGGTGACTTCCCTCCTTTCTTCGAACATATAGCCTCTTCCACTTCTTCCCGTAATATTGCTGCATTTCCGAGTTCCCTGTTTTCGCACTTAATGTTGTTTAATATGCCTAAGTCAGTGTCAAGTTTACAGTTATATAATTCTTTACAATATTCTGTCCACCTTCTCGTTACAGCTGTTTTTTCATTCAGCAGAGCCCCATTGCTATCTTCTATGACAGTTACCCTGGGCTGTTGAGGTTTTGATAGTTTTCTTAATGTGTCAAAAGCTGCCTTGCTGTTACCTTTTATTAGCCCCGTATTAATGGACTCACATTGATCAGCTACCCATTTTTCTTTGGCCTGTTTCATTTTCTTCCTAATATTTTTGTTCACCATACTGTATTGCCATGCTGCTTCAGGAACCTCTTTCTTAACCTTTTTCATTTCCCGCCGTGTATCACATAACTTTAGAATGTCATCTGTAACCCATGGTTTGTTTATTTTCTTTCTTTTACCAAGTATTTCTGTTGCTGATTCAATGAGCACGTCTTTCATGTTCTCTGTGATTGAGTTGATATCATCCTCCAAAAAGTTGAGAGCTGCGAATTTTCCTCCAACAGTTGCCTCAAAGATTCCCGCGATTTCTGGATCTTTCAGTTTGTCTAAATTGAATCTTAACTGAGAACATCTGTTTTGATTATAGTTCTTTTTAAGTTTAAGCTTGAGCGTCATCAATACCATGTCGTGATCACTACCAATGTCGGCGCCAGGAAAAGTCCTAGTCTTGGCTTTATTAATACTGGACTTGAATCTTTTGGATACAAGAATAAAATCAATTTGGCCATGTATCTCAGTTTTTGGGGCATGCCACGTTGTTCTTCTTGATAACTTATGAGGAAATAGTGTATTTGCAAGGGTTAGTTTATAGTTACTGGCAAATTCTAGTAGCCTTAGTCCTCGATCGTTGGTTTCTCCTGTCCCAAATTTCCCTAATGTACCAGCCCAGTGACCGTATGCATCTGGCCCTATTTTAGCATTCCAATCACCTAACACGATGAGAAGATCTTTCTTTGGAATTTTCTTAATTGCTTCATCCAGATTGTCAATAAAATGTATCAATTGCCTCATCCTCATAGTCAGTAGTGGGGGCATATACCTGTATGATGGAGATGTTCTTTGGATGTGCTGCAATACGAATGGTGATAAGCCTGCTATTTATTGGGGTGCAGCTGATGACAGAGTTCAATCTATCTTTATGTACGATAAAACCTACTCCATGCTGATGTTTAAACTCATCTCCACTAAACCAAATTTTGTGACCATCATCCGTTATTGATTCACCTAATCCTGTCCATCTGACTTCTGCTAGGCCCAGGATGTCCCACGAGTATCTAACAAGTTCATGCGTTAGTTCTTTGACTTTTCCACACGCATATAGCGTGCGTACATTCCAAGTTCCAACAACAAAGCTTTCTCTTGGAAGTTTCAAAACAGGTGTTTGTACCCCATTCGCTGACTTATCACTCTCAAGGGGCAATGAGAGCGCGGTCGCTGTTAATCCGGGCATCGGCCGATCCGGCAAATTATTACTGAGTTGACTTTCCATCATAGCATTTCAGTGGGCAAGAGGTTTGCTTGGCGGTGCCCATCTCCTCTCCAAGTATCCTTGCAGGTACATACAAAAATGTACCTGGAGCAGTAACAATAGCCCTCAATAAATCTGTAATGTTTTGAAACACTGTCCGATCGACACATCACAAAACCGCCATCTTGGCTGCTTGTATCAACACAAACAGCGAACTCACATGATAGGCAAACTTGATGTTTTCATCTTTAAAATACTTAGCAACATAATCCAGAAAAAGCCAAACACACTACAAACTCATACAGCCTTAATAAGGGCTGTTACCACAGATGCAGCCTCCAAAACGACGACATGAAATGCACAACACAAAAGAAACTACTACTGTCAAATACGATTTTAGATTTGCTATGGCTCGTTATACACTGCGTGAGCTCATTTCCCATTAGAGGGATGGGCGTCGAAAAGGGTAGTACTTCAGGTATAGATGACAACCCGTGGTGCTAATTGCTTTCAGGAACCGTGAGATCGATGAGAATGTTACGTTCTTCACCTGACTGGAACCCTGCAGTAGCAATGGGGTACCCTGAAACTGAGACCAAAAAAAAGAAACAACCTTTACATCAAGCAAACAATAAAATAACAATAACGTTATACTAAACAGTTATGCTCCACTATGGGATTTATAATAATTGTTATCATTTCTAGGATAGTCTCGGGCTGTCTTTATCCAAATGAATCGCTCCTGTTACTTCCACTCTATCAATTATCAGCATGCACCCGCATAGGCTAATGTATCTTGTACACATTTGTACCTGTCAGCAAATGCCCTGACAGCAAAATCTACTCCGTCCTCTTCCAACTCAACATACGGGAAACCTAACCCTGTAGTTCCAGCTGAGTGGATATGCGATTCATCTTACAACATTAAGTGAATTTACATAAAATACAGCATTAGACATTACATAATAAATGGTATGCGCCCCTTGGGGTCGATACACAAAAAGGGAAAGATAATAACCTCCCAAAATTGAATACATGGAAAATGCAATGTTTTTGCTATAATAATACGTTGTGACTTAAACATGATATAATTATATCTCTGGCTGATGGCTGCTTTCTGGATTGCTAAGAAAGTTCTAAGCTGGTGTCTAACTACACAAGTAGGCATATAATAATTCCACACCCAACCACTAGAAGTTTCTCTCAGAAAGTAATAAGTGCCTACCTCTTATAATTCAAGTGTTATAGCACACGCACATCACTATTCAGTTTTAAGTGAATCTTACACCAATGACATTTCCTTAAAGTAATGGTTGCTTTTTAACTTACTCTTTAACCCGTGGTAAGCACTGAACGGACTATGAGGCTTTTCGCCTAGTAAGTATCTGTTAGCATAAGTTTACCATTAACCCATTGTAAACAATAACACCAGGAAACACCTAACAGCTTATGCACCAGTTAACTTAGGCAGTGACGGCGCTACGTTATCACAGAATTAATTACACTAGTCAACAAATTTTCAAAAGTTTTTTGTACCAGAAACTAAATATACCATTTCTTAATGATTTTGACATGCTGATTTCAAATATCATAATGAAATTCACCAATTGGATCTGTTTTTTTTTTTTTTAAATGATGAATTTACATTACAGTAATACAAATATCGGTTCTTATCTTGTTGTTGTGATCCCATTACGTTCTGTAGGAAGTACGTGGTAAGGCCCCAATCTATTCCACAGTGGCTAGCCATTGTCTTTTTCTATGTCTGACACGCCTCTAGTGCGCCACACACTTTGCTGTTTCGCTTTGCGAGCCGTTGATAATAAGTGGGAAGATAACATCAAGAGATGGACAGGAAAGAGTCTATCAGAGTTCACCACCAAGACAAAAGACAGAAGACATTGGAGATCCATTACAGCCAACCTTCGTTGTGGAGATGGCAACTGATGATGAATACAAATAATGTATGCTTGTTTAATTCTCTGGGGTGAACAGCTAGTCTTTCTACTTTAGCATTATAAAAATTGTGGTTACATACTCAATTAATTGATATTTCAACATAAAATGATAGAAAAAATAAAAACATTATTTAAAGTTCACATATCATGTTTTAAAAAGGCACATTTGAACCCATTCCGTCATTATTTAGTCACTGTTCGAGCTCTCTTTGCTTGCTTCTTGTAGTCAATCGATGAGGTGTCTCTTGTCACAGTCCAACAGTAATCAGCAAGCATTGAAGGGCTCCAATTGCCTTGATACCTTGTCTCCATAGCAGCAATGTCCTGGTGAAATCGTTCACCATGCTCATCACTGACCGCTCCACAGTTTGACGTAAAGAAATCCAGATGAGAATCCAAAAAATGAATTTTCAAAGACATATTGCAGCCAAGACTCTTATACTTCAGAAGGAGATTTTCTACAATTTCGTTGTAATTATCAGAACTGTTGTTTCCAAGAAAATTGTTCACCACTGACTTAAATGCTAGCCGTGCTGCTTTTTCCTTGCCATGCAACACGCAAAGAAACTCGTCATCATGAAGAAGTGTTCGAATTTGCGGACCAACAAATACTCCCTCCCTTATTTTAGCTTCACTCAGTCTTGGAAATTTTCGGATGAGGTATTTGAAAGTCTCATCTGTTTTCTCCATTGCCTTGACAAAGTTTTTCATGAGACCCAGCTTAATGTGCAAGGGTGGCAACAAAATCTTGCTGGTGTCGACAAGTGCTGGGTTCTCAACGTTCTTACTGCCAGGCTGCAATGACTGCCTGATTGGCCAATGTCTTCTGATGTAATGGTCACTTCGTGCACGGCTATCCCACTCACAGAGAAAGCAACAGTACTTGGTGTATCCACCCTGTAATCCAAGCAAAAGAGCGACCACTTTTAAGTCACCGCAAAGTGACCAATGATGATGATCGTAGTTTATACACTTCAAAAGCTGCTTAATGTTTTCATAAGTTTCTTTCATATGAACTGCGTGACCAACTGGAATTGACGGTAACACATTACCATTATTCAACAAAACAGCTTTAAGACTCGTCTTGGATGAATCAATGAAAAGCCTCCACTCTTCCGGTATGTAATTGATTTTGAGGGCTGCCATTAAACCAGAAATGTTGTGGCACGCAGAAAGGTCACCCTCTTTGAAAAAAGAATGTAATAAGCGGCTTCTGGCAGTTCCTATACACAGAAATTGTAACATCTTCTGCCAGGAGATTCCACTGTTGCAATCTGGAACCCAAAAGCTCCGCCTTGTTCTTCGGTAAATTCAGATCTCTTACAAGATCATTCAGTTCACCTTGGGTTATTAAGTGTGGTTTAGTGGATGTAATTTGCTCAAAATCTTGGTCGCTTGAGGTTGATGGTTCAGGACCACCAATGTCCTCTTCTTCATCAGTGGAAGCAGCTGAAAATGATTCTGGCACTTTGGGAACTGGTAGGTCATCGCCATGTGGTACCGGGCGTATTGCAGAGGGGATGTTTAGATATTCCAGAGTCCATTTTTTCTTCTTTGATATGCCTTTCCCAATTGGAGGGACCATGCAAAAGTAACAGTTGTTGAGATTATCAGTGGGCTCTCTAAATCAGTGGGACTGCAAAAGGCATAGCCTGCCTGTTCCCAGTCAACCACAGTTTAAGATGTGCTGCACATGTATTGCAGCATATGTATGGCGCCCAGCTCTTATCATCTTGATCTCCTATTCTGCAGCCAAAATACAAACTGTACGCCTTCTTAATCACCTTAGTTATATTTCGTTTTTGTGATACAAATGTATCACCACATATATAACAGAAATTATTAGCACTGTTCACACATGTCCTAGGCATTTCTAACTATTATACTTTTGATAAGGACAAATGCACTAACTAATGGCAAAATTTTATCAGAGATAAGATATTTATACACAAAGGTGATGTAATCATAGGTAGGATTGCATCATCAACTTCTAGTTACATTCTTATTGGTCATTAGAAAAAAATTATGCAATCGCCCACAACAGTTGCGTCATATATATAAATTGACCGTAATTAAATAAATAATAGTAGCATATATCTTGAAAACTAGAGCCAATCAACATTTTTAAATGTCATTTTCGTTTTAGCACACCAAAATTAGTTAAGATCAGCTATTTTCATTTCTGGTACATTTTGATTGTTGACTAGTGTTACCGGGGAGAAATCATCTAAAATAGTTCAAGTCACGCTACTATTAGTTATATACTCATATATATATATAGTGCCGCTGGTTAAGGGGAAAAAAAAAAAAAATATATATATATATATATATATATATATATATATATATATATATATATATATATATATATATATATATATGTATATATATATATATATATATATATATATATATATATACATATGCTAACATGAATTATATATATTACAGAGGATATCAACTTACCCCGAGATGAAGAGAATAGGTAACACAATCTAGTTTTGTGCCCACATATGCCTGTCTCATTCGTCATCTACGGGCAGGAAAAATTTACGAGTGTGCTTGATTGAGTAAAACTATCTAGACTTATAGTCTACAAGAGACGCTAACCCTGGCCACCTGGCATCGTATGTCTCCACAGATGTTCGGCGTATACCGTAATCATGAGTAAGACAAATGTTATTCTAGAGTCTACATCAGAGACAACAATCGCGAGAAAGTTTCGCAGATAATACTTACTTACTTACTTAGTCGTTCCCCTTCTACCGTGAGGTGTAGAGGTTTGGAAGAGAGAGCGCCAAACGATCCTATTGGCTGTCTTCCTCCTGGCCTGGTTCCATTCTAGTCCTCGGTCCTTCAAAGATTGTCTAATGTTGTCCTCCCAGCGGACTCTGGGTCGTCCTGGGGGTCTGGATCCCTGGCTCTTTGTTTCCCATGCTTGGCGTGGTAGCCGATCTTCTATCATTCTGCAGACATGGCCAAACCATCTTAGTTGGGACTGTTCTACTTGGGTCTGCATGGGGTGGGATTTTAGGCCTTGACGTATCGTCTGGTTGCGGACCATGTCTCTTCTTGTTACTTCAACCACCTTCCTCAGATACCTCATTTCTGAGGTTTGGATCTGGCTTTTATGGGTTGTAGTCATTGCCCATGACTCGCATCCATATGTTAAGACTGGGACACAGGTGGAGCGGTATACAGCCATCTTCGTTTTCTTACCAACCTCTCTCTTGCTGAGGAATCCTCGAATTATGGCCTGAAAAAGTCTCCCAGCTGCTGCTTTTCGAGTGGCCAACTCTTCTTTGATGCCTCCCTTTCGGTCTATAATAGCTCCGAGATATTTTAAGTGGTCGACCTGCTCAAGGACCTGTTCTCCCAGCTTAATCTGATGTCTTCTTTCTTCTCGTGATATCACCATGGATTTTGTTTTAGAGCTGCTTATGACCATCCCTCTCTTCTCCAGCTCTTCCTTCCAGACTTGAAGGTTGGATTGGAGATGTGCCTCTGATTTAGCAATCAGGGCAATATCATCAGCAAATGCCAGCACTGAAATACATACCTGTCTCATCTTCCAGTACCCCACTGAATACTTTCTTGTTCTCTCCTTACATGACTTGATAACATCGTCCATGAGGAGTATGAAAAGATAAGGTGACAGGATATCACATTGTCTTACACCAGTGGTGGTCCTGAACTCTTCTGACTCATGATCTGCTGTCCTCACATAATTTCTGCAAGACTTGTAGAAGCTCTGTATAGCATGAATCAAAGGTGCTGGAATGTTCTTCCTTGCCAAACAGTCCCAAAGTTTGCTCCAGGGGACCCTGTCAAATGCCTTTTCCAGATCTATGAAACAAAGATGGATCTCACTCTTATACTCAAGGGCCTTTTCACTCAGCTGTCTGAGTGTGAAGATTAGGTCTTGAGTACTTCGGTTTGCTCGGAATCCGCACTGGATCTCATCCAATTGTGGCTCAGCTAGGCGTCGGAGTCTCTGCTCTACGATTCTAGAACAGATTTTACCAGGGACGCTGAGAAGGGATATGCCTCTATGGTTTCCACATTGTCAATTGTCACCCTTTTTGAAAATTGGTGTAATGATGGCAATCTCCCAATCCTTTGATATGGTCTTGTTGCACCACGCTGCCTGTAGGACCCTTAAGAGTAATAGGTCGCCTGATGTTCCCATGTACTTAACCATTTCTGGTGTTATACCATCATGCCCTGCTGCTTTGCTCATCTTGATTTTCTCCAGTGCTGCCTTCAGTTCTTCCATCTTTATGTCATCTTCATCACCATTTGTTTCCTCTTCTGTGCTAGTGGTTATCATTTCTGATGCTTGACCTTGCTCACCATCCAGGAGTTCTAAGAAATATTCTTTCCATCTTTCCATTACTTCCTTCGGGGCAGTAAGCAATTTGCCTTGCTTGTCCTTTATAAATTTGAGAGGGCATTGTTTTTCCTTCCTCATGTTCTTTAGGGTCTTATAGAACAATTTCTGATTTTCTTGCGCATCTTTTTCTAGTTTTTCTCCAAATTCTTCCCAGGACTTCTGTTTTGCTGCTAGCACCTTGTTCTTTGTTTCTGTTCTGAGGATCACATATTTTCTATATTTCTCTATTTGTCCTGCTGTACTTTTAGCTCCTATGTATTGTTTCCATGCCATTTTCTTCTCTCTTATTTTCTCTTTGACTTCGTCTGTCCACCAAGGAGTCCTCTTTCTCTTGTTCCCAAGTCGGACTTCACCACATGCTTCTGCAGCAGCTGTCTTTATGATGTCCTTGAATTTAAGCCAGAGGGTTTCCAAGTCATCAGGTTGTTCTTCTGTGTTTCTCACCGCTGTAGCAATAAGCTCCTGATATCTGGTCTTAATTTCTGGATCTCTCAGCTTGTAGGTCTTAATGTTCATTTCTTCCGTTCATTTACTTGGTTTTTTGGGTGATGCTGGGCAGTTCCTAAGCTGAGCAACTCTTTTAATTGTTCTTTTGATTGTAAGCAGGTAGTGATCACTTCCAATCTCTGGCCTCCTCCAGACTCTAGCATCCCGGACATATCTGAATGAGTTCCTCCTAACAATGGCATAGTCGATCACTGACTTCTCATTCTTTGTTGGTTCACACCTAGTGTATGCATGTATGCGCTTATGGGGGAACTTTGTGTTTGTAATGATCAGATTCTGCTCACTGCAGAATCTAAGGAGTCGCTTTCCATTGTCATTGAGAGTATCTTCTCCATATCTTCCGATAACTCCACCCCATCTAGCATGGTCATTTCCAACTCTGGCATTGAAATCTCCGAGCATGATAATTTCATCTAGGCAGTCATCCACTGTCCTTTGAAGCAGCTCAAAGAATTCCTCCTTGACCTCTGCTCTCTCATCCTCATTTGGCCCATACACTATGACCAGGTTGACTATGGTTTCTCCTTCTTTTAGTTTTACAACCTTAATGCGCTCCGAGACAAAGTTCCATCCCTTGATACTATCTTTCTGGTTTTTGGCCACAATGCAACCCACGCCCCCTTTAGCTCTTTCAGATGTGGGTACACCACTGTATAGCAGCGTGTTGCCATCGAGATCCATGACTCCTTGTCCTTTTTTCTTTGTTTCCGTAATAGCCAGGATTTCTAGTTTTGCTTTCCTCATCTCTTCCACCAGCTCCTCTTCTTTCCCATTTATACTTCTTCTGTTCCAAGTTCCATAAGTCGTAGTCCGTAGTCCGTTCCAGTTCGTCGCCTTTAGAATCAGTCCGGTTTTCTCTCTTATATTACTCGTAATCATGGTTTAAAGCAAACAGGTGATTGGCCTGTTGTGCCTTTGCATGGTGGATAGGCTGCCTCCTTACGGCCTCCATGCAGGCCGCCCTCCTCCTTTTTCAGCCGGGCTTGGGACCGGCCTGGCGGAGTTTTCGTAGATAATACGTAATATTATTCTATGAGCTAACTGCGGCGATCAAGGGCCACAACAAAAATCTCAGAACGAACTTGAGTTTTGTCTCCCCTGAATCGGAGATGAAACGGGTACCGAGACCTCAAAGGGTTGCCTCACCTTTGCTCCCGCTACTGACTGTAGTAGGATAGCGGTTCGCTTCTTCAAAGAAACTATTTCTCGCTCGTGATTAAGGCTGTTACGAGCTACAAGCGTTCCTCTAGTCAGACAAACACCATGTGCAGCTTAGGTAATATTATCGTAAGCTGACCACTACTGACCAAGGGTGAATTTATAATGAAGGCCAGAACGATATCAAACCGCGGGGTGGGTCTGAGAGGGGAATAATGGGCTATGAAGGTAAAATCCGAAGGAAAAGAAACCGAAAGTGCAAAAAAATCGAGGAAACCAGAAACATTAAAAGAGTAAGAAAACTGGGACGTATTGGGAAAATAAAATTATCAGTCAATCCGTGACAGCCTGCTCCAAGGCCTGCTCTCCTACCTTAATCTTGTGTCTTTTTTCCTTTCATGATATCGCCATGGTTTTTGTTTTGGAGCTACTGATGATCACCCCTCTCTTCGCTAGCTCTCCATTCTAGACATGCAGGTTGGAAAGTCTATATTTGTTATCATGAGGGTATTTTTTTTTTTTTTAACAACGGAATGTTATTTACAATTGATTGTACTTGATGTTAATTATATACAGCAGTTATTTACAAAGATTTTTTGTTTGTTTATTTACTGACTCTTTACCGTATAATTATTTTGTTGGGAGTTTTCACTCGTTTATTTATTTATTTATTTTTTTGTTATCCTTTTTTCCGGATTAGTCTTCGGTTACTGTAGTTTTGTTTTCAATTTTGGTATAAATTGTTTCTTTCGGTTTACAGATTTTCCTTGTTTATTAATTATTAGTTCTTTTTAAAACTATACTTCTATTTAATAAATATATTTATCAATTTCATTTCTGTTGCTTTTTTATTCTTAAATAGCAATACTGTTATAGTTGCTGTTAATGTTGTTATTATTATTATTAATCATCGTATAGTTATTATTAATATTACTTATTGGTGGAGAGAATATGTCTGTATTCTACACCTGTCTTTAGTGGGTAAGGTGCCACTAGGATTGTATGATTTTAAAGCACTTCAAATGCAGGTTGTCGTTGGTGGGAACATCCAGACGCTGGAATTTAGCTGCACCCTGCCTCTGATGTGTAACTATGGAGACAGCTGGTTGGGGTGAAGTCGACCATCATTTCAGTCCCCGAGCCCCACACGATGCTTGCATTATCGATCCTTTCGGCACTTACTGACTCTACATCTCTTAATTATTGTTTATTATTTTTTCTCACCTATTCTTAGTGTCATTTCTTTCTGTTGTTTTTTGCTCAACAGTTTCAATCACTGGGATTTGGAGGACTGACGCAATCTACCAGCTATGTTTTTAAGTGTGGGCTTTCAGCGTCGCTTAAACCGGACTAGATGATGCAAAATAAACGAAATAGCAGTTTGAACAGACATGTACTTAATCAGGGAAAAAAAATTGGTTACAAGATCTTTATAAAATATAGTTAACAATGATTGCAAAAGTAGCCAGACTTGTCACTGTCAGCTGCCAGTAAAAATTTGTAGCTGAATGGGTCAGAATGTTGCATTGCACACACGCCAATTATTGGTTCTGGTGCGACATCCACCAGCTACGCCCGCTGAACTTCCCCAAGTTCTCTGGGGTTTCAAGAAAGCCCAAAACGACACCCTCAAATTGCCGCAAAGGTTAAAGAGTGAACAATAAAATTTTTTAACTCGAATCCAAGGGGATCGGAACAACAACAGCTTAAAACAAAAAAATATTTGACTAGGCAACACTGTCTCCGAAATTAACTCCTTGTTTCGGTTTGCGGTTGTGGGTGTGTGTATGAGTAATTGTGTGCGTGTGCGCGCGCGTGTGTGTGTATGTGTGTGTGTGCGCGTGCGTGCGTGCGTGCGTGCGTATGTGTTTTTTTTTTTTAAATTGATGAAGCCAAATGTCACGTTCAACCACTGGTGGATATACCGTGTCTATAATTTTAGAGGGTTTATTCCGTTACCGTTATTTTCTTATGACATTAAGCTGTGTTGTATACTTTGGTATTTGAAAATAGAGGTGGGTTGTAACTGGAGATGAGTTGGCTTATATTCAACTCATACTTTAAAACTTCACTTCAGCTGGGTTAATTCTTTAATACATTAAGTATTCACTTCAGCTGGGTTAATTCTTTAATACATTAAGTATCCACACACCCCCATTTTTTTTTCAGTGAAGTTCTTTTATTGATCATACTTTGTCAGAAGTACCGTATAGTCTTTTAACAGTTTTGACGATGCAGTGAAGTCCTTACAACATTTATTCAAAAATAACAGTTCAGCTCTGATTCTTACTATAGCGTCAAGCAGATGCAACTGCAATATGTTTCTTGCTTTTATCTTAACTGATGATACAGAAGAGAATATCATTTCAACTACAGCATTACTCATTCTGGTTATTAGACCCGTAAAGAGCTCTTTGAATGTTGGAGTATTCCGATCCAATCTAAAAATGTTCAATTTCTGTGGAGAGTCCATCTTTCTTAAACTGTGGTTCTTCCCTCCAATCAACAAACGTTATTTTTCTATATTGCTCTTCTAATGTGCTGATGCTGTTTTCTGTAATGTATATAAAAAGTAACTCTGAAAATGGGGGCATTGAAGGCTGGCTCAAAATTATCAATAAGCTCAGTTTTGGCAGGCTTCGAAAAGTCTCTCTCGCTGGGGGAAGTCTATATCTAACTTGACTGAGAGATTCTTCTTGCATAGACAAACATTATGTCTTGACATTTTCTATTTCTTGGTAAGACTTGTTCTGCTGTAGGAACTTATCACATTCTATTAAGAACTTAACAAATGAATCAAATTGATGAATGATTTTTTTCTGCCCACTGACAACACACATCCTGTTCTGAGAACATTGCTGGTGCAAGAATAGTTCTTGGTACGGTGTCACGGATTGCCTCCCCCTGCTTTGCTGTAGTGGTCTACCAGTGGCCAAAACTTAAGAGTATCTAAAATGGGTCGTCAAAGGTGTCTGCCTTCGCACAAGATTACTCTTGACAGAGTTGTAGATAGAAGGGTAATGACGCTTCTATCCCAAGGGAGGATTCATAAGATATTTCCGAAGTCAAGAACAATGCTGCAATTGTTAACTTATATCGGTCCGCCGCCTTTTATGAAGAATTAAGCAAAGGTTTTAGCCCGTTCAAGCCCCCAGCTGGTGTAAATCCAGCGAAAATTTCGTCGCTCGCTCGCGCGGGGAGGGAGACAGCGCTCTGTGCAGAGCGGATCCCGGCGGCCCCGGCGATTTTATTCTTGCGAGAACCACTGGCCGCCTGCCGACTAGTCGGACAGGACAAGCCGAAAGCGACACCAGATTACTGACTGCCGGCCCACGACTCGTTGCGAGAGCGGGGCCGTTTTTCGAGACTGTTGTCGAGCCACGATACGGAGATGCGACTGCTTGCTAACATCACTACCGAAGGCTGCGATATATATATATATATATATATATATATATATATATATATATATATATATATATATATATATATATATATATATATATATATATTCATTCATAACCCTCCACTCCCAAAGGAGCATAGGCCTTCAACAAACACATGCCAAGTCCTCCTGTCACGTGCCATCATCTCAAGTTCTTTCCATGTTCTCCTCATCATTTTCACCTCTGTTTCCAACTCTCTTCTCCACGTACTTCTTGGTCTTCCTCTGCCTCTCTTGCCCTGGGGGTTCCAGAACAAGGACTGCCTTGTAATGCTATCAACAGGTTTCCTCAGTGTGTGTCCTATCCATCGCCATCGTCTTCTTCTCATCTCTTGTTCCACTGGCACTTGTCCAGTTCTTGTCATCAGTTCCACATTGGTAACCTTGTCATACCATTTTAATCCCTCTATTCTACGCAAGCACCCATTTATGAAAGTCTGTAGCTTTTTGGTTGTTGTCTTTGTTGTTCTCCATGTCTCAGAGCCATACAATAGGACTGACTTCACATTTGAGTTGAAGATTCTTATTTTCGTGTTGGATCCTATTTCTCTTGATCTCCATATATTTCCCAATGCAATGAAAGCTCCTCTTGCCTTTTGTATTCTTATTTTGATATCGCTGTCTGTCCCTCCAACTTTGTCTATATTACTGCCAAGATATGTGTATGATTCTACATCTTGTATTGGTGTTTCTTCAAGTTCAACCCTGTTTTCATTACCTGCATTTATTCGCATTATTTTTGTCTTTTCCCTGTGTATTTTCAGACCCAATTGCTGTGACCTCTCATCGAGTGTTTTCAATTTGTCCTGCATCTGATTACGGTTATGGGACAGGAGAGCCAAGTCATCAGCAAAATCCAGATCATCCAACTGCTTAGTCAGAGTCCACTGGATTCCATTTCTGTTGTGTGTTGTCGATGATCTCATAACCCAATCTATTGCCAGCAAGAAAAGAAATGGAGACAAGAGGCATCCCTGTCGCACTCCTGTTCTTATCCCAAATGGTTCTGTAAGCTGTCCTTCATGAAGAACTCTGCACGTCATGTCTTCATAGGTTTTCTTTATTAAATTAATGATCTTCAGGGGAACTCCATAATGCCTCATCAATTTCCAAAGTGATTCTCTGTCCACACTGTCAAATGCTTTTTCGTAGTCCACAAATCCGATGTATAGTGGTGAATTCCATTCCAGACTTTGTTCAACTATTATTCTCAAAGTGGCTATCTGGTCTGTACATGATCTGTTTTGTCGAAAACCTGTTTGTTCATCTCTCAATTTCTTGTCTATGGACTCCTTTAATCTCTCAAGGATAATCCTGTTCAATACCTTTCCCGGCACTGATAGTAACATTATTCCTCTATAATTTGTGCACTCTTGTAGATTTCCCTTCTTAGGCAACTTAACCAGATATCCTTCCTTCCATTCTGCTGGTATCTCTTCTTTTTCCCAGACTTTACCAAGTAATTTATATAACATCTCTGTAGCCGTGTCGATATCTGCTTTGATGGCCTCTGCTGGAATGCCATCAGGTCCAGACGCTTTTCCATCTCTTAGAAGCTTTATGGCTTTCTTTATTTCTTCCTTCGTTGGTCTTTCACCGTTAATTTGTAGCTCTTCTTCTGCTGGCTGGATGTCCGGCGGGTTTTGTGGAGCTGGTCTATTGAGAAGGTCCCCAAAATATTCCGTCCACCTCTTCATTTGCTCTTGTATATTGCTGAGCAGTTTCCCATTCATATCTTTTATGAGGCAACTTGTTTGCTTGTATTTCCCTGTTAGCTTCTTTGTGCTGCTATACAGTTCTCTCATATTTCCTTTGGCTGCAGCATCTTCTGCCTCTCTTGCCAACTCCTCAATATACTTTCTCTTGTCTCTTTTGATACTTCTTTTTACTTCTTTGTTTGCTTCTGTGTACACTTCTTGAGCCTTGGCTTTGGAACTTCTGGTTTTGCTTGTGTTTAACTCTGCTTTCTTGTTTTTTCTATCTTTTATCTTATTGATGGTTTCTGTTGTTATCCATGCTTTTTGTTGTCTTTCCCTTTTCCCCAGTATTTCTTCACATGTCTCCTTCCATACCGTTTTGACCTGCTGCCAATAGTCTTCTGTATTCTCTACATCTTCCAACTGTTGGAGCACTTGGAATTTGTTGGATACTGTGACCGCAAATTTGTCTCTTGTTTCTTGATTTCTTAGCTGTCCTACATTAAACTGTTGTCTATAATTTTGCATTGTTGCATATCTCTTGAGTTTCATTTTTACTTTGGCTATCAGAAGATGGTGATCTGATGCCACATCTGCTCCTCTATATACCTTTACATCCTGCAATGATGATCTAAACTTCTTCTTTATGCATATATGATCGATCTGATTTTCTGTTCTATGGTCTGGTGATATCCATGTTGCCTTGTGTATTCTCTTATGTGGAAACATGCTTCCTCCTATAGCCAGTTGATTTGAAGCACAGAAGTTTGCGAATAGTTCTCCATTTTCATTCATTACTCCTAGCCCATGTTTTCCCATGACTTCTTCAAATCCGGTATTGACTGTACCTATCTTTGCATTCATGTCACCCATCAAAATTATGATGTCTCTTCTTTTTACTTTATCCATAATTTCCTGTAGTTTAGTATAAAATACTTCTTTCACAGACTCTTCTTTGTCATTAGTTGGTGCATAACATTGGATGACATTGACATGAATTTTCTTTTTAGCTGTTTTGAAAATAGCTGTTATTATTCTGGGTCCCACAGCTTCCCATTCAATGAGTGCTTTCTGTGCTTCTTTAGATAACATAAGAGCTACCCCTTCACTGTGGTGTGAACTTTCGTCTTCGTGTCCTGAGGACAGCACCAATTCACCTGTGATGAGTTTCTTCCTGTCTACCCCCTTCCACTTTGTTTCACACATTCCCAGAACCTCGATTTTGTATTCCCTCATTTCTGCTGCTACTTGTGCCACTTTCCCTTGTTCGTTCAATGTCCGAACATTCCAGGTGCCAAATCTGGAAGTTCTCCTAGAAGAAAGAAGGTTAGTCAGCAACACAGATTCCTTTCGGCTTTCTCTGTGTTGCATCATACGCCTCCCCGCGAGAGGACCTTCCCCTGTCTTGGATGGCTGTGTTTTATTTTCTTTATTTGACTTGTCCATATTTGTTGAAGTTTTTTGTGGTTTAAATTTTTTTTACAGGATGGGGTAACCGGCCCCATGCCCAACCCTCCTTAGTCGCCTTCTACGACATGCTTGGCAGGGGACAATGTTACTATTCTTTGCTCCCCTTTCGGGCCCCGGTAACACACGGGTGATATATATATATATATATATATATATATATATATATATATATATATATATATATATATATATATATATATATATATATTTATTTTTATATTTATTTATTTATTTATTTATATATAAGAGTCTTGCTCATACGTTTGCTTTCATACATATAATAACAGAATCAACTATGATTGCAATGTTTTAAAATAACATGTAACAGATTTCATAATCGATTAATTTTATCGGGTTAAAATAGAGATGAAATGATGGTGAATTTTAGATGAAAGTTGTATCTTCATAGAGACTGGATAGAGGAACATTAATGTTCTTTGCTGTTGCCTTTTAGTAAGCATTTAGCTTAGAATCGATGACACTGCAGCGATGGTTTCGTCAGTTCTGTGATGAGCGTACTTCTTCACACAATTTATTCAATTTAGGCGGTTAGTGAAGATTCCCTGCTTCTAACTCACAACTAGTGGCGTAGAACTTTCGTCTTGAAGCTTCGCACCACGAACTTTAGACAAAAATAAAAAGAACAAATGCCTCTGCTAAGTACATTTGTGGGCTGCATATTAACAGGCGCATTGTCTTGCTGTCCACCCACCAATGTTAGTCTCTCTGAATAATTATATTCTTTTGAGTATACACAGCGTAACTCTGGGAAGATGATTACAAATCACCAAAATCATTTTTTTTGGGTATTAAACTGGGAAAATATGTGGTTGGACAGCGCGAAAGCAATGATTTGCCTGAATTACAATTAACAAGGTACATATATTTCACAAGATGATACCATACGCTTGAGGCACATGTGATGTAATCATCATTCATCACTGCTCCAGTCGGAGTGTGGGGTCACCTCAGCTGTCGGTTTTCTGTACGACTAGCAAGAAACAATTACCAGCGCTTGCTGTAGTGGTTTATGAATATATTATTTTCATATGTTGAGGTTGCCAACTTCATATATAACCACTTAGCAAGAAAAACATGTCAAATTCACATTTGTAAAATAAATGTTTACACTTACCCCAAAGTAACTTTTGGCAACACAATCTCCTGCCACAGTTTAGAATGGACACTAGCAACTTAGGTTAGATGCTTTTAAATCACTTGGTTTGGACATTTTGTATTCCTCGTATGACGGGTGATCTGATTCCTTAGATTCTTTGTATTTAAAATGCGGGTTTACTTTTTTAAGTTTTAAAGTTGCCCACATACTTCGATCTTGGCCCTTTAAGTTTCCAGTCTCTGTATTTAAAAATGCGTGTTTACTTTTTTAAGTTTTAAAGTTGCCCAAATACTCTGATCTGTCACTTATAATTTTGGAATCCTGTATCCGCTCCTTCTCTTTCTGGCTCTGGAGAATTGCTAGCTTGACCGGGTGATGCAGTCTGATCTGTGACTCGTGTTTCGCTAGATTATATTTCCAATTCTCAGTTCAAAATTCCAGATTGTACTTCCGACGAATTTTCCAATGAAAGTCAATGTCTATTCCGTCACTCGAATTAAAACCAATCGAAAGCTCTTTAGCACTATCTGGGTTGGGGTGTTTAAATCCTAATACCCCCGCGTATTTTAAAATACTACATTTAAAATTTAATTCCATCGCGTGACCTCTTTCTTATTATGCTGTAATACTTCCGCCCAGATTGTCTCATCTGCCGGGTCATCTGTAATAACTACACATGGATATCCCGCAGAAGCGATTATCTACTTATCACCTGTGTCTTTGCCCATTCTTCAGACGGCTTTCTTTTCATCGATCGTACAAGACCATATTTTACAAACACAGATCGCCTCTATCAAAGGTGGCTAGGCGACTTACGTGATAAAAGTATTATCCGCTGCCCGGTCTAATTAACCTGGTATTATTACGGTTCAAATGGCGAAACGTAAACAAGTGTGGGAGTGGTCACAGCAAAAAAAAAAAAAAGAATGAAGGTGCATGAATTATGCCAAATAAAAAGCGGATGAATGAGTGAGAGAGGGGCTCAAAAGTACATGTACAAACGTTTTGTCACATACAGACAGTGAGGATCAGCTTTGTTTTGCTGAAAAAGACAATTCAGTCTTTCAGATTCTTGTACAACAGGCGTAGCAAACACAAAGCACAGGTGGTTTTTGTGGTCTGACAACATTTAAAAAATTAAAAGTTGAACTTTTAATTGTATACGTAACTTTGTCTGTGCTAGCTCAGCAGAAGCGAAATAATCCTTCAGCTCATCTCAATTTATCAAACTATTAAACATAACCTTTCCTCGCACGAGCCACCACGTAGATGACGGTTTTTTTTTTTCCAAAAGGGAAAGGAGTAGCTGGAGCAAGTTCAGATTCTGCAACTGTGTTCATAACGTAAAACAATTATTTATACGATTCTCGTCTCAACTCACTATGGCGAAACCTGTGAGAAATTTCTGACAATAAAAATCAGATATGCAATGGTATTATGGAAACTGCATGTTGAGTGCACAAAGCCAGTGAATGGCAGATGCATTTGAGTTGCACACATTGAGGAGACGCATCTTTCAATCTAGACCACACTGAGATATTACAACCAACCATGGTTTACGCACCATCAGATGCGAAACCGATGTAGTTTGTCAGACTCTGGTAGCTTTCGTGGCTGTCCTCCCACAAACGTATACCTTTCCCTGTTCACAACCAGATATTTAAAAATGCTAATAATCAGCAGGTTATTTTGTACATGGGAGATTGAAGAGGCGTCTTCTTTCTTTGATCCTTAGCCGCCGACCGTCAAAGCAGTCAGTGGCCATCACGCCTAGTGGCGTCTTGTAGGGCAACAACAAATTGATTCCACTTTGCTCGATCGGTGGCCATCCTTCGTACAGTACCCCAACTCTGGTTCATTCTTTGCATGTCAGTGGCTTCCTTTCGGCTTTCACCACTGACAGTCATACGAGCATCAGACTCCGGATGTCCGTCCCGCAGCAAAGTTTGTTCATTCGTTGTTGTTTCCGTAACTTCATTTTTTTTTTATATATATATATAGATAGGGGTGTCAGCCCTATGCTAAAACCCCCAACCTGAAGGACCAGGCTGTCTGCTTTAATCTGACCCCGCCCGCGCAAACCTGTCCAGCTTGGTAGAACCTTCCAGGAGTAAAACTCCCGCTGGCATAGCTCTGGGGGTAATCAGGGTACGCAAGCCGCCATATCTCGACAAGGTATTGCGTCTATATGGTCGTAAATAATGGATTGTAATTTATCTTAGCTTTGATCGTTATATTTTGAATTTCTTTGATATAATTATATACACCCACACTGCTTTCAGTCAAAAGCAATTTTAGCATGTTAAGGGGGGAAAGGTCAAAAAGAGTAAAAAGCCAAACACATTTTTTTTTAAACGCCAACCAATGTTTTAAAACAGCAAAAAAAAAAAAAAAAAAGCCAAATGAATTTCTTGTCGCCAACCGATGGGGAAAAAAAGTACATTTGTGAACTTTGGCGTTGAAAAGCCAAATTGGCAGTGCTGATTCAGAATCGGTAGAGGATATTGTATTATAGGTATTCGATTTCGACTGGAGGGTTGAATTTTTTGTACTTTTTTATTTTTGCGTTAACTTTCTTTTCACATTTAGACTGAAGGGGTGATCATGTTAATCTTTTAATTTGCAAACGGTTAATTTAAATTTTCTGAAACTTTAAATTAAAATTATGTTTAAACAAGGATGAGAAAAATGCATTAATATGTGTCAGTTTGATCTAATTATTAAAGCCGTACTTCTCGATACGTGCCTGGACGTAGAGTTTGTTCAGAAACATAAACAGGAAAAGAAAGCGAAAATAGTAATAAAGCTGTGACTGCTGACCAAACATGTATTTGTTAGTCTATGTCTGTTTCATATAATCTTCAAAAACTATGCAAATAACATAATTTTGAAAGTGTCAACAGAAAGCCACAGGTAAGATAGTTTAACTTAGTATAATAATAATAAATTCTTTAAGCACCAAACACGGCGCATAAGGCAGAAACCAGTGCTCTCAAGGTTGTTCGTTGTGACGCCACTCCTCTTAGCTCTTGCACATTATTTAGGCCCAACGTTCTTCCTTCTCTTATTATTGTTCTTCTGAGTGTTTCTTTTGGTCTTCCTTTTTTCCTCTTACCCTCAGGAACCCAAGTGAGCGCCTGTAGTGGTATTCTGTTGTTTTGCAACTTAGTATAGGTGCTAGTTATTCTATACTATATTGTAGGTAGTAGTAATAACATGTGCAATTTTTGATGTAATAAGACACAAACTAAACATAGGCCTACAGAAGAGTGCTACGCTGAGGTCGAAAGCTTAGGTTTAGATAATTCACTAAATCAGTCGGCCCCTAAAATGGTTTTGAGAAGAATTTGTTTTAGAGGTTGAAATGAAGAAAAGTAGGTCGTATTCTTCAAAGCCACACACGTCGTTAGGGATGGGATTAAGGTTAGGGTTTAGGATTCCTAACCTTTAGGCCTACCCCTTATTACTACGTCTCTGAATTATTTAAATGTTTTGTTTGTTTGAGACCGTATCGAACACACGGCCCACTGTTCTTCATTCCATCGATTTTATCTATGCCACAGTTACACTCATCGGTAGTTCCCATCTTTAGCTTGTTGAATAGATGATATTCCAAAATCTGTTTTGGCCCGTGCAAAGTCTGAAGATTACCACTTGTTCACTTCTGCTGAGCATCCCATTTGTTCCTGTATCTGCTTTTGATAAAACTCTTCGAAAGTTATTCTTGTATCAGGCCGAGGTAGCTTTCCACCTTCCTTTGTCAATGTCAGCCTCTTCATTGTCAGGGATGTTGCAATGAGAATCCATTGTATCACAACACTTTTGAATCACTGATATAGTTTGTGGAGTATTACTCTTAGGTCATCCAGGTCTGCATTATTCTGGCTCTTCAGCATTGCATTTCTGACAGTGCATCTGTGAAGAAAGCAACTTGTCTCTCGGTGCATTCCTCTTGTCATTAGATTCTCTTCTTCAGTTTTCAAGGCCTCTGCTCTGAAGTTACTTGAGAGTTTTCCTGTTGCCATTGACAGCTTTATTTGTGTACCAGTGGTTAACTTTTGAAAGACTCTTCCATCTTCTGTTTGCATTTGTTACTGATCTGTCTGTTTATGCATGAAACCAGATGTTGCTTGGGTAATGTTTCTATGTATTTTGTTGTTATGCCTTTTCTCTCTGTTGCAGTCTGGCTCTTCTTTCTCTCAATTCCAGAAATGTTTTCTATCATTTCAGGGAAGCGATGTTGTTTCCAAACTGGGAGCTTGCGTGCAGCGTAGATGGGTTTAGTTGTTGATACCGTAGTTATAGGATCTGCTCTCATCTTTGTTGTGGTTGATTCTACAAAGTTACTTCGTGTGAATCATCCCTTGCTGATTTATCTGAGATCTGTTGTTGATGATGACATTTTCTTTGCTGTATTGTTGAATTTCATTACTACTTTGAAAGATACCATGGCACCTTTAAGTAGTAAAGCAACTTTTGATGGAACAATAAAAACATAAATAGCGAGAGTCATGAAGAGGAGTAGGAGGAACAAAAGAGAAAAATGTGCTACATATGCACAGATGCTCATAAACTGACAGAACTGGTTGAAGTTAAGAACAGTGGATGTATTCTGGTATATACAGTGATCTCCGACTTATGACCATATCAACTTACAATGGGGTCACTGGAACGTAAACCTATCATAAGTTGAGGACGGTTTGTATTAGTATTCTCACTGCACATTATTTGCTGATTTCAGGCTGCCAGATAAACATGGCTGGTAACATTTTAAATCGACTGTTTCGTTTGAACTTCCCTGACTGCACAAGGGAGGCTTTGATGTTTTTGACGTCTTTCATATCACAAGACTGCCCCACCATTCCAGGACTCAGTACCAATACAGAACAGATTATTGTAGAGATATGCCAGGAGTTTGTTCTCTTTAAGTCAATGAGAGGTCCACAGAAGGTGAGTAATGATTTTATGGTGATTTAACTGAATAATGACCAACATTCTTCATCTTTTTCCATTTTGCTCTACATGGAGCATGGGCAACTACTGCAGCTAGCCCCTTTATATAGATGTCTGCATCAGAGAATTATTGTGCTGTTGCAAGGATAGTTTATACAGCAGCTTGTTTCATGTCATGAGGTAAGGAAAGTTATTTCAGGAACTGCAACCACAACACAACAAACCACCAGTCTAGTTCTGGAAGAATCCTCACAAGAGAAGCTTATGATGTGATCTGATAACAACCAAATACCAGAAGTTAGGAAAAGCTTCATGTCCACACCAGACTCAGCTGAAATAAAATCAAGGATAGGAACATGGAATGGGGAACACTGTAAATAAACAGGAAACACTGGATAAATGGCCAAGGAAATAAGACTGCAATATAAGACTCTTGTGACTAGCGTAGAGTAAAAGAAAGGCAAAAAGTCTACCAGAAAATCAAGACTGAAGAAGAAAAGGAAAAAGGCAGCTGCTCGTTATACTGATATCTGAATAGTTATTTAGAGGAAGCAGTACAGGATACAAGAATATACATAAAAAACCTGATAGAGGAAGCAGTCAGGAAACAAGAATATACATAGAAAACCTGACAGAGGAAGCAGTACAGGATACAAGAATATACATAGAAAACCTGACAGAGGAAGTAGTACAGGATACAAGAATATACATAGAAAACCTGACAGAGGAAGTAGTACAGGATACAAGAATATACATAGAAAACCTGACAGAGGAAGTAGTACAGGATACAAGAATATACATAGAAAACCTGACAGAGGAAGCAGTACAGGATACAAGAATATACATAGAAAACCTGACAGAGGAAGTAGTACAGGATACAAGAATATACATAGAAAACCTGACAGAGGAAGTAGTACAGGATACAAGAATATACATAGAAAACCTGACAGAGGAAGTAGTACAGGATACAAGAATATACATAGAAAACCTGACAGAGGAAGCAGAGAAGGTTCCAGAAAAACTAGACGTTCTCCAACTGATGCTTCCATCGCATCCTCTGCAATAATGTAAGATGTAATAACACAGACCGGTGGAAGGAGTACATGTAACATTTTTGTAAATTTGTGAATTTTTTTTTATTTCTGTGTTCACAGAAGCTGACTGAAGTACAAGAATTACATCTTTTGGACATGATTTGCTCATGTTTCTCCGAAGCCCCAGAGAAAAGCAAGTACAGAATTTTTAACCTAATGTTTGGAGCTCATGGAGAGGGGACGGTCAACCTTCTCACCAAGCTAGTGTCCCTCGCCTTGTCTGTCCGTTGCACACCTGTGTTATTCTGTGCAGCTATTTGGATGCAGGTACTGTGTTTTCCAGAAACATTTTTGTCAGCCTCATTTTTACAAGCTGTGTCATCATCTCATTTTTTTTTTTTTCGCTCCTTATGGAGCATGATGCCATCATTGTAGATAGCTTTCTTGCAGGAATCCTCTTACAGCTGTGGATTCTGTTTTACACGGTGAGGTTGCCAGCCCTGTGCATAACCTCATGTTAGTCATTATTTACGAAATGCCTTCTGTTCTTACATTGCCTCCTCAGAGACCCAGGAACTTACAGGGCATACACATACTATGAAACTGCTCAGTTTTGGAGGTAGTATTAAGCCAGCTTGCTTGGCATTGCTCTGAAAAATGTTGTTTTCTGGCATGTAGACTAGTGTTGCAGTTAGTGCCGAGAATCCATGTTTGATTGATTTAGTTTGTATCCTTTCATCATTCTGTTCTTTCATTCAACTGTATAAGTGTATACACACTTTTGTAGAAAAGAAGGATTGAAGTGGTATGACAAGATCACCAATGTGGAACTGATAACAAGAACCCAGACAGGTGCCAGTGGAACAAGAGATGAAAAGAAGGCGCTGGAAATGGATAGGACCAACATTGAGGAAGTCTGGTGATAGCTTTGTAAGGCAGTCCTTGTTCTGGAATCCCCTTGGTAAGAGAGGGAGAGGAAGACTGGAAAAACTGATGGAGACAGAAATGAAAGGTTGAAGAAATGGAAAGATTTTGAGTTGATGGCACAGGACAGGATTTGGCCTGAATTTGTTGAAGGCTTGTGAATTTGTTGAAGGCTTGTGCACCTTCGACCCAGCCCCAAATGGGTACCAGAGCAACTCTGGGAAGGTTAAGGCGGCCGGCGTGATGCTGACCACATCACCCCTAGTGTTCCGACGGTCAAGAAAATATGGGCCTAACACCATATTCCCAATATGCCTCAATGGGCGTGTAACGGGATCGTTTACCTTTTTTTGTGCACCTTGCGAAACTGGAAGATAATGATCGTGATGGTCAGTTTCTATGCTGTCCATCAATCATTTTCCAGGTCACTCTTGGTCTTATGCCCTGAAATTGCTTCCTTTGTTTCTTTGTTCAGCTCCATTAATCATTTCTTGTAGGTTTTTGAAATGTCAGAATGCTATTATCTCATGTCATTATCTGTACAGCTTGTTACCGATATCATCTGCTTGTAAATGATTTGTTTTCTGATTCTGAAATAATTAATTTCATCTTATGTCATGCAACAGGAGAGAGATAGCCTTAGCCCTGACATGAAGGGTCTCACACAAAGGTTGGTCAGTGACTACTGCCTGTTGTACCCAGACCCATCTAATGTGTTTTCAAATCTACCGTCCGTCTCTTCGTTGTTTGCCTGTAATTTTGTCACCTCAGCCACGTCATTCTATTCATTTGCAGGTAGGTACTCTTACTTTTGGGAGATGAAAATTTGTTTCTGTTAGATGCCTAGAATTGTTGACATTTTTATCCAGAAAGCTCTTGTATTTGACATTTTCTATTATCACACAAAGTTAATGCACTCATGCCATTAGCATCCGCCATTTAGCAAATAACATAATAGGGAGGGTATCCGATTGGCAGAGTGGTTAGAGCGCTGGCCTCTCATGACTAAGGTACCCAGTTCAAAACACTGTGACGTCACATTCCAGTCTGCCCAGCTGTAAATGGGTACCTGGCTCTGCTGGTAGGTTAGGGAATGAAAAGACAGCGAGGATGAGAACTGGTTACCCCCACCCCTCGAAGCTGGACCTAGTACTGTGAAGTCTCTAACCCTATACTCCCCCTGCAGCAGTATCTGCTATGTGACTACCTTTATATGATAGAAAGTATTTAGATTTAACTTGTACGTTTTCGTCAGTCCTAACCTGTCTTATCCGTCAGCTCCAACGTGAAGCAAATTTTTTTTTTTTTTATGATCATTATTATTTTCCTATGCACTCATTACAGAGCATAGAGCTACCATTGCAGCTGATCCCCTCGCAGGAAGCCTGCATCAAGCAGTCCTGTGCTCTTGCAGGGGGTGGTTTCTGTGGCAACTTGTTTTACATGTTGAGGGAATAACATATTAGTTGCCTTGTATGATATGCCTGAAGGTGTGGTGGTCCTATTCTTTATGTCTCTTCAAAGACTGCCAGGAACTACACGGGGCATGAAGACTTTTACTAACTTTTATGTTCATCTACTTTACAGAATCATTCCCCCTAATTGTAACATACTGAATTTCTATGGAGAAACCTATCTCAGTTTATGCTAATCTCAAAATACGCATTCACCTCCAGAGCATAGCCCATGCATAATTTACTATTGCACTATATAATCTTGGGAGCCGCGGTAGCTCAGTGGTTAGTGCACTGGCTTCCTAGCTCGGTGGTCCATGGTTCGATCCCCAGTTGAGGTGGGATTTTTTAGACCGCAAACAGCTTCGGGGTCGACCCAGCCTCATGAATTGGGTACCAGAGCAACTCTGGGAAGGTTAAGGTGGCCGGCGTGATGCTGACCACATCACCCCTAGTGTGCCAATGGTCAAGAAAATATGGGCCTGACACCATATTCCCAATATGCCTCACTGGGTGTGTAACGGGATCCTTTACCTTTTTTTTTTTTTTTTTTACTATATAATCTTATGATTATATCCTTCTACTGCCCATGCGTTATCAGATTTCTTATTGAGAACAATACAAAGAATACAAATACACATTTACTTCAGGTGCTGACAGTTTACCGCCGCTTTCACTGCTTCAGCATGTGAGTGATTGGGTGTACAAAGACAACACAATGTGCTGCGAGTCACTGCGCCAGGCTGCCATACACAGTGCTTACACAACTCCAGTGCCCGGCCTTACTGGTTGGTGTGTGCGAGGGCCTCTTGTTTGCTGCCAGCTGAAGGAGAGAGGATCAGAATGCCCCATCAGACAATCTCACATTGACCAGTTGTTAGCTTGTCTCGATAAGCTTCACCTGGCATTGCTTCAGAGCCTCACGTTCACGGCTAGTGTGAATCTGTCTCCTGGACTGATCAGTGCTAGTGATTTGGCACACATTGCACAGACATTACAAGTGGTTTGTAGTCCAAAGCCAAGCCAAGAGGAGCTAGCTGCATGTAATATTGCACTGGAAAGACTAGCACAAATTCTTCAGGTCGCATCGAACACAAGAACTTACATAGCTGATAGAGGTGGGTGCATTGTTTCTGGCAGTAATCTTTCTTTCATTTTTTTTCTTTTTTTTGTGTGTGTGTGCTGTCTTCAACTTTTAAGGGGGAGAAATGGCATTGCATTTTATGTCAAAATACAAGGGGCTTGACATAAGTCTTGGGCCTGACCATGAAGGAGTCACAGGAGGAAGATGAAACTCGGCACATTTAAAGTTCATATTTGCACTGAATGTGTGAAGTACGCGTTTGTTTCTTCAATGGGTTTTCCCGCTATGGTGCACGGCGCAATGTACCCTATTGACCGGATCTGCTGCTCCAAAGATTTGACAAAACAATGGAAAAGAAGGAGGCCAGAGCTGTGATAAAATTTCTGATGTTTCAGGGAAAAACACCTACAGAAGTACACAGGGACATGGAACCAGTGTTTCATGATTCTTGTCCTTCATATACTTCGGTAAAAAAACTGGTGTCAACAATTTAAGTGTGGCCGCTCAAATGTTGCTGATCTGCCAAGATCTGGTAGACCAGCCTCAGAGTGCAACGATGAAAATGCAACAAGAGTGAAGAAAATCATTGACCAGGATCGAAAAATGACAATTGTGGAGATAGCTAGTAGAGTAAAACTGAATGACAGAACAGTTTATAGAATTTTACACAAAGGACTGAACATGAGAAAAGTGTGTGCACGCTGGGTTCCGCAACTGTTGACACGTGAACAGAAGCAAACGAGGGTAAATTGCTGTCAACAGTTGCTCAAAAAGTGTCAGTCAAAAAACTTTTTGGAGACCATGGTGACAGTAGATGAGACTTGTGTACACCATTATGACCCCGAATCCAAAATTGCCAGAATGCATTGGAAAACCCCGGGCTCCCCAACACCTGTCAAGCCGAGAGCACAGAAATCTGCAGCAAAAGTGATGCTGACTGTTTTTTGGGAGCCAAAGGTGTCCTGTTGAAAAATTATCTGCCTCGTGGCAACACCGTTAATGGACAGTACTATGCAGATCTTCTCACCAAACTAAGAAAGGTTGTGACCAGGAAACGAGGGATAACGCGCACTTAAAATCTTCCTTTGCTTCAAGACAACGCGCCCTCTCACAAAGCACGGCTTGTGCAGCTAGCAGCCAACGATTTGAATATTGAAATTCTTCCACACCCACCATATTCTCCAGATTTGACTCCATCAGACTTTTTCTATTCCCAAATCTTAAAAAACAGCTAAAAGGAAATCATTTTGACAGCAATGAAGAAGTTATACTGGCATATGATGACTGGTTTAGTATGAAAAATAGGGTGTTTTACTCCCAAGGTCTTTTCAAGGTCAAGTAGAGATGGCAGAAGTGTGTCAATTCAGACTGTGGCCATATTGAAGAGGAATAAACACTATACAAAATTTCAGCTCTCTGTGACACGTTCTTCATGGTCAGGCCCAAGACTTATGTCAAGCCCCTTGTATGACCAAAAATGAAGGTGAGATTAGTCTATTTTCTGATCATCCATAATCTCCCAAATCTAAAGATGTCAAAATATACCCAAAAAAATGAAGGTGGGATTAGTCTATTTTCTGATCATCCATAATCTCCTGAATCTAAATATGTCAAAATATACCCAAAAAAATGAAGGTGGGATTAGTCTATTTTCTGATCATCCATAATCTCCTGAATCTAAATATGTCAAAATATACCCAAAAAAATGAAGGTGGGATTAGTCTATTTTCTGATCATCCATAATCTCCTGAATCTAAATATGACCAAAAATGAAGGTGGGATTAGTCTATTTTCTGATCATCCATAATCCCCTGAATCTAAAAATGCCAAAATATACTCAAAAAAAAATGAAGGTGGGATTAATCTATTTTCTGATCATCCATAATCTCCCGAATCTAAAAATGTTCCCAAAAAAATGAAGGTGGAATTAGTCTATTTTCTGATCATCCATAATCTCCCGAATCTAAAAATGTCAAAATATACCCAAAAGAAAATGAAGGTGGAATTAGTCTATTTTCTGATCATCCATAATCCCCTGAATCTAAAAATGACCAAAAAAATGAAGGTGGGATTAGTCTATTTTCCAATCATCCATAATCTCCTGAATACACCAGAATCATTTGTCAGAACACATTCTAAGTAGATGCGTTGTGACTTTGCTAATTGTATTTTCTTTAGAAATTGTACTTTTCCTTGAAAGGAAACAATGAATTTCTCAGAACATTGTTCCATGTTACTAATTTTATATCTTGCTAATTTTGTAGTCTATCAGCATAGCACAGCTACTTTTCATTGCATAATAAAAATGTCATAAGATCAGATTTCTGTAATTGTATCAAAATTTTGACATATTGCAAATAATGTAAAATTTTGAAATATGTTTTACTATTTGTGGATGCTAATTTTAAAGTTATGTATCTCAGTATCTGCTAAAGTTATCAAATATCTAATCATGACCAAAGTTTTAAAATACTTTGTTGAGTTTTATTGTAAACTTTGGTGCTCATAACTCAACAAATAACAAAGCTGTATTGAATAGTATTGTATTTGTAGGATTATATTCCAATATAGCAGCTGTTTCCATGGCAACTAATAGCATTATAACATCAAATGCAACAGTAAGAATAGCTATGCCTGTTTTAAATTAACCCATTGTATTTGTATCAAAATCCTGCATTTATTTATGAAAATAACATTTCACTGTAGCTCCTCCCCCTTATCATTCACACTGCCTGTTTTTATTACAGATCTGGCATATGCATTCACTGAAATTATTACAGTATTCATTTAAGTACCTCACGTCCTCAAATGAGCATATGTGTTTATGTCTACATTGTATGGCTTCAAATTAAATGCCAGTGTTAGAAGAGTGATAAAACATTAGAACTAACCAGTTTAATCTTCACGGGTACTTTCATCATCATCATTACTTGTGGAACTGCAAATATCCTGCCTGGTGTCATCCACAACCATGTCATCCTCAGTTATGTTGAGATTGAGCGTCAACATTTCCTTAACTGTTTTTTCAGTCAAGTATTATGGGTTTCTTTCTCAGGCAGTTGTGGTCCATTCTAAAAAAAAAATCTGTCAAGTTCAGTTGTTTTATTTTCTTTGCTGATGTTACCAGCATCATGCACAGGGTATAATTTTGTGTCTGCTGTTGCCCTTAAGACGCCACAAGGCGTGATGGCCTCTGACTGCTTGGTCGGTCTTTGGCTAAGGACGGAAGAAGAAGATTGTTTTGAATAACCAATTAGTCTCTCTTCTTTTTTTTTTTTTTTTTTAAAGTTACAGCGGTGTCTTTGTCTTCCTTTAGTCTTTTTCACAAGGCTCTAAAATCTTACTTTCTTCCCACCGCCCTGTTCATTTGTTCTGCTTCTTCATTAATTTTTAGCCTCTCACTTGCCGTTAGGAATGTAAGTTTGCTTTTGCTGAAGTTGTCACACAGAAAATCTGCACTATGCACAACATGTACCAGTGGTGGCTGTGGTGTCACATTGGACGTTACTGGAAATGGATAATTGGTGCTCTAGGTATTCTTATCCAATTTTTAAACGTAGTTTTGTTTTAGAATGTGTGTGGGGTACACAAGTAAATTTTGTATTATATGTGCAACTAGAATATGTTTGCTCATCCACTCTGAAAAGAATATCAGAAACAGAGTTTGGATTATTTTATTCCAAATAACAGCAGAGAGGTAGCAGTGAGCTGGAGACTAATGGTAGACTGGTTAACTTAAGCTGGCTATTCTTGTGATTAAGAATGTTCAGCTGGTCTCAGTTGTGGTTTCTTGTACAATTTGGTTATTCTAAACTTTAGTAAATTTTGACATAAAGAATTTCATCTTAACTTTGTTGGACTAGACCAAAAGACATTAGACAAAGCTTTGAACTGTATTTCAGAGACTAACCATATGCGTTTTTTCTTTTATAAATGCAACATTGTTAGTACAACAGTTAGTTTTTCCTATCCCTTTATTAAAATTCAATAAACTGTTCTTGTAAGTTAGCATATAAATTAAACTAACATTGTAATGTTAACATTCCTGTCTATCCACCCACAGGAAAAATCAAAGAAATGGAAACACTTGCTAAAGAGAAACTTCCATACAGCAGGCAAGTATCTACAGGGTAATTAAAAAGTCACGTCCTCTATTTTTTAACTGCTATTTCTTCACACCCAACCAACTAATTTACATGAAACGAACGTCAAGGTTAAAAAATCTAAATCCATTTTATTGCATAAAACAATCTCTGAAGAACTGAGGACTAGATTGGAACCAGACAGCCGATAGGATAGTGTGGCGCTCTCTCTCTCTCTGGCAAACCTCTACACCCCCACGGTAGAAAAGGAATGACTAAGTAAGTTATTGCATAAAATACTATGCCACATTAGCATTACAGCTCGGCGTGAGATTTGGTCTGTTCAACACATGAATTCATAGGAAGCTGTAATGTTTGCTGTCTATTGTAATATCCATTTATTGATCATTTTAAAGTTTATTTTGTTTCTTGAAAAAAAAGGAATGCAACTTATTAGTCAAGTGGCAGCTAATGCTCATTGCTTTAACATTTGCTTCATGTATATCCATAAGATAAAAGTGAGGATACAAACAGTTGAAAGTACGGAGAGTCTGTCTAGTCACCCTGGACAGGAGTTGGGAAACACAAATCTTTTTTTTTTTTTTTTTAAGTTTTGGCGAGGCGTGTCCCGTTCAACCCAGTCGGTTATATTAGGATGCATATCCAAACACAAAAGACCCTTAGGTCTGAGACAAGCTTATTATTTTGCTTTCTAGCTACAGTTGTGACAAATTAACATTAACAACGGAAATTTGCCACACGGCACACTAATTTATAGAAAGTTTAATGTATTACAGGAATATAACACAGAGACTTCAAAGAGCCATACTCAGTCGTTGATTGTTCTCTGCAACACAGACAATTTTTTTAAAAGTTGAAAGTACGATGAGACTGTCCAGTCACCCTGTATAACAGGAGCTGCTTTCTAGCTACAGTTGTGACAAATTAACATTTAACAACAGAAACTTGCCACACGACACACTAATTTATAGAAAGTTTAATGTATTACAGAAATATAACACAGAGACTTCAAAGAGCTTTACTCAGTCATTGATTGTTTTATGCAGCACAGATGATTTTTTTTTTTAAAGTTTTCAAAATGGATAATAGCAAAGTCAGTGTGAAATTTGAGAATCTTTCTGCCTGACAGGTTTAAGAAATTCTGGATGAATTTCTGAAATATCTATCTAACATAGCTGTGCCTCTAAAAAGGCAGCAATAATTTGAAACCATTACAGTGCAGACCTGATAAGGAGAACTCACCAGGGACCCAAGAAATAGTTCTTCTTATCAGAAATTCCTCTTATCAGATAAGAGTTCAAGCATATGGTAATGCATTTGCAACGTACAATGCAATAATGAATTAGCATTGAATACGACAGATGTATGACACAGAAAATATGTAAATCACCAAAAGTGTTAATGTACAATGTTGGCACAGATATCTAGATAATAACAGCACTTTTTACACTTTGAAAAGAAAAAGCCGCAATTTTCCTCTGTATCTTAGTACCCGTACTTGAATGAATAAAAATGTCTTTCCATGACATCCTTAAATTCAAAGAAATGATAAATTAAATCATCTTGGCATCCAGCCTGCATTATATACATGTTAGTTTTATCCATGCAATTTGAAACTTCCAACTGTGAAATAGTTTGTACCGTTAACCCACAGTCATCATTATCTCTAGAATTTGTAAACTCTTAAATGATAAAGCACTCTTAAATGAAAAAGTCTGTAATTTTCCTCTGTGCCTTGGTACCTGAGTTAATAAAATGTCTTTCCATGGCCTCTTTAAATCCAAAGAAATGAGAAATTAAATCATCTTGGCATCCAGCCTGCATTATATGCATGTTAATTTTATCCATGCAATTTGAAACTTCCATTTGTGAAACAGTTTGCACTGGCAACCCACAGTCATCATCATCATCTCCATCTAGGTCAGGACTGGAAAGGACAGAAGATGAAACTGTTGGCATACACATCCCTAGAATATCAGCACTGGCAAGGCTAGCACTACATGTAGTAACAATATCATTGTCAATGTTGACAAAATCTTCTGCTGAAATGTTCAGTTCCTGATATAGTCGATGAAGCAAAGGTTCCACAGAAGTTTCAATTATAATACTGCCATTACAAGTATTTGATACAACCGTGTTTTCATCATCTGTATCATCTCCAACTTTGAAGCCTGCTTTTCGAAAACAGTTTGCAATAGTCACAGGCAACACTTTACCCCATGCAGATTTCAACATAACAATAGCGTCCAGAAGGGTTATCTTGAAGTCTTCAGCAACCAAGTCTGCATCAATGTGACCTACAAGTTTGGACAACATTCCTGACCTATAATGAACCTTCAGATTTTGAATAATACCTTGGTCACAAGGCTGAAGTTTGGATGTCGCATTTGGTGGTAAAAATAAAAGTTCTGTTGCTTTTAGATTTTGAACATTTAGGTGGGCTGAACAGTTGTCAAGCACCAAAAGAACTTTGCGATGTTGACGTTCCATAGAATGATCAAATGCATGTAGCCACTTGGTGAAAATGTCTGATGTCATCCAGGCTTTTGAATTAGCTGCATAATCAACACACAATTTTTTCAAACCTTTAAAACAGCGTGGATTTTTGAATTTACCGATTACAAGTAATGGCAATTTTTCTGAACCATCCATATTTGTACACACAACAGCTGTGATTCTTTCTTTCGATTTTTTCCCCCCATGACACTTTTCATTTCTGAAGGAAAAAGTCTTGTCAGGCAGCAATCTCCAAAACAATCCAGTTTCATCAGCATTAAACACATCAGCGGAATTATACCTACTCATGGCTGGTTTTAGCACCTCCTCCGTCCATGACTCGGTAGTCGTTTCATTAACAGAATGCCTTTCCCCACACAAAGCTTTGTAAGTAATGTTGTGCCGTTTTTTAAAACGACCCAACCAGCCAGGACTACATTTCCAGCCAGTCCGACCTTCCAGAAGTGCTAACTCTTCTGCCTTTGCAGTTATTATAGGTCCATTTACAGGAACATTTGCTGATCTCGCCATGGTGAACCATTTTAGGAGTGCCGTGTCAACAACATCACACGCCGCTTTTCGGTTCTTCATTCTGTGACAATCAACTTGTCCACCATAAAACATTTTTCTGTACCGATCCTTATTTTTTATGATTCCTGAAAGCGTTGATTTTGGAATGTCGAATTCCTTTGCTATTTCCATTTTCTTTTTGCCACTATTTTCCACTTCTTGTAATAGCTCAATCTTTCTTTTCAAAGATATGGATTTTAACTTTCCAGCCATTTTTAGAGGGGAAATAACTCAAATTCTAACACCGACGAAGCGCACAATTTCCGAAAATAGCCGAAAAGTTGTACAAAAGTCCAGGTACTGTATTTGAAAAAAGTTTGTCTTAAGCAGATCAAATTATATAGTCGGGACACGTTTAATCGTTCGGCATATCCGAAAATTCGTGATAAACGGATTCCGCTTAACCGGACATTTTTTACAAAGACAAAGAAGAAAAATTGCCGGGGATAAACAAATTGTTCTTCACAACAGAAATTCGCCACATCCGAGATCGCCTTAAGCGGTCTGCACTGTATTTATTTTAGATGAGATTTTCAGGATGCAGTGGAGGAAAGGCAACATGGTGTTGATATAATTTTCTGTCAAATCTGCTTGAAAAGGGTAACAAAATCCAATGTAATTGGTCTTGGCAAATTTATCGACCATACTGTCCTAGCAAGATGCATCTCAGAATTGAAGGTTAGAATTGCCCATGCTAAAGCGGCATTCTTGAAAATGAAAATTATTTTATGCAACAATTTTTTTTTATCGGAAATAAAGAGTTCTTCAGTGTTATATAGAACCAATCTTGATGGAAGTAAATCATGGGCAATTAGCAAACAGGTAGGAAAAGTGATAGAGGCCAGAGATATGGCTTTACAGAAGAAAAAATACCAGATAGCTTAAAAGAGTAACAAAGATGTCCTGCAAGATGCCAATGTACAAAGGAAACTTATACATCATATTAGAAGTAAGCAGTCCACTTTCTCTGGGCATATTATGAGAAGGGAGATGGAATATATCGCAGCAACAGGAAAGTTTGAAGGAAAAAGATACAGAGGACGACAAAGAGAGAAGATATTGGGCAGTGATATAATGGCATGGAAAGAAGTCAACAACAGACTTGATAAACAGTTGTGGAGAGACATGATCGCGTACACCACCAGGCGTGGGACTTGAAGTACAGTTGACATTCAAAAATCCGGCCATCGATAATCCGGTTCCTTCAGATTTCCGGCATGGATTTCGGAGCGCATTTTTAAATTTACTGCGTTGGCGCGCCACTGTTTTCTGGAGCAATTTATGTTTTGATGCAGCTGTTGGGTCTTGCTTGCACGTGTTAACAGGCATTCCTGCTCATTCCTTCTCATTTTATTTATTTGCTGCTGTTTAGCCCCATTATGGATTCAGCAAATAAAAGAAGTGGTGTAAAACGTAAACATCGTGCATTGTCGATCGCAGATAAAGTGTACAGGTAGTCATTTTCTGTTAAATATATACAGAATATATAACCATAAAAAATCTGGCATTTTCAAAAATCCGGCACTCCTCAGGTCCGGAGGTTGCCGGATTTTTTAATGTCTACTGTAGTAGTTTCCAAGCATTCTCTCACATTTTTTTTTTCAACCATTTATGTCATTTCATTGTGCAGTCGGCCCTCCGTATCTGTGGGGGATTGGTTCCAGGACCCCCCGCGGATACCAAAATCCGCAGATGCTCAAGTCCCTTATATAAAATGGCGTAGTACTTATTTGCATCTCTAGATTACTTATAATCCTAATACAATGTAAATAGTTGTTATACTGAATTGTTTAGGGAATAATGACAAGAAAAAAAGTATGTACATGTTCAGTACAGACGCAACCATCGTAGGCCTAACTACATAGTACATGTCAGCAACAACATAACATTTGTCTTTCTTTCAGCACTTACAGATTGCTTTCGTTTAATGACCTGAAAGAGAAATACATAGAACAAAAGTAAAGCACATAATATTTAAAATACAAATACATATAGAAAATATAGTTATAGAGAAAATATAAATTCATTCTCTCACACACTGTGTTAACACCCACCAAAACCCTGGTTCTTCTCTCTTGATAACCCTTGTATGATGACGATGATGATTGCTGTATGATGCCTACAGTGCCGATGTGGTGAGGCAACGAGATGTGTGGCACTGTAGGTAAGCTGTGAAACATCAGGCTAACTTGAACCTTCTGACATGCTGTCAGAAGGATCATCTACATCGGAAGAACCAGTTTCCGATTGCAGAAATTGAAGCTTTGGAGGAGGCTCAATAATACTAATGGCAGGATCTGTGGAGGTTGAGGGCTGAGGATCTTTAAGCGTTGAAGGTCAAGGCTTCACAATTGCAGATGCTTTAGTTAGAAATGGATGCGGAACCCGCGGATACGGAGGGCCGACTGTATATTGTGCTCAATGTGGGTTGCAGTGCATTGTTATTGCTTTACCACATTAAAAAGAAAAAATAGGCAAGATCATTTCCATTAATTTTTTATTTTTTTTACATAATTGTGGAACGGCAAAAGTGCCAGAACTCCGTGTAGTTCCCAGGGGTCTCTGATGAGGCAGAAAGAATAGGACTTCTGCTACCTCATGTAGGTCATACAAGGCAACTAACATGGGGTTTGCTACCTCATGTAGGTCATACAAGGCAACTAACATGCAGTTGTGCATGGGGTTTGCTACCTCATGTAGGTCATTGATGAGATATCTTAATCAGATTTGTTCTATGTACTCAGTGGTTATCAAAGTTTTTAATCACATACCTTTATCGTATTTCAGGTACCCTGTTGATGAAAGAGGTACTGTTTAATGAACCCCTAAAAAAATGGCTACTCCTCAAGAGAAGGCACAATGTGTATCATGGTTTATTGAAACAAAATCGGATAGGCAGACTCAGCGAAACTACAGAACTAAGTATGGAAGAGATCCACCGTCAATTCGTGCATGGCACAAGAAATTTATGGAGACAGGGACAGTGTTGGATAAAGGGAGGAGTGGACGACCAAGAACATCTGAGGAAAACATCGAGCGTGTAAGACAAGCCTTTTATCATTCTCCCACAAAGTCCATCTGTACTGCTGCCAGACAGTTAGAGCTATCACGTTCAACAGTGCACAAAGTCCTACACAAGAACTTGCGATTCTACGCTTACAAAGTGCAACTCTTACAGGCACTCGAGCCAAATGATAAACCAAGACGAAAAGAGTTTGCAGTTAACATGCTGGAACGAATTTCTGAGGATGAAACGTTCCTCACCCGAGTTTGTTTTAGTGATGAGGCAACCTTTCATTTTTCAGGGAAACTGAACAAACATAATGTGAGAATATGGGGATCAAAACACCCCCATGTGACTAGGGAACTTCACTGAGATAGTCCAAAGGTGAATGTGTGGTGTGGGATCATGATACACATTGTGCCTTCTCTTGAGGAGTAGCCATTTTTTAAGGGGTTCATTTAACAGTACCTCTTTCACCAACAGGGTACCTGAAATACGATAAAGGTATGTGATTAAAAACTTTGATAACCACTGAGTATATAGAACAAATCTGATTAAGATATCTCATCAATTGCCTTTGTAATAAATTTGTTAAATTGTAAAGAGACTTTATGGACACCCTGTATATATAATCATAGCTGGCAGACGCTGGAGCTGGGTTGGTCATGTCCTCAGAAGAGACCCCGATGCCATCACAAGAACAGCTATGTTTTGGACCCCTGAAGGAAAGCGAAAGAGAGGCCGACCAAAAACAACTTGGCGGAGGACTGTGGAGGCTGAGATGCAAAGAATGAACCAGAGTTGGGGCACTGTACGAAGGATGGCCACCGACCGTGCAAAGTGGAATCAATTTGTTGTTGCCCTACAAGACGCCACTAGGCGTGATGGCCACTGACTGCTTTGACGGTCGGTGGTTAAGGATCGAAGAAGAAGAAGTAGGTCATACAAGGCAACTAACATGCAGTTGTGTATGGGGTTTGCTACCTCATGTATGTCATACAAGGCAACTAACATGCAGTTGTGCATGGGGTTTGCTACCTCATGTATGTCATACAAGGCAACTAACATGCAGTTGTGCATGGGGTTTGCTACCTCATGTATGTCATACAAGGCAACTAACATGCAGTTGTGTATGGGGTTTGCTACCTCATGTATGTCATACAAGGCAACTAACATGCAGTTGTGCATGGGGTTTGCTACCTCATGTATGTCATACAAGGCAACTAACATGCGGTTGTGCATGGGGTTTGCTACCTCATGTATGTCATACAAGGCAACTAACATGCAGTTGTGTATGGGGTTTGCTACCTCATGTATGTCATACAAGGCAACTAACATGCGGTTGTGCATGGGGTTTGCTACCTCATGTAGGTCATACAAGGCAACTAACATGCGGTTGTGTATGGGGTTTGCTACCTCATGTATGTCATACAAGGCAACTAACATGCAGTTGTGTATGGGGTTTGCTACCTCATGTATGTCATACAAGGCAACTAACATGCGGTTGTGCATGGGGTTTGCTACCTCATGTAGGTCATACAAGGCAACTAACATGGGGTTTGCTACCTCATGTATGTCATACAAGGCAACTAACATGGGGTTTGCTACCTCATGTATGTCATACAAGGCAACTAACATGCGGTTGTGCATGGGGTTTGCTACCTCATCATGTATAGCTAGTTGCAACAGAAACCACTCCTGCCAGAGCATGTGATTGCTTGGTGCTGGCTTCCTGCGAGGGGAGCAGCTGCAGTAGTGGCTCCATGCTCTGTACAGAGTGAAAGGAAAGTGATGAAACTTGCCAGATACTTGTATGGCAGTCCGCCCATCCCTGATCCATAATACGATATTCATTTTTCTTGGGCATTCAACTCAAGTAGCCTCTAAAACTAGTTTTCCTGCCAGCTTATATAAATATATTTTTTAAAGTGATTGAAAATTCCCAAAACATTACATTATTGACTGAAAAGGTCAGGAATTGGAAGTTGTGGAGATAAATAATTGTCTGCTTTTTTCTTTATCTCTCTTTTTTTCTGCTTTTTGAGATAACTGAATTCTTGTATGCTTGTTTCATAGTACCAAAATTATGCTTGTGTAGTGAATTCTTGTGTCAGAAATAATTATTTGCTTCTGCTTTCTTTATGTTTAAGCGTATTTCTATATTTTACTTTTGTTTTGTCCCACTACACTATAAGTCTGTTTGGGGGTGGGCATACTGTTCATTCCATGCCATCTAGGATGGCTCTCCCAAAATGCAGAGTTAAAATATACTGGGCTGTCCCATGGAATCATCTTGTCTTGTATAGAGTCCCTTCCCAACTCTGCTCACATATCTATCCATTGGGAGATCCTCCTGCACATAGCAACCAGGTAACAGACAAGGTTAACACATTAACTACCGCAAGCCCGTGGAACCGGCTTTTGAAATCCTATCATTTGGACCGCGAGCCGCTCAGAGCGCCGATCTAATTTTAGTAATAAAACGAATGAAAAATGTACTAAAACACTTTCTGATCTAGTTCGAAATTTTAAGTTGCTACCGGAAAACAAATTACCAAAGCATGGTTGTTGTAAAAGACTGGAAAATTGATATTATGTTCATGTTTTTTAGCGTTTTGGGTTAGTTACCAAATTGTGTAAAACTGTTTACCGTGGCAGCTAGTGATAGGACCACAAAAAATGCTTGTACACGGCTGAATAGGCTAGAAACTTGTTTCAACAATTGACTGATAGATCTAGCGATGAGGACAAGAGTGAAAACGGTGTGCCTATTGATTGAATTAGGGATTTTGATAGAGATGGGGCGCAAGCAGTTATAATTGTGAAAATATTGCGAGTCCTCGGCCATCAGAGGGCCGTTAAATAGCAACAACCTCTATTAGAGTTACAAATGGTGCTTATTGTAATAGAACATTCATTTATCTTTAAAATGACGTGTAATTCATAAAAATCTGTAAACAATTACGCAAACACCTACAGGATGAAAATGGGGAAAAAATGTAATTCGGCCACAGTGTGTTTTTCAATTCAGTAGTTAATGTGTTAAATCTGGGGACTAGTGGTTCCCCCAAGATTAGCGTGCAGTGCTGGGTTCTCAACATGTCTCACCAAAGGGTGAATTATGATGTTGGGTCACTTTGGTCTGACCTACTTGAGCACTCAGTGTTGACCATGCAAAAAGGTTGCCTGTTTCCAGGATGCACCAGTTGGCGGTACTTCAGGATCTTGGTTAGTGGTCTAACCCTGGAATTGATGCAAAAGCAATGTGAATTTCTTTGCACCTTTTTGTAGAGCAGTGGAATTAGAAATATGGTCTGCCGAAATATTGTTAGATGCTTTCTGCATCTGAGCTTTAGACACAATGATTAAAGTCTCCCTAAGCAATGATATCATTTGAATGTGGAAAGAAAAATAATTGGTTGGCTCCTCAGCCAAATACTAAAAAAACAAATTGTTAAATATTTTAACTTATACAGTAAGAACAAAACAATTTATCACTTTCAGGTTGATAAAATACCAACAGAAGACATAAGAGACAACTTTTGTATAACGCAAATGTTTTTTTCTTTTTCCGCAGACTCCTTACAATGGTGCTGAATAAGCAGTTAAATAGTGATGTTTCACAAAGGAAGAGTTAGCAGCTAACAAATGTTCTTTATTAAAGGCTGTTTTAATTTAGTTCCAAGTTTCTTTGTGACCTTGTTTAGCTGAGTAAAGTGATTTAAGGCATGTCAGGTTAAACAAAACAGAAGTCATGAAGACCAGTGGCTTCATTGTTTATGACAACATATGGGGCTCATTTGTGCACACTGTTTTGAAGTGCTACTAATTCTCAGTAATGAATACATCCACCATGTAGTGAATACGATTTTAACTTATGTAAAAGAGAGTATTCAGATTTAACCGTAAGTGCTCAACAGTCCTAACTTGTCATGTTACTCCCCTTCAGCTTCCTTAAGAGCATAGGCCTTAAGTGAATTCATGACAATGTGCCAGCCTTCCAAGATTACTCCATATCTTCTTCATGACTTTCTTTTCTATTTCCACTTCCCCTTTCCATGTGTTTTTAAGTCTCTGTCCACATCTGTTACCCCGGACATTCCAGAACAAAGACTGCCGTGTAATGCTGTCAACAGTTTTTCTCAGTGTGTGTTCTTTCTATCGCCATGTTTTCTTCTTAATGCTTGTTACACTGGCACTTGCCATCATTTCCACACTTGTGATCTTGTTGTACCATTTTAATCCTTCTTCTGTTCTATGCAAGCATCCATTTATGCATGTCTGTAATGTCTTGGTGTTAAGAACATTTCCTTCGTTGTCTGAATGAGTGTCTAGGGTTTTCTATTTTAGTAGAAGTATTCTTCTTCTTCTTCTTCTTCCGTCCTTAGCCAAAGACCGACCAAGCAGTCAGAGGCTATCACGCCTTGTGGCGTCTTAAGGGCAACAGCAGATTGATTTTCTCTGTTGTAGTTTCCCATCACGCCTAGCGGCGTCTTTAGGGCAACAACAAATAGATCCATCTGCCGTTGTTTCCGTAATCGGTGTGACAAGCCAACGGGTGATCAGCCCATTGGGCAGTAGAAGTATTGCCACCCACAAACTCTGGCCACAACTTTTATGTATAATCGTTCTTCTTTTATATTCAGATTCGAATATGAATTCCCTGTCATAAAAATGTTACCTGTTCATATATTCAAACTCAAATTCTCAACTTTGAATCATTCCTCGAAGACTTTGGTTTCAAACGACTTTCAAATTTATTAAACACATAAAACGTTCATGAGCGACATATTGCTCTGATACAGTTTGACATCTTCATCTAAATAATCGATTCCTTTCTTCAAACTCCTATTTAATAATGAATCCACATCTCTGAAAAATTCTTCTGGCTATCAAGACTAATCCCTTGGTGCTTGTATAGCATATTCATACTTTTGTCCGTTTATTTTATTCTTGCGAATCCTTCTCGATACATTATAATTTTCCTTCAATGTTCATATTATTTATATTCGGTGCCTTCTTGCACACTTTCTTTTAGTCGGCAATTACATATATTTTCTTCAACGTTCATAACTTTGAATGCCGGTTACATTAACCTTGGCATGACTTCGAACCTATATATTTTGGCAAATTGAGCCTATCTTACCGTACATTTCACATATCCTGATAAAATGGGTTTGTCCCATAAGGAATTACAATTCTCTCCTGATTTCTATTTCGAAATAAAAAATCTTGAACACACTTGGTGAGTAGAATTATCTACACTCAATTAGTGGACCACGCCACACAAGCCAACACTGTGGAATCCTGTAACTATGTACCCTACGTCATTCTTCGCTACTCTCCGTAGTCATAGTTCATTCATAACCCTCCACTCCCAAAGGAGCACAGGCCTTCAACAAACACATGCCAAGTCCTCCTGTCACGTGCCATCATCTCAAGTTCTTTCCATGTTCTCCTCATCATTTTCACCTCTGTTTCCAACTCTCTTCTCCATGTACTTCTTGTAGTCATAGTTAATGACCATATTTATTTTGTGTTTTGGTGAGGCACAACATGGTGCAGAGCGATCTCTCTAACTCTACTTTTACACAATCGCTATGCCCCATGATGCGCACTCAACACTTTGTTATAGTTTGTATTGTTCTTCATGTTTCAGAGCCACAAAACTCCCTTGATATTTGAGCTGAAGATTCTCATTTTTGTGCTGAACTTGATCTCTTCTGATTTCCATACATTTCTCAATACAATGAAAGCCCCACGTGCCTTTTGTACTCTTATTTTGATATCACTGTCCGTTCCTATAACTGTGTCCACAGTGTTGCCAAGATACATGTATGAGCTCACATCTTTTAAGAATGTCTCTCCAAGTGCAGTCTTGCTATCATTTGCTGCTTTTATTATCAAAATCCTTGTTTTATTTCTCAGTTTATTTTCAGACCCAACCGCAATATTTCTCATTTTATCTTGCAACTAGATCCCATTAATTCCCATTGTATGTGTGCTTTCTGCACTTTCTTTGGCAGCATTACAGCCACACCTTCAATATGGCGTGCACTTTCTTCCTCGTGGTCTTAGGACCATTTCTTCTATGCTCAGTTTTTTCCTGTCTATTCCCTTCTACCTTGGTTATCCAGTCCTTGGATGTCAGTTTTATAGTTTCATATTTCTCTGCCACTTGTGCAGTATTCCTTTGTTTAGTTGAACATTCCAGATTTGAAGATTTTCCTAGAAGGAAAAAAAAAGTAATTCAGCAACCCTATTCCTTCCAGCATGAATCTTCCCAACGGAGCTCCTCCTTCCATCTTGGATAATGTTGATCAAATTGCTGTTTGTTTTTTGCTTTGACTTAAACTTTCTACAGGATGGGCTGGTTGGCCCCATTCTCTACCCACCTAATTACCTCCTGTGTTACTGTACTGTTCTGTGCTCCTCTTCTGGCCTACAGTAACACATGGGTGTACTCCTAATACAAAACAGACGTTTACCACAGGACATGTTCTCTAACATATGATCCCAGGACACCCAACAGCAGAAGCATGGGAACACAAGCGTATTTGTAACAATAGATTTATTAAAAAGGTCTGAATTTTCTTGCCATTCTCATCTCTTTCACTCTTTTCTTGTCTTCCTCAAATTTGGCTTGCAAATCAACAAGATCTGTGAGAGAAAAAAAAACAATATTAATACACCAATATTAATATACCTATAACCAATCAGATTTCATGTACATTTCAAACCTGGCCAATATAACACAAATGGGGAGCAGTTTACACATTATAGAACTATGGTTAATCACAGCTACATACTTTATCAGTCAAGTTCAAGAGATTCAGGTAGGACAAAAATGGCGTATGCAGAGGGGATGGGAGGGGGGGGGCATCTATATTGGTGGCCCCATGTTCCAAGGAGTGAGAAAAGAAGGTGAAGAAGAATAGATGTATTTGTTTTCAGTTTTGCTGCAGCTGTCAAGGAACAGAGGCGGCCATCTTAAGGCAAGATGCAACCAACTACTGGGCATGTTGTTCTGATAACACAGTTACAGTCAACAGCCACAAATTATTTTAAGACCATAACTTTGTTGGTAAATGCCTTACACTAGTGGTCAGCAACAAGGGGTAAATTAACCAGCGAGGGTAATGTAGAGTTTTTTTAAATCAAAAGTAGCAAGTCTTCAGTTAGCTTAGACTAGCGAAGATTAGAATGAGGCACCCGTGAGAAATAAAGAAGTAGAAAAACCAGACTTGATTTCTCACAAGTGCCTGAAACATACCTTTATGTGTGTATTATTTATTTACTGTTTACAGACCTCTTTATTTATTTAAATGGATGTGATGCACCAAGCCACTGACGATGGCTTTTGGTCAAAGCTAGCTGCTGACCACTACCTTACAGATTGTTAACTACACACTGGTTGTGACTTCTAATTCTGTAACAAAAACTACACACTGGTTGCGACTTCTAATTCTGTAACAATCTAATGGAAAGTTGCAAGACACATGTAGCTTTACTTTACTTCCAACACTGATTTCACTGATTTATTCAGGCTAAAATGTTTTCTACTTACGTTTCTTTTTTGTCTCCCTGAACTGGAAGGTGTAAAAATCCTTGAGCTGGGGGGGGGGGGGGGCGGGGGGGGGGGGGGGGGGGGGGGGGGGGGGGGGGGGGGGGGGGGCGGGGGGGGGGGGGGGGGGGGGGGGGGGGGGGGGGGGGGGGATAGTGCGTTAATATAAAATGTATAACATGCTCTGTAAGCGAGATAAGTAAATGCCAAGATGTACACATCAGGGATAAATATATCATGTGTTGAACCCATGATCTGCGCACGTTACATTCAAAGAATATGGTGTGCTAAATGAAACAGCACTGTATGTAAGTCATTAAGTAGGTAGGATGCACTGCATGGTCACAATTATATTAACAACAATGAACAATTATACGTTTTAAAAAAAGTATATTTCTAATTGCCTAAGTGAACTGTCCTGTAACAAACAAGTAATACAGAAATGGCATGCCCTGTATCGTGAAAGCTAATTTGAACACCCATCAAAATAGTATGCAGGCCTTTTAGTTTTTTGCATGGTGCATTTACCGTAAGTCATGATTAAAAAGTTCCAATGAAGTTGGAATGGAAAGGAAAGGAAATGACCACAGGAGAATTAGTCATCTGGGCATACAACAGAAAGAGTTTAACTTAATTATTTCCCGTCATGATTTGGCGGGTTACTTGCTCATTTGTTAATTTTATTTAAATTTAAACAAAAAAACTAGCTGCCCTCAATTTCTCTGTTCATCATTTAGGAGAAAAAAAATCTTTTACTCATAATGGATATCATGGAATATTGGCAAGACATGATGAAAGCACCACAAGAAGTGATTTCCAAACACCTTACCAACGATTACAACAACAAAATCTTAATGAAAATACAAAAATCTGATTACAGGTTGTGACGTTTTAACATGTTACGTCGTTTTAAAAAAAAATAAATGAAAGCCATCATCTGATCACCAAAGTAGGGTGTTTTTAAAAAAGTTTCATGCACCATGAGAAACAAACACGTCTGGCACTGCCCTATCATGAGGCAAGTGATATGATGATATTAAGTGCAGTAATAGTAATAAATTATGACCACTTACATTTTTCTTTTTCCTACTCCGTATGTGTTCATGCCCTTTCTTCTCAGTTTCTTCTGTTCTCCTTCCTCCCTTGTTCTTGCCATGACGAGTGACTTTGATGAAGCCTTCTTCATCTGGTACTCCTGCTAATTCCTTCTCCTTTTTCTCCTCCTAAAAGAGGAAAACAATACATCTTTATCAGCTATAGTACTTACACAGCTAAGCAGATATTACTCTTTCATCAGACATAACATCCAAAGGGAAAATATGCACATAAAACTGAGTATAGTAATATTCTAATGTCACAAACCACCCAGCAAAGAACATCAGAAAAATTAAGACCCCTAATATGCCAAATGGCACAGAAAATCATGTCTCTTCAAAATACAGTTTTCATCCAGATGTACATGTTTCCCATTTAGCAGTTATTTGCAGTTTTGTCTGATTGTGGTTTATTAGGGAAAACACTGTATGTTCTTTTCCCTTTATTTATCTTCACTAGCAAAGCTTTGGCCCACTCCTCCAATTTTGCCAGGGCTTTATGCATCCTTTATGCTTGAAGTATTGCTGTATTAAGGCTTTCAACCATAGTTTTCATACTGTTGTTTCGTTTGTTGATTGTCTCATAAAATCTGTCTGTCAGTACTGCAAAACTGTCGCTGTCAGCTCTGTTGTAATTCTATCAGGTCAATGATTTTACTTCCTGGGGAACATACTCCATATTTACTACCAGCTTTATTGGTCTGTGGTTGCTGCCTGATAACTGGTCAAGTACCTGTCAGTCAATGTGCTATCTTCTGGAGCAGAAACTGGGATTTATCATGTTGCCTGTTGATAAGGTGAAGATTAGCATCTATCTCCCAGTCCTCCTCTTCCTCTCCTCTACTATCTGTACCTGGCAGGGTTCATAGCAAATTTCTTCAAGCATTTTCCAGGCTTTTTCCAGGTTTTTCCAGGTCCAGCACGTGATTTTCAAGGATGGGAAACTCTAATATTTTCCTCATCTAATTTTCTCAGATATAATTATCACTTTGCTGATCAGCAATCCGGAGCATTACCGTCTCCCATTACCAAGGGTGTTTGCAGATTTCTTTAAAAAGAACTTTTTTTTTTTTTAATTCATAAAAGATTGAAAAACAGACATTTTTTCCAAGTTTTTAGTGAATTTGTTCAACATCAGCGCAATAAAATGTTAGTGACATGGATGGTAATGAATAAAATAAGCTTGATTTTACGTATTGATTTAACGATTAACCACGTATATCAACATAAACGGCTAATAAAATTGGAATAAAATGTTTAAAAAAAAACTGTATTTTTCGTGTTTGTCTTTTTTGAATGTATTCTGTGTCTGTGGCATCTGACAATGAGCGTTTGTAAATGTTTGAGTAGTTAAGTACCTCTAGTTGGAGTCTGAGCTGCTTTTTTCATTAACTGGGGTTGAAGTTGTAGCTGTAGGCCTCTGCAAGAGTCTTTGTCAACGATCCACGTTGATAATCCTTGACTGTGTGGTATAACTTGAAGCAGGGTATCAGGCATAGAGGTACATTGCAATCTGGGCAGTACATGCAAGTCTGGCTTCTGTTCCCTGCAGCCTTACACACTTTACAGTCTGGTTTGTACCTTGCCCTTTACTTTTTTAATCAATGAAGTGGTGCTCAGTAAGTCATGTTGTTTTGAAGGTGTCACATTGCGTCGAAGAATAGCAGGTTCAATTTTTTTTTTTTTTTGTACGCCCGCTAATACTCGAGGTGAAATCTCAGGTTATTATTAATGTCTAACCTGACATTGATTTTACGTGAGTATCCCTTTTTTCTTGTACATAGACAGGTGTCCCTCGCCATGCAGGCAGATACTCGCCGATTTCGGAGGTACCCATTAGAGCTGGGTCGGCTCAGGAGCCGCCAATCCCTGGTCGACGACACACCTTCAAATGTTCTCGCCAGGTCTCGAGTTAATCCAGTCCAAATCCCGGTCGACGAAAAATCCTCAAATGCCATCGACTGGGTTTGATCCTGGATCACCTGGTCGCCAGAGCGGTGTGGTAACCACTACGCTAGCGCGGCTCCTAGCAGGTTCAATAAGAGTCATACTGACATCCTGATCTTCGCTTTGATCTTTTTTTGTAGAGTTGGCAGTGTTGTAGGTTATATGCCCATTGACCAGGGCAGTTTCAACTAAGAAATAATATAAAAATAGGATCTGTGTGGGTAGGGGTAGCTTGCACCTAGTTGGCTGAAGTTTCCACACCTCCCATACTTTTGCTGTATTTTTCTGCAATCACTGGCTTCTGAATTGTTCTGCCCTAAAGAATTTGTCTTTCTAACTGTCTTGTTTATATTATCATTGGAGTGAACAGTGGATATAAGGTTAAATCTTTTCGTATCATGCCAGGTGACTGTCGGCATGCCTTATCTTCTGTCGCACAAAACACAGGATGATTTGTCTTTTTCAATTTGAGTTGTTTTTTTTTTTCTTCAGTGCTACAGGAAAATGCTTCCTATTTTCCGCTACTGTTCCAAATGCACCAATCTGAATTTCAGGTCTTGAAATAAAGCTGAAGGCTGAATCAAAACTATCACAGAAGAGAATATGTCCCTTGTTGCATATGAAATTTGAATTAAAACTATGGTGACTTTTCACTGAAAAAAAAAAAGAGTCCAAATAATCTCAGCTCTCAAGAGTTTTTTTCCTTGGTCACAAATAATGTCACATCTGTAGGTCTCCTAGTAGTGTTAGTTTAAAAAAAAAAAAAAAAAAAAAAGGAACACAAATAACTTATGAGTAGGCCTAAGCTATGTATATTTACCAATTCAAAATTCTAAACGCATACATAATACAGTCAAACAATATTTAACTAGAACAAAAGGTAATATATATAGTAATTGGGAGGGTAATACTTATGATAAGTGAAAATCTATTAAATATCTAACTGGAGACCTTTACCCCCCCCCCCCCCCCCCACCCCCCCCCCCCCCCCCCCCCCCCCATCTTTACCCCCCCCCCCCCGCCCCCCCCCCCCCCCCCCCCCCCCCCCCCCCATCTTTACTATTTTTTGTTGGGTTTTGTTTTGTTTGTTTGTTTAGATTTTTATTTAAAATTTAATTAAATCTTTTTTTAAAATTTTAAATAACATTGGCCTATCCACAAAATTGCTGATTTTCATTTATCCTAATTACCGCGATTTGACAGATGTGATGCCACTTTCGTGTATCGGCGATTATTCATGTTATCTGAAATTGAAAACATGTAGGCCTAGGCCTATCCTAATTAGCCTATAACCCTTCAGAGGTAGAACGGGATAAGTCTTTTCATCATAAATATAATAAACTGGACTTATTTAAATAGGTTTTATAAATGAGATAAACGAATTTATTACTTACGACGAGTGTTAAAAATAAATCTGCGTTTACGTCGTTAACGCAAGGCGCCGAAAACTTCTGGAAATGGATTTAATGCGCAAAGGGAAGTAAACATTTTACGGTAACTTTGCGCAAAGGGAAGTAAAAATTGTACGGTAACTTTACAATTTTTACTTCCCTTTGCGCATTTCCAGAAGTTTCGGCGGTTTCGTTTTCGGCGCTTTGCGTTAATGGCGTAAACGCTGATTTATTTTTAGACTCGTCGCGTCTGTTGTTGCGAAAAATACCATCAATAACCAAAAAATGGACACAAAGTAACGAACTTTCGATTTCGTATTATTTTTCAAGGTCCGATGCGGAAAATTCAAGGCTTATAGCCATTTTTCCAGGCTTTTCAAGGCCTGGAATTTTTTTTTTCGTTTTCCAGGTTTTTCAAGGTTTTTCCAGGTCGCTACGAACCCTGACCTGGGTATCCCCATCTTTCCGAGAGGCTGTTGAAACTACCTAGGCATTACCTTTGATCATTGCTTGACTTGGAAAACCCAAATTGAAAGTAACAGGACAAGAGCAAGGCAGAGAATGGCAATCATGAAAAAACTTTCTGGCACTGGCTGGGGAGCAGATGACAAAGTACTAAAGAAGCTATACACTGGGCGAGTGAGACCAGTCCTAGACTATAGCATTGCGGCATGGTCAACAGCAGCTAAGTCAAACTTTGATAAAATAAACAGATCCCAAAATCAAGCAATGACAATCATAACGGAGGACATAAAGTCAACACTGGTTAAAGAGTTAGAAAAGCAGAGCCCAGCAACAAGCCAAGAAATTCAGGAGGCTGACAGACCACCCAATGTACCAGAGAATAAATGGACTTGGAAGGGGAAGACTGAAGCAAAGCAACTTTGTTAAAACAGTCAAAACAAAGATGAGAGCAGACCCTATCAATGCCATATCAGCAGCTACACCCATCTACACTGCACACAAGCAACCCGTTTGGAAACAACAGTATTTACCTGAAATGATAGAAAACATTCCAGGTACTGAAAGAAAGAACAGCCAAAATAAAACAGAATGAAAAGTCCTAACCACAAAATACATAGAGAAACATTACCCAAGAAACACCTGGATCCATGCATACACATGGGTGGAGGAGTCTTTCTGAGCTTAAGCAATGGCACACAAAAAAAGCTGTCCGTCACAACAGGAAAACTCTTGAGTAACTTCAGAGCAGAGACCTTAAAAACTGCAGCAGAAGTCCTAATGACAGAAGAAAGCTCAGAGAGACAAGTAGCTGTCATCTCAGATGCGCTGTCAGTGATTGCAACGCTGAAGAATCAAAATAATGCCGACCTGGATGACCTAAGAGTAACACTTCACAAACTGTGTCAGCAATTCAAAAGAGTTGTGATACAGTGGATCCCTTCTCACTGCAACATCCCCAGAAATGAAGAGGCTGACAGATTGGCAAAGGAAGGGGGAAAGCTACCTCAACTTGACACAAGCATAACTTATGAAGAGGCCAAGAGTTTTATCAAGCGCAGATACAGGAGCAAGTGGGAAGCAGAACATCCAGGCCACAATAAAAATGATGCGTATTACCAGCTCGGCAGAAGTGAACAAGTGGTAATCTTCAGACTTTGCACAGGCCACAACAGATTGAAATACCATCTGCTCAACAAGTTAAAGATAGAAACCACTGATGAGTGTAACTGTGGCACTGATAAATGACTGCTGCACATCTGCTTCAAAGGTGCTGAACATATGAGGAACAGAGAAAGCACATATGGCAACCACCAGTGCCATTCCTAGAAAAGCTCTACGGAGATGTCAACAGACTCAGACTGACTGCTGCTTTCTTTGAACATATTCAAGTTGACATCTGTGTGTCTTTGAACATATTCAAGTTGACGTCTGATGGTGAACGAAGAAGAAGAAAATGCCCTGTCTCCAGTGAAGTCTACCAATTCTATTGACGACTCCTATCCACACCAAGTTAAACTGTCCAGTACCTTCTTTCTTCGTCGTCATCTATCTTTTCTTCATTCAGTCTTCCTGTTATCACAATATATTCCAGTTTTCCATTTGTCATAACAAAATAGATTGCTCCCTTCTAATATGAGTAATAAGCTTTTAGTCCATGTATCCATTTTGCAGACATCATTCAACAAATTTGTTAGCTCTATTTCCTCTTCTCCCACAGCCTGTTTCCTCTACTGCTACATTATCTTCTTCCTCGTTCATCCTGAAAAGGATGTTGGTTGCGTTGTGTGTTTACACCGGAGCTGCGATATCTGCACCTTTCAGCCGACACAACCCATTGCATCAATGATATTGAAAAGCATGTGGTCACACTATACTGTAGTTTACTTACTTACTTAGTCGTTCCCCTTCTACCGTGAGGTGTAGAGGTTTGGAAGAGAGAGCGCCAGACTATCCTATCGGCTGTCTTCCTCCTGGCCTGGTTCCATTCTAGTCCTCGGTCCTTCAAAGACTGTCTAATGTTGTCCTCCCAGCGGACTCTGGGTCGTCCTGGGGGTCTGGATCCCTGGTTCTTTCTATAGTTTACACTCACGTAAAAAGTATGTGGTCACACTATAGTTTACACTCACGTAAAAAGTATGTGGTCACACTATAGTTTACACTCACGTAAAAAGTATGTGGTCACACTATAGTTTACACTCACGTAAAAAGTATGTGGTCACACTATAGTTTACACTCACGTAAAAAGCATGTGATCACACTATAGTTTACACTCACGTAAAAAGCATGTGATCACACTATAGTTTACACTCACGTAAAAAGTATGTGGTCACACTATAGTTTACACTCACGTAAAAAGCATGTGGTCACACTATAGTTTACACTCACGTAAAAAGCATGTGGTCACACTATAGTTTACACTCACGTAAAAAGCATGTGGTCACACTATAGTTAACACTCACGTAAAAAGCATGTGGTCACACTATAGTTTACACTCATGTAAAAAGCATGTGGTCACACTATAGTTTACACTCATGTAAAAAGTATGTGGTCACACTATAGTTTACACTCACGTAAAAAGTATGTGATCACACTATAGTTTACACTCACGTAAAAAGCATGTGGTCACACTATAGTTTACACTCACGTAAAAAGTATGTGGTCACACTATAGTTTACACTCACGTAAAAAGTATGTGCGAAAGAATTTCATGTACTATATAGCAGAGGTGGTTTCTATAGCAATTTGTTTTATCTGATGATTGGCCTTCACCTTGCATAACCATACCATTTTTGCTTCTAATGACATGCCCAAGGGAATCAATGCTGACCCCAAACAAGTTATCCCAACCATCAATAACCTTTAACCAAATCACATGCAATATAAAGATTAAGATCAAATATTATTATCAGGCTTTCTCACTTTATCCACTTTGATACTTGGATATAAAGAAAAACTGACCTTGCATTCAAGAGCAGCCAAACAATGGATAAGTAATATGTAACAGATAACAGACTCAAATAATAATAATAACAGAAATAAGGTGTTACGATCAGTGTAAAAATGTGGTATTTAATGATTAGCTGCCCTTACTTTCATGCACAGAAATAAACTTTCAAGAATAAAACTGTTTGGTCATGCCTGCAGAATGGGAGAACATCGGCTGCCATGGGAGGCTAAGAGCCAGGGATCCAGACCTCCAGGATGACCCAGAGTCCGCTGGGAGGACAACATCAGACAGACCCAGAGTTCGCTGGGAGGACAACATCAGACAGACCCAGAGTTCACTGGGAGGACAAAATTAGACAATCTCTGATGGACCGAGGACTAGAATGGAACCAGACCAGGAGAAAGACAGCCGATAGGATATTATGGCACTCTCCTTCCCTCACAGTGGAAGAGGAACGACTAAGTAAGAATAAAACTGTTGAGGTTATACAACTCCAGCAATTCAAACTATAATAGATATGCAGCCACTACTGGCATTGCACCAGCAACCATTTTTAGGTGGGGAAAAAAGAAATCAGAACAGAACATTGAAGTTTTTTATAGAAAGATGTGTTTCTTGCAAACCTCCAGAAGTGCAAAAGCACATGTATTGACAAATATGTAGGTTATTTCCACTTGATGAGATACGCCAAATTTTTAAAACAACATGGAAGAGAATGAAAATAGTGAAGCATAACAAACAAACAAAATCTGGCAACTCTATTCAAGAGATAGGAACCCTGCAACTCCCAATTACACCTTAAGCCTTGCCAAACAAAGACAAACAAGCTTTCAGTCGTTTAATCACTTTGCTTTGCAGAGTGTTTTAATACCCAGAACTCTTGTATACTGCAACTTATGACCATAGAATGCATACTAAGGAAACATGTTGATAGCATTACTTGTTCTGGAATCCCCAGGGTTAGAGAAGCAGAGGCAGACAGAAAAACATGGAGGAGAGAACTGTGGACAAATTAAAATGATGAAGAAGATATTGAAAGACCTTGAGCTGATGGCAGACGACATGAGGACTTGGCATACGGCATTTGCCAAAGGCCTAAGCTGCTTATGGAGCTGAAGCTAACGAATGAATGACAAAAGAAACTGCCACATTATAGCAATCCTAATATATTCCCTAATTTCTCCCTGTCAGCACACAACTGTGGGCCTTAAAGCAGTGAAAAACAACACACATTAGAAAATGAAGTTGAAAATGAGACAGCAGATGCTTTATCTAGAAGTGGCAGTAAAATGGAACAGTTCAGCCACTCATTGCCTTATCGAGAAGCTAAAACCATCATCCACAACAAGTACAAAAATCAGAGGAAGGTGATACATATAGCAGAGATGACCCAATCCACCAACTAAACAGACACAATAGACAATCATATTCTGCCTGAGAACTGGACACTGCAGATTACTGGGTCATCTCTAACGCCTCAGGATATCGCATATAAATGAATGTCCACGAGGAACTGGAATCCAGACCCCCAAACACATTCTCCAAAACTGCCCAATCCATGATGACCCATGACGTCTGATCTAGCCAGGGGGTCTGAGCTCAAGCAAAAGCTATGGGGCTGCCGCGCTGACCTGGAAAAGACTGGACCTCGTTCTGGTGACAGGCCTGCAGATTTAGCATGACTACAAACTGAACGCTGAAGAAGAAAATGAAGGATTATACAGGGTGATTAAAAAGTCAATTCCATTTTTTTAAATATTATTTCTTCCATCCTATCCAACTAATTTATATGAAACAAACACCACAATAAAGACAACTGCCATTGTATTAAGTAAAATGTTATGTTACATTACGTTAACAACTCAAGTTTTGTTAACACATGATTCCATAGCGAGCAGCAAATTTGGCTGTCACTGTAACATCAATTTATTGGCCATTTTAGATTTTATTTTGTTTCTGGAAATAAAAAGATTATAAAATTAAACTTACTTGTCAAATGGCATGGCAGTTATTTCTCAATGTGGATATAAATATTTCATGAGAAAGTGACTTTTCAATCATCCAGTATTTCTTCAAATAAAATAAAATAAATTATTTCATTAATCATCTTACCTCTTAATCCAGAGATGAGTGGAATATTTTTGTCTGACAAATATCTAATCTGATTGTACTGCATTTTGCAGGCACTGTTTACAGCACTGGGTTTTCTAAAAACCACATATGCGACTTGAACAGACTGAAATAAAGAATAAAGTTACATCGAAAAAAATATTACCTTTTCAGAGTAATAATATAAACAATTACATGTTGGACAAAATCACAGCATTATAATAAAAACAGAAAAAAGTAACATAAGATTTAAAAAAAAACAAGTACAGAAAATTACAACCTTTGAAATAAGTTGAGAAAAGTGATAGTCAAAACAAAGAGGAGAAAAAAGTAAAGAGCCTTCCACATTTTGTCTTTAACAGCCGTAGGGAGATATACTCCATTTTACTTCAGCTACATTACACTGCCACATGGCTTCTTGCAGGGCACAAACGCAGGTCTCATAGCAGAAAGTGCCCACATTAACCACTCAACAAAACAAGGACAAATGCATTTAATACAGACACAAAAATGGTAAGGTTAGTCAGTAGCTCACATTTATAACAAGGCATTAAAACACAGGGCCCAAGGAAAAGCTGGCTTGATAATGTAACTAAAACATGCAAATGCAGGGAGGATAGCGTGATTCGCTTCCATGGCTAGGTGGTGGTGCCATTCGGAAGGTCCTGGGTTCGATTCTCCGGTAAGCCACTCACTTCTGTTGTTTTTCTGTTGTCTAGTTTTCTACTTCTTTATTTCTCACGATTGCCTGAAACATACCTTTATTTGTGTAATATTTATTTATTTACTGTTTACAGGCCTCGGGTTTCCCCTCTTTATTTGTTTCAATATTAAACAAACTACTACAAATACCAAGTATGCACTAAAGAACATCACTGAATTTAACCAGCGACTACTCAGGATAGTAGATGTTAGTATATTAATTCATCATTTTCCTTTTTGCTCCTTGTGGAGCATGCAGTCACCACTACCTCTGGTCCAACTTGCAGGAAGCCTGCACCAAGGCTCTTGCAGCTGTGGTTTCTGCTGCAATCTGTTTTACACGATGAGATTGCCAAATTCATATCAGTTGCCTCGTACAACATGAGATCGGAGCACTGATGGAGTAGTCCGTGAGCACTGATGGAGTAGTCCGTGAGCACTGATGGAGTAGTCCGTGTGCAATGAAGATAGTCCTTAAAACCAAACCAAACATGCCTGAGGGAGCTATAGCCTTACACTTTCTTTGCCTCATCAGAGACCCCTTGGAAATACATGGGGCTATATATATTATTCACCCGTGTGTTACCGGGGCCCGAAAGGGGAGCAAAGAATAGTAAAACTGCACCCTACCACGCATGTCGTAAAAAGCGACTAAGGAGGGTATGGGCATGGGGCTGTTTACCCCATCCCGTAAAAACTTCGCACAGTGGGCTGATCACCTGCTTGCCAACCAATCTGATTACGGAAACAATGATAGATTGTTTGGTCTGTTTTTGTTCCACAAAGACGCCACTAGGCGTGGTGGAAACAGTGATAGATTGATCAATTTGTTGTTGCCCTAAGACGCCACTAGGCGTACTGGCCACATACTGCTTTGCCGGTTGATGGCTAAGGATGGAAGAAGAAGAAGAAGATATATATTATTATGTGAAGTTAAATGGACAGTTTAATATAATCGCCAATAATTATGAAAATTCATTGCAAAATTTCCTTACAAAGACAATGATAAATAATCGATGGGACAAGCTATTTTCTATACCAGTTTGGATTGTTGTAGTTTAACTAGAGCTGCTGAGCTTCTCGCTCTTTTGCAGCCAATACCAAGTTGAAGACTCCTTGGTATTATCTACACTGTAGATCTAGGCTTTTCCTGTGGCTTTTCTGCCATTCTGATACATGTTGAGTTAAAGTCATGAACTCCAGTTTCTCCAGCTTGGCTTGCATTTAAAGGATCGTCATATCTGGGTCCCAAGCTTGGAGTAAGAAGCGTGTGGCATATTGTGCATTCCCCACCATCCAAGGGGGCTCTCCAACTATGCAGAGCTAAAATACTGTGCTCAGGTTCTGGGCTCTCCCAAGGAATTGTCACGTCCTGCACAGAAACACTTCTCAGCTCCCCTGCCTATCACTGAGTCCATACTGAGATCCTCCTGCATGCAGTCAACCGGGTTAAAGTCAAAGAGTTACGTCTGGGGCTCAAGTGACTCCTCCAAGCTTGGTGTGCAATGCTGGGTTCTCAACAAGTTTCACCACAGGGGGAATCCCTGGAAGTGTGTGTATGATTTCAAGAGTCAATGGGGGTGTAATTAGTCTCACAGACAGAAGTTCACTTCCACATATGAATATTACAGCATTGTGCATAGCTGGTGGTCATATTAGGATGACTCCAGATATGCCTCCACACATACTAGTTGGATACATTGTACGGTTGCACAGTAAATTCTTTGTATACATGACTTCAACCAGTTTATAGCAATGTAAATTCTATTAAAAGTTACACACTTAGGGATATTTGGTAAAAAAAAATTTTTAGTATCATGATGGAGATCCAAGCTACAGGTCATGCTCTACATGGTACATGTGTTGAAACACCTGTAATCTGTGTGAAACTCTCCAAGCTATTTGGTCAGCCCAAATATTCCTTTATCCAATGACTAAATCATCATCATTTTTCTATGCGCTTCTTATGGAGCCACCACCACAGCTGGTCCCCTTGCAGGAAGCCTGCACCAAACATTCACATGTTCTTTCAGTGATGGTTTTTGTGGCAATTTGTTTTACATAATGAGGTTGTCAGCCCCAGGCACACCCTCATTTTAGACGCCTTGTCCGACATGCCTAAGGGTTCTATCCTTTCTTTGTCTCTTCAGAGACCCCTGCCCGAGAACTATATGGAGCAATGACTACATGCTGTATTGAAATAAGGCTGTCTGAGGTGCTCTTGTTTCATTTATCGATTTAACAATATGGGATACTATGAGTTATAAATTTATTAATAGTGGTAAAGCTTAGGCAAATTTGGCTGTAACTTACTATTATTTGTGAATTTATACCTTACACTTGGTGCAAAGTAATAAATGTCATAAGAGTATGTTGTGTTGTCACAACATCACTTGTACAATCTTTGAGCGTTAATGCTTAATTGAGTTAATACAAGTCTGTATCCTTTTATATGAACACTCGAAAACCAAAATATTTTGAAAATCAAGTTTTTTCGGGTTACTTTTCTATCACAATTTGGGTGATTACTGACTATTTTGGGCTATTTTTCTAACACATTTTGGGTGACTTGGGCTACTTTTCAAACACGATTTGGATGACATCTGAAAACCAAAAAAATATGGTTTTCGAAACAAAGCTGTCCCTGAGAATTTTTAATAAAAGAATACAGACGTGTAACGATAAACAATAAACCCATAAAATGTAAGTCAAACATCATTTACAGATTTTCAGATAGTCTATGCAAGTCTCTATAACGCTTATGTCACATGAACAGAGAAACTGACATAAATCAATAAACTTGTATTGGTACTCCTTAGCATTCTCAATACAATAACTTTTCTTTTAACTCTGTCTTTAAACTGGTTTCTTTCTGTAATGTGTACCTTTCAAAGTCTGTTGTTTCATTGATGAAAAGTTCATTTTAGTAAGGGTAACCCTTTACTTGCTTCTGTTCTTTTATTTCACCATTACTAAATGAACTTCTAACACAGTATAATCTTTTTAGCAGTAAATGCATCATAGCCAACATCGTACATAATACCTTAATGGACTCATTTGCAGAATAAACACTCTTCTTCAATGGTACAGCTGATGGTTTCAACTGCAAGTACACCCGCACAATTTCACCACAGCTTTTGAACAGTAATCTTATGTTTTCCTGAGATAGAAATACGCATATCAGAAGTCAAATAGTCTACTCGAATAGTGAAAGAGAAGCAATCAAATAGAAGGTTTATATTTCACATGGTTTGTTTGTTTTACATTTCTATATTTTTTTGGGACAGGGTAGAGAGGTCCTAAATCTGATATGGTATTCAAACGTGCATTTAAGAAAATAACATAATAGTATTTTAAAATATGAATACTGTTACGCAGGGCTAGGTATTTTGTGATCTGGTGTTGGTGGGGTATCAATAAACGATTACTCAGTACTTCAAAATGAAACGGCCAAACATAACTTAATCAATAGTACTCTTGAGCTCCCAGATTGCAAGCAACATTTTTAATAACGTCCACTTTAGCTGCACATGAAATCCTTGATCATCATATCACAAAATCCACTTAATTATAATTCAGTTGTCCATCGAACATCTCAGTGCCTCTCTGCACATAAATATTTTATACACATATTCCTTGCCAAGTTCACGGGCAGTTAATTATTCAATAACAATCAATTATAATGATTCTGACATGTCCGTATTATTTCTATATTTCCTTTTTATCCATATACATGTATCGGACACTTTCCTGAAACATTATATCACTGAGAGACGGACGACTCCTTCATAAGATTCAACACTGCCTATAATACAGCCAGTCCAGACATATTCCAAACACTCTTCAAAGACTGCTAGTCCTGATGGACATCTTACACACAATGCTCTCGTTGCTACTTCAAACAATTTCATGTCACCCTCACAACCACGCATAAACACATTCGCATCCATGCCCTTTTGTGCATTACGTAGCTTTCAAATACAATACTCTAGGTGGTGCGCAAAAAGACTCATAACAAATACTAAAAATATACCTAATTACCTTTATACCTTGACCTGAAGTAGTCAATTCTTCTTCTTTGATCCTTAGCCGCCGACCGTCAAAGCAGTCAGTGGCCATTACACCTGGTGGCATCTTGTAGGGCAACAACAAATTGATTCCACTTTGCTCGGTCGGCGGCCATCCTTCGTACAGTGCCCCAACTCTGGTTCATTCTTTGCATCTCAGCCTCCACAGTCCTCCGCCAAGTTGTTTTTGGTTGGCCTCTCTTTCGTTTTCTTTCAGGGGTCCATAGCATAGCTGTTCTTGTGATGGCATCGGGGTCTCTTCTGAGGACATGGCCAACCCAGCTCCAGCGTCTGCCAGCTATGATGGTGTGCATGTCCTCTTGCTTGCTCCGAGTAAGCAGATCTTGGTTGGTGATGGTATTCGGCCAAAAGATTCGGAGAATTTTTCTTAGGCATGTTGTGTGAAAAGAGGACAATTTCGACATTTCCTTCTCTGTACCTCTCCAGCATTCCGCACCATAGAGAAGCACAGAAAGCACACAGCTCTGATATAATCCTAATTTTGTGCTTGTGCTGTACTGAGAGGACTTCCAGGTGTTGTTTAGGCTAATAAAGGCTGTTCTTGCTTTGTTCATTCTGTTGTCGATGTCTTTGCTTGCTCTGCCATCTGGTGTTACTATGCATCCTATGTATGTGAAGGCATCTGTCTGTTCCAGTTGCTGATTCCTTACTGATATAAGCTCAGGGTTGCTCAAATTGAGCGTCATGACCTCTGTCTTCTTTAGGTTGATGTTCAAGCCCACCTGCTGGCTATACTTATTAAGTCTATCCGTTTTTTCCTGGATGTGTTGATGTGAATGTGCTAGCAGTGCAATGTCATCTGCATATTCCAGATCTTCCAATGTAGAAAATGTAGTCCATCTTATTCCTCTTGGATTGCCCTCTGTTGTCTGGCGCATCACCCAGTCTATGACTTAAAAATAGAGTGGTTGATAAGGGGCATCCCTGTCGTACTCCTGTCTTCACTTCAAAGGTTAGGTTGCTCTGCCCAATGCTACACGTAAAGTTGGCATAAAGGCTTTTTATGATTGACACTATGCAGCTTGGAATTCCATAAGCCCTCAGTATTTTCCATAAACTGTCCCTATGTATACTGTCAAACGCCTTTTCAAAATCAACGAAATTAATGTACAGCTGTCTTTGCCATTCTGAGCACTGCTCTATAATGTTCCTGAGGGTAAATATATGATCTACACATCTTTTGTTCTTTCTAAATCCTGGAAGTAGTCAATGAATGTACATTACTTGTTACACTGTACTGACAAAGTTATACCAAATGACAAAACATGAAACACTATGTGGTTAAATAAGACGTGAACAGCTTAAACAATGATATCTTACTTCTCTGCAATATGGTGGTACATTGTATACCACAAGTGTCTTTCCTTCTGGCCACTCCGCATGGCTGCATAATGAAGTGTGTTGTCGAATAAAAAGACAGTGACATGCATGGCCCCGCTCACTTCCCTTTACCTGAAGGACTTAAATAGCAAAACAATATTATAATGCAGCTTCACTTTTAACACACACACAAAAACTATCTTTATGTAGGCAAGTTGTTAAGTAAGACATACAAATAAGAAAGCTATATGCTTTTAAAATACTTTAAATGATAAATATATATAAATAATAGGGCTAGGATCTTTAACAATTAATTAATCAATTAACATTTTTTAAATCGATTAATTGATCAAACAAATTTTAATTGATTATTCCATTATTAGCAATGTTTATGTTCTTTGTCGGCGTCTGTGGCCTAATGGATATGAACGCAGTTTCATAATCCAGATATACCAGGTTCGAAACCTGCTGCAGGCGGTTTGGTAGCAGATCGCTTTGTGTGGATTTTAAACAATGGAATAAGCGCCGTACCGTTCAGAAAGCAATGGCAAACTACTGAATGAAAAAATTGCCTAGAAAAATCACAAACAGCCAATAAAAGCTGGGTTGATTGCCACGTCCTGTAAAGGATAAGCAACCAACTTATGTTCTTTACTTAAATGTGATTTCCCCCAAAAAATGTTATGATTTTTTATAATTTTTCAAATTGTTCAACACCAATTGATTAATCTTCTATTAAAGAAATTAGATTAATTGATTAAGATTTTTTAAAATCAATCTCAGCCCTAATAATGTTCCTTTTTCACTACTTCAGTGGTACATTGCAACCATAGAAGTTGACCCCCATGAAGGAAGTCTGCATAGCACTTTAAATAAATGTAGAGATGATGCATTAACCTCTATTAGTAAATAATACATAGTATGGACTAAAATTAAGGATAAATTAATCTGAAAAAATTTTTAAACGTCTACTTCAGCCAGTAATAGTAGTGGTATGCATGGCAAGGGTTGTGAAAAAGAGAACTGGAGACAGACATAAGCAAGACAACATGATTGGCATATAGTCCACAGAGAACTGAAAGAATGAAGAAAGAAAAATGCAGTAGTGTATTTTTTCTTTAAAAAAGAAAATAGGCGATATAGTTCCGCATAAAAGAGCAGATAATAATGATTTATCTGTTACTGCAATTTGAATCAATGTTAAAAAGAGCAGCAAACACATCTGCAGCATAACAAAGTACATAGATCATATAAATCTGATAACAGGATGGATTCCAGCAAAAATAATCCAATACCATAATTCCCGCCTTAAGTACGTTGGTCGGTCACATCATGCACACCGTCAATTGCGCACTTTTCTATTTTCGAGAGAGTACATTAACTTTCAACCACAGCTAAGGGGTGCAACAGTGGTTGAAAGTTAGACAATAATTGTATTGTTTCCCTTATATGTACCGGTACTCTCCCGAAAATAGAAAAGTGCGTGAACAGTTTGATTATGGAAAGTCAAGATTTTAAAAGATGCACGAACAATTACGAGACATGTTGTCATAAAAGAAATGTTAGTTATTTAGTCAATTTCCGGTCCATTACATCATTATCACTGCTCCACATGTCATTTAGAAAGGTTACTCTATGTCTTCATATTTAACTGATTCCGTACGTAAGATCTATTAAAAGACGCAATGGCCGACCGCTGTGACCGCAAGATCTTTTAAAAGACGCTGATTTATTTCGTTGTTTCTTTCTATTCTATTTTATACTGCCCGGAATTTATCTCGAACGGAAGTAAACACAAAACTGGGCAAATTTCAACAAGCTTCAACGTCTTTTATTTGCGTTTGAAGGAATTTTTTTCACATTTATCTTCATCTTTAATCGTGTTTTGTCGTATCGCCATAATGGCCGAAAACACACAGGATATGTTACTAATATGTGAACAGTGAACAAACTGTGCGATCAACCATAACTTTCTTACTTTTTCTGTGTTTCTAAATGGATTACCTGCACAAAGAGAGCAGTGAAACTGTATTGTGATAACAATTTATGTTACAAGCCTTACGTAAGTTGAAAATTTTTGTTCAAAATTTCAAGTTATCTTTTTTCCGTGTACATGTTATCTGTTATAACATAAACATAACATAAAATTAGCTAGAAAGGCATATGGATTTATATTGTTCATCCAATGTACTTTAATTTGATATATGTTATACTTAACTAATGATTAGACACACATTGTCTGTAAACGTAAATTATGTATGTGTAAATTTTTGGGGCCTAAAAATAATTCCGTCCAGAGCTGAAAATAATTACGTACTGAATCAGTTAATATATCCATATAATTTTCGCTGCAAATATCTAATGACGGTTGCCTGCAATTAAATGACCACAGTAGTGATAGTACCGTCTGTAATACATGAATTTATTGCTAGTTGTTTCATAAGTAGCAACACGAAAACTGGTGGTCACTTTGGAATATAATCAATGGAAACACACTTGGTCATGAGAGACTCCAGATCAAGAGAATCAAAATGTTTTACTAGTTACTGAATAATGAAAGTGCAGGGCAGAGCTGATACTAGTTACTGAACAAATTATATGCACCAAGGTTACCATAAATCAAATACAACAAAGTATTAGTTTCGCTATCATTTTAATGTGTCATTTTCATTTCCCTTCTTTGCTCCCTATGGAGCATGGAGGCACCACTGCAGCTGGACACTTGTAGGAAGACTGCACCAAGCTTTTGCATGCTCTTGCAGCAGTGGTTTCTTTAGCAATGTGTTTTACATGATGTGGTTGCCAGCCTCATGCACACTTTATTATTCACCTTTTTTGACATGCCTCAGGGTGTAGTGGTCTTATTCTTTTTTTGTCTCCTTGGATATCTGAGGGAACTTGGTTGTCAGTTGTCAAATTTATTCTCATAATCTTTGTATTTTCTGTGTGTACTTTCAGATCCACTTACGAGTCAAATTTATTCTCATAATCTTTGTATTTTCTGTGTGTACTTTCAGATCCACTTACGACAGTACAGTTAATGTGGAAGTGATAGAAAAAATAATGATTAAACATCTTAGGAACAAGAATTAAGGAAGAGATGTTGAAGATAATAAGAATTAATGAAAAGATGTTGAAGGTACAAAGGACATAAATTCATGAAGCCATTTTTTTAAATTTTTCACATTTTTCACAAGGCAGCCCTTGTTTCAGAATTCCTGAGGTAGAAAAAGTACAGGCCCACAAACACGTGAACAGAACTGGATACTGGCACTTCAACGAAAAGGTCTGGAACATACACTGAAGGATGGTGCTGATAAGAAGGTTTGGCATTAATTAACTGAATGCCTATGGGACCCAAAGATGCAGCAATAGAGAATGCAGTCAGCGACCCATAGCTTGACTGCTTGCATCAGGATCAGCGAACCAGAGCTGGTCAAGACCGTACTCCACCTCCACGTGGTGGTCCTGGAAACAGTCTGCAGCAGTGCAGTCTGGCTGAGCGAGTACGGATCCAAGAAGGAAGGCAAACCCGGTCCCAAAAAATGCCGTGCAGAAGTCGGATGTGTTGACCAAAAGGTGCAGATATCACAGCTACGGCGTAAACAGACATGACGCAACCACCGTCCTTTTCAAGGCGAACGAGGAAGAAGAAGAAGAATGCCTATGCTCCATAGGGAACTGTTATGCACAAAAGAAGAAAATGTATTGTTTCGTTTGCTTCAGGCCTAATCAACAAATCATCCAACCCTATCAGGACAACTGTTACTGTAACCTGACAGAAGGAGAAGAGGGGAGGATCACGCAACTGCAATATATTATATAAATATGCAACCAACTGCCATCTCAAGATATGGTCTTTGAGCATGTGTATGTGCGCGTGTGTTATTTGCAGTCGACCTAAATAATATGTTTGGTGTTTTGTTTCCATTCACACCTGCACTAATTACGTCACTGTACACAACAGAACAAACCCAGAAAGCAGACTGATCATTGGCGATGGATATAAGAGGCCTTCAAAAACTTGTTTGGTTTACAAACGTGCTAAGTTGAAATCTAAGGCGAGATGTAGCATTTTGTTTGTTTTTAATTATCCTGCGGTACATATAAATAGTTAGGCTATATGAGCTCTGGACATAAAGGGTAGGTTCGCATTTTTATATTTTTAACTGGATGTCTTCACCAGCCGAGAGTTCTTAATTAAAGTTTACAGAAATAAAATTAATATTTTCCGTGCAGCTACATTTTACCTGTGTAACCCTGCAATACAAGGGCCTCATTCATGCTTATCCCAGGTGTCATTTCTTATTAGCCTACTTTATATGGAGCACGTTTCAATTTCTTCCCTTTCGCGGAAGTGAGTGTATGCTAAATAAATCTATAAACACGATTGTTGTGAAAAGATCAGCTGTTCGTTTTCAGTTTGCCAGCTTCGCAAATTATGAAAGATTATTAACGTGGGCCTATATTATGCTCTAGACTCCATACTTTAGTTTTATAATTGCGAGCTTTTTCATTCTTACGAATATGAAATAGATCTAAACATTTGTAACAGCAATAGGCTGATAGAATACAAATATGTTTTTCTTAGTCTTAATGCAGTAAAAATTTGGCTTTAAATCTTTACTTGTACGCGACGTACAGAGGCTATGGAGAATAAAGATAAATAATAATAGAGATGAAAGAAAACCAAAAGATTCGAATTTGGGGTTCACTGGTGCTTTTGGTCCCATACGAAGCACATCATGTACAGAAGTATGTAATACAAGGTTATTCTTATTACAGTTAGGATTTAGAAAGGAAACAGTAGACAGGAGGACGCTATATTTGCCGGATAAGCCGCGTTTCGCATGGAGTTCGATTTTTTTTTTTTTTAATACTCCGCGTTTGTCGGACATTATTATTTTGACAACTTGTAAAACGTTGTTGAAGTTTGGTTCATCCTTTAAGCTAGCTGTTTGACAAAGCTCGAAACAGGCTTGGTCGGTAAAGATTTAGCATACACATTGATAACCACTCATGCAACATGGTGGACTCGTCTACTGTTCCTTGCTTCTACCCCAACCTACCAAGTAGACTAAACGATACACTCATTTTAGCAGAGGTGAGATAAAATTGTAATAGCTTTAGCAGGTAATCTCGCATTGACAGTGGCCGAACGCTCTGCAGCGAAAATGTGTATAATATGTGTATTTTCGTACCATTTAGGGTTAGGACTAGGGTTAACCCTAACTCTAAATGGTATGAAAATACACATATTATACACATATTAACTGCGCAATATTCTGCCCCTGTCATTGCGGGATTACCTATCAGCAGCTCTGTCGTACATTTTTTTAAATAAATAAAAACTCCAGGGTCTGCGCCATTACCATCTTGGATGTGTATATCATGTCTCAAAAAAGTGGAATCAAGGTTGTGTACTGAACTTTCAGAGACCTACAAAAGGTGAAAAACCTCAAAAGTGGTGTCACTATCATGTTTTGAGAGACTTCCACTGAACTCAGCTGGTGAATCAGAGAGGCACAGCCTTACAAAGTGAACCAAAAATTGGAATCTCAATGCCCCAAAACAAATTTTATAGTCAGAATGCATCCGTTGTGCTGCATGGATTATGACACTCAAGAGAATGACGCCCTCATGGATGCATTTTTTTTTAGTCACCCACAGTGTTGACAGATTTATTTTGTGATCATTATCATGCTTGATTCAGTCATTTACAAGCGGATTGACATAAGTCTTGGGCCTGACCATGAAGGAGTCACAGGAGGAAGATGAAACTTGGCACATTTAAAGTTCATCATATTTGCACTGAATGTGTGAAGTACGCATTTGTTTCTTCAATGGGTTTTCCCGCTACGGTGCACGGTGCAATGTACCCTATTGACTGGATCTGTTGCTCCAAAGATTTGACAAAACAATGGAAAAGAAGGAGGCCAGAGCTGTGATAAAATTTCTGATGTTTCAGGGAAAAACACCTACAGAAATACACAGGGAGATGGAACCAGTGTTTCGTGAGTCTTGTCCTTCTTATACTTCGGTAAAACACTGGTGTCAACAGTTTAAGTGCGGCCGCTCAAATGTTGCTGATCTGCCAAGATCTGGTAGACCAGCCTCAGAGTGTAACGATGAAAATGCAACAAGAGTGAAGAAAATCATTGACCAGGATCGAAAAATGACAATTATGGAGATAGCTAGTAGAGTAAAACTAAATGAAAGAACAGTTTATAGAATTTTACACAACAGACTGAACATGAGAAAAGTGTGTGCATGCTGGGATCCGCGACTGTTGACACGTGAACAGAAGCAAACGAGGGTAAATTGCTGTCAACAGTTGATCAAAAAGTGTCAGTCAAAAAATTTTTTGGAGACCATGGTGACAGTAGATGAGGGGTACACCATTATGACCCTGAATCCAAAATTGCCAGCATGCAATGGAAAACCCCGGGCTCCCCAACACCTGTCAAGCCGAGAGCGCAGAAATCTGCAGGAAAAGTGATGCTGATTGTTTTTTGGGACGGCAAAGGTGTCCTTTTGAAAGATTATCTGCCTCGTGGCAACACAGTTAATGGACAGTACTGTGATGGGGCCAGAAAGACACCCGGCTTCCCCCTTCACGTAAAGACACCCCGGCTTCCCCCTTCAGGTTCAAGGCATATTTATCGCCCATATATTTTCGATGTGCGCGAAGCATGCTGGGATGTAAAAAAGTCTTCAAGAAGATATATTAGTTTAGGCCATAATAAAGCCTAAGAATTAGTTGTGATGTGTTATATTTGGTAGTCGTGTGTTATATTTAATAGCGGTAGGTTTTATCTGTGTTTTCGTGCCTAATAAAGCAAATATCGCGAGTGTTATTTATGCGGCTAAATTAATGCGCGCAGCACACTGAAGTTGAGTGATCAGCCATAGGGTCTATATAAGAAGTGCCTAGGCGGCGAACGGGCCTATTTTGCAAAAGCCGCCCAGACGAGAGAGAAACGAAGTAAGACACCAGACTATCTGTAAATGCCTTGAGCACGTGAGTTAATTTAGTTTAGCATTCGTGTTCTATAAGTCTGAAATTATATTCAGCACGAGTCTGTTTTAATGTGTAGTGAATTAGGTCTAAATAGATAGATAGATGTGAAAGTTTAAGAGCGATTATTTCATTTATCAGAAAGGCAAATATGGTATGAAGCTATTGCACGTGAATTTAGATAATATCAACCTGGTAGCAAAAATATCAAGATGACAGCCGGGAGGTCACGTGGTGATGACTTTAGTTCTAGTTGTTAAGCCAAGAGTAATGTTATTTGGTTCTTTAATGTAAGAGTAATTAGGAGTATTTCACGATTATTGATTATTCTACTGTATATCTTTAGTGGGTTACTTTGTGTGAGGTGAGAATAGTCATTTAGATTTCTGGAGAGCGCGAGGCCACTCCTTGTGCGTAAAGCGCATTTGAGACATAAATGTTGCTGTTTGCTCCTTGTGGAGCAGGGCGACACCAGTGCGGCTGAATCCAACAGAAGCCTGCATGAAGCATTTATATGCTATGGCAGTGGTTTGTTTCAGTGGCGATGTGTTTCATATGATGAGTTCCCAATCTCATCAGGGGTCATATACGACACGCTTGTTGCCAGGCGCACCAGTCGTCACTTACGACATGTTCAGAATGCAGTAATGAGTATTGAGATGGATCAGTTGCGGGGTGGTGGTTTATTCTCATTATTGAGAGTATTTGTTGTACAGATAGTTGAATATTATTTTATGTCCATGTTATTATTATTTAATTATGGTGATGTGTAGAATGGTTTGTGAGAGCACGTGGGCTCACTTGGAGATATATATTTCTCTTCTCCGCTCCTGAGGGAGCATGGGGCCACCAGTGTGGTTTGCCTCCGTATGAAGCATTCAGATGCTCGTGCAGTAGTAGTTTCGGTAGCAATCTATGTTACATGGTGAGATTGCCAGCCTCATGCACAACACCTTACTAGTCGCATTGGACGACACGCATGAGTGTGTGCGTGTGTGATAGTTGAGGGTGTCAGGTGGCGTGGAAGGACTGTTTGGCAGGTGAGAGTATCGTTATTCAACTATGATTTTAACTAGCCCGTGCTTTGTTTGCGTTTCAGGATTAGGAACTGAGCACTAGCTGGGTGTTTTGTTTGTTTAGTGTTTGGTTTGTTTAACACATTAACTACCGAATTAAAAAACACACTGTGGCCGAATTAAATTTTTTTTCCCTTTTTCATCCTGTAGGTGTTTGCACAAAGTAAGCTGTAGTTTTCGTAATTGTTTACACATTTTTACGAATTATACGTCATTTTAAAGATAAATGAATTGCACTATTACAATAAGCACCGTTTTTAACTCTAATAGAGGTTGTTGCTATTTAACGGCTCTCCGATGGCCGAGGACTTGGAATATTTTCACAGTTATAACTGCTTGCGCCCCATCTCTATTAAAATAACAATTTAAATCAATGTGCACACCGTTTTCACGCTTGTCTTCGTCGCTAGATCTATCAGTCAATTGTTGAAACACGTTTCTATCCTATTCAGCCGTTAGACGAGATGTAAACGCATTTTTTGTAGTCCTATCACTAGTTGCCACGGTAAACAGTTTTGCAGGATTTGGTAACTAACCCCAAAACGCTGAAAAATATGAACATAATATCAATTTTCGAGTGTTCTACAACAACCATGCTCTGGGAATTTGTTTTCCGGTGGCAACGTAAAATCTCGAACCAGATCAGAAAGTGTTTCAGTACATTTTTCATTCGTTTTATTACTAAAATTAGATTGGCGCTCTGAGCGGCTTGCGGTCCAAATGTGTTTATTTCGTGAGCCGCTGACAGCGGCTTGCGGTAGTTAATGTGTTAATGTTTGCTTCAGTGTGCTCTTAGTCACTGAATGGGTTGTAAAAATAAATACAGCCCCTGCCTCAGAATCAAGAGTTTTATTATTGTTCGGGTCGGTGCGAGTGTGAAAAGAGAGTGATCACACATCACAATATAATCATCATCTCGCCCACCCTATCACAATTGGCGTTGTCGGCAGGATAGGCAGACAGTGACACCGAGCAAACAGCAAACGAACAAATAGTGTAAACACCCAGCAGTGCGGTCTTGCAGCAAGATGGCTTCGATCAATGCGCCTGTGAAGGTAGTACACGTGGAGGTGCCAGAGGTAAGGCTATTTGATGGAAAGGCAATCCCACTTGGCAAGAGTTTGTGGAAGATGTAGAGGCCGTGTGGAAGATGGCGCCCTTTTGCGCAGAAGTCAAGGTAGATGTGATCTGGAACAACGTTTCACCATGGGTCTTTAGGGAATTACGGATACGTGGCGGAGCCAAGGCCAGCCCTGAGCAGTTACTCAAGATTGTAGAAGAAGCCTACAGCGAGCAACCACCAGTCAGTGAGATGACCAGGAATTTCCAGGCCGGGAGTCAGGGGCCTAGGGAATGTTCTGTTTTTCTGGGAGGCAAAAAGCCAGAGACACTGGTGCAGATAGCAAGTGCAGAAGCCCACAGTGAAGAGGAGGCACTTAAATCAGAATTATCTCTCCTAAAGGCCCAGCTAGCACAGCTGTCACAGGCCAGTTCGCCAGCACAAGAGGAGGTGCAGAGAAAGAGAGCACCATGCCAGCCGCGAGAACAGCCAAAGCACGACGAGGGGGTGCGTGTTCTTGTATGTGAGAGTCAGGCTGTTGTCAAGGAAAGCTGTGAGCTGACAGCACCAACAAACGCAGTTGCACCTACAAGGCAAAAAGGGATGTGCAAGTGGTATAGTGTCCACAGGGGATGGGGGTTCATCACGCCAGATGATGGAGGTATTGATGTATTCGTACATCAGACAAAGATCTTCAGAAAGGGATTCCGGAGTCTGGCGAGGAATGAACGAGTAGAGTTTGACAGCAAACCATCGGTCCAGGGCATGGAAGCAATTTATGTATGCAGCATTGGCGGTCAAGAGTGTAAGGGCAGCAGGGGGCGACCCATGGCACAGAGGAAGCCCAGAAAGATAAGATGCTACAGTTGTGGAGACCTGTCAGACCACATGGCAGCCAAGTGCCCTCAAGGCCCGCTTCCGAAGAGATGTTTCCAATGCAAGTCCACTGAACACTTGATATCTGCCTGTCCCTCAAGGAGCTCTTTCCCGAAGCGTACTGTCACAACTAGGTAGGTTGCCTTTAGGGTGCAAGCTAAGAGAAGGCCGTGACAACTGTCACCCTAAGGGCACCGAGAAAATTGGTCGTCGTCTAGGGGAGGAAACCCGTCCTAAGCAGATAGGAGGGAGTGCACATCAAGGTTCAGAAGGGGAGACTCATCAAAAGCAGACTGTGGGGAACGTAAGCCACCGTCCACACAAAATGAGTGTAAAACACGTCAAGAGTGATCCCCCTACAAAGTCGACAGCTGCATGCACTGACAGGCAGATGTCACAGGCAGAAAGCGACGCGGCACAGGTGAGCAAGTCTTCTAGACCACAGCAACGGCCAGTCCGACAACGTAGGGACATGACGACCAAGAGAGTCCCCAGCCGGGTTGTACAGATTACAGGAGCTCAGCCCAAAGCATCGCTGCTCAGAAAGAGTCCTGCACAGCACCAACGATCTGAGAGGTTACAATTGAAGTGCCAGAGGTAGTGATGTTGTCGGGACGACAACAAAATCAGGAGGGAGATATCTGATGGGGCCGGAAAGACACCCGGCTTCCCCCTTCACGTAAAGACACCCAGGCTTCCCCCTTCAGGTTCAAGGCATATTTATCACCCATATATTTTCGATGTGCGCGAAGCATGCTGGGATGTAAAAAGTCTTCAAGAAGATATATTAGTTTAGGCCATAATAAAGCCTAAGAATTAGTTGTGATGTGTTATATTTGGTAGTCGTGTGTTATATTTAATAGCGGTAGGTTTTATCTGTGTTTTCGTGCCTAATAAAGCAAATATCGCGAGTGTTATTTATGCGGCTAAATTAATGCGCACAGCGCACTGAAGTTGAGTGATCAGCCATAGGGTCTATATAAGAAGTGCCTAGGCGGCGAACGGGCCTATTTTGCAAAAGCCGCCCAGACGAGAGAGAAACGAAGTAAGACACCAGACTATCTGTAAATGCCTTGAGCACGTGAGTTAATTTAGTTTAGCATTCGTGTTCTATAAGTCTGAAATTATATTCAGCACGAGTCTGTTTTAATGTGTAGTGAATTAGGTCTAAATAGATAGATAGATGTGAAAGTTTAAGAGCGATTATTTCATTTATCAGAAAGGCAAATATGGTATGAAGCTATTGCACGTGAATTTAGATAATATCAACCTGGTAGCAAAAATATCAAGATGGCAGCCGGGAGGCCACGTGGTGATGACTTTAGTTCTAGTTGTTAAGCCAAGAGTAATTTTATTTGGTTCTTTAATGTAAGAGTAATTAAGAGTATTTCACGATTATTGATTATTCTACTGTATATCTTTAGTGGGTTACTTTGTGTGAGGTGAGAATAGTCATTTAGATTTCTGGAGAGCGCGAGGCCACTCCTTGTGCGTAAAGCACATTTGAGACATAAATGTTGCTGTTTGCTCCTTGTGGAGCAGGGCGACACCAGTGCGGCTGAATCCAACAGAAGCCTGCATGAAGAATTTATATGCTATGGCAGTGGTTTGTTTCAGTAGCGATGTGTTTCATATGATGAGTTCCCAATCTCATCAGGGGTCATATACGACACGCTTGTTGCCAGGCGCACCAGTCGTCACTTACGACATGTTCAGAATGCAGTAATGAGTATTGAGATGGATCAGTTGTGGGGTGGTGGTTTATTCTCATTATTGAGAGTATTTGTTGTACAGATAGTTGAATATTATTTTATGTCCATGTTATTATTATTTAATTATGGTGATGTGTAGAATGGTTTGTGAGAGCACGTGGGCTCACTTGGAGATATATATTTCTCTTCTCCGCTCCTGAGGGAGCATGGGGCCACCAGTTTGGTTTGCCTCCGTATGAAGCGTTCAGATGCTCGTGCAGTAGTAGTTTCGGTAGCAATCTATGTTACATGGTGAGATTGCCAGCCTCATGCACAACACCTTACTAGTCGCATTGGATGACACTAATGAGTGTGTGCGTGTGTGATAGTTGAGGGTGTCAGGTGGCGTGGAAGGACTGTTTGGCAGGTGAGAGTAACGTTATTCAACTATGATTTTAACTAGCCCGTGCTTTGTTTGCGTTTCAGGATTAGGAACTGAGCACTAGCTGGGTGTTTTGTTTGTTTAGTGTTTGGTTTGTTTAATGTTTGTTTCAGTGTGCTCTTAGTCACTGAATGGGTTGTAAAAATAAATACAGCCCCTGCCTCAGAATCAAGAGTTTTATTGTTGTTCGGGTCGGTGCGAGTTTGAAAAGAGAGTGATCACACATCACAATATAATCATCATCATCATCTTGCCCACCCTATCACAGTACTATGCAGATCTTCTCACCAAACTAAGAAAGGTTATGACCAGAAAACGAGGGATAACGTGCACTCAAAATCTTCCTTTGCTTCAAGACAACACGCCCTCTCACAAAGCACAGCTTGTGCAGCTAGCAGCCAACGATTTGAATATTGAAATTCTTCCACACCCACCATATTCTCCAGATTTGGCTCCATCAGACTTTTTTCTATTCCCAAATCTTTAAAAACAGCTAAAAGGAAATCATTTTGACAGCGTTGAAGAGGTTATACTGGCATGTGATGACTGGTTTAGTTTGAAAAATAGGGTGTTCTACTCCCAAGGTCTTTTCAAGGTCAAGCAGGAATGGCAGAAGTGTGTCAATTCAGACAGTGGCTATATTGAAAAGGAATAAACACTATACAAAATTTCAGCTCTCTGTGACATGTCCTTCATGGTCAGGCCCAAGACTTATGTCAATCCCCTTGTAATTAATTTTTTTATTGTTTGTTTTCTTGGTATCATTTGTTCATAATTTGGTTTGCATTGGTTTCTTTATGTTGTTCATTTTATTGAGTTTGTCGGTTGTATTATTTGGTTAGTGTTTATCTGTTTCACTTTGTGTTGATTTGCTTGACTATTTTGTTTTTTGGTTAACTTCATCTATTTTGTTGGTTGGTGAGTTAATGTTACTTTGGTTAGTTCCAAAAGTTGTCAGAGCTGTGCGTTGTAGCGAGGATAAGCTCCCACTGCAGATAAAATGCTTCAATGGCTCACGCCTCAAATTGCCTCTGACAACCAAGTCCAGCTCCTGGCCTTCACTTGTGGCTTAGTTTGAGCCCAGCAGAACACATTTCCACTGACTGGAGAAAGGGCTTTAAAGCCAGCAGCTTTGGGCAGACAGGACTCATGATCCTTGGTTGGTAGCCTATCTAAGTAAAACTCTGATTTCAAACCTTGTCTGCTTTGCAGGAATATCTGTTTACAGAAAAGACTTTGGGAGTAACCCGGAGGATAAATCCAGAGTCAAAGCCCCTAAGACAGTCTAATGTTTATTCAACATTATCTGGCAACTCCTGGGATGTTGCTGGTACCAAACTGTATTGGCTACTGCTGTTCCTTTGGACCTAACAGCTACATGGAGAGGGGGAACATGCTGCATGGGCAAAGGCTGGATCTCCTTATAACTGGGCCCAAGCTTGCACCCTGGAGAGGACGCTCTAGCTTCACCCTATGGCAAAAAAAAGCAGCTGAGGGCTATCACCCCAAAGGCTCATGATTCCCAAAGTCAGTTATGACTGAAGGAGGCTATTACAGTTACTTTGGTTGGTTATTGTTAGCTGTTTAGGATGAGTGTCGCCCACGGCGACCGTTGCCTCAATTGGCTGTGTGTGGTGTACCCGGAAACGGGGCCTCCCAGTACTGAGGCACAGTTAAGTCCCCGATGTCACTTATCGGTGCAGAGTTGAGAGAGATGGCTGAGCATCACAATCCCCCCTGTGTTGCAGCATGATGAGAACCCAGCATTGCACACTGAGCTTGGGGGGATCACTTGGGCACCAGACTTAATACTGGCTCTTGACTGGATGGCCGCATGCAGGAGATTTCTACAATGGAGGGTTGGCAGGTGGTGGGTATCTGGAAGTGGCTCTGTGCAGGACGTGAGGATTCCTTGGGAGAGCCCAGAACCAGAGCACAGCATTGTGCAAGTTCTGCATAGTTGGAGAGCCCCCTGGATGACGGGGAATGCACAGTGTGCTACCCCACCTATCCCCAACTGCTAACTTAGAACCAGAAGTGGGGTCCTCTGTATGCGTGCCAGGCCAGGATAAAATGCCTGAGAAAGAGACTGGAGCTCAGAACTCCCTAACTCAAAGTTGCAGGATGGCAGAAAAGCCACGGGAAAGACAGGGCTATTTTGAAGATAACACAACCATATTTTCACCATACGAGCTCGGACGCCACCTCGGTAAACAAGGTCCGCGCAGAGCAGTGACACCCCCAGGCTGCTTGCGAATAGTCTACTACTGGGAACATAAACAGATTAGGGATAAGCCCACTCTCCCGTTGAACAGGTGCTAAAGTCATAGATACTGGGCCAGAAGGCGCACCGGAAACCACAGTATCACGCAACTCGCTTTTTTTTTTCTATGGAGAGTACACCGTCAAATAAATCTCGTACTGGTGCTCGCCCTGTGGAGCTCCACCAGGCAGGTGCAGTGCCGGGCTCTGAGCCTCGACAGAGCCCACCCTCAGCTACTGGAGGACCCTCTAGACCGTCTTGTGGAGTCAGCAGACGGCGGAGGAGAACTACTGACCAAAACAAAACAGAAAAAGAGAAACCCAGAGTGCCATTTGTCCTGATGCACTGGAATGCAGAGGGAGTGAACAGCAAGCAGGCTGGATACAGCAAAAAGACAGAGCTGGAAAACATCTTGTATGAGAAGCAAGTCAGTGTTTGCTGTATCGAAGAGACTCACTTGAAAGCAGATCAAACCTTTAAAATAAGGGGATATCAATGCTTCAGATCCGACAGAAAAGATAGACGAAAAGGAGGAGTACTTACTCTTGTAAGGAATAACATTCCTGCACACGAAAGGAAAACCTTCATGGATGGAGCAGAATATCAGCTGTTGCAGATAAAGGTAGACAAGATGGAAATAGAACTCCTGAACTATTACTGTCCGAACAACAAACCCATGAGTCTCAGCTCTATACAGGTACCAGCCACCAACTTTATAGCAGTTGGAGACTTTAATAGCCACTCCCAGAGCTGGGGCTATAACCATCTGGATCACAGAGGTGAAGAGGTTGAAACTTGGCAAGATGATCACTCCCTAATCCTAGTCAATAATGCCACAGATACTCCTACCTTCTACTCCAGAGGATGGCACACAACTTCAACACCAGATCTTGCCTTCTCCACACCAGATATAGCTGGATCTATTAGTAGAGAAGTAGGAGACCAACTAGGGGGAAGCGACCATCGCCCAATCTTTCTTACTGTCCAGAGTGCAACTCTCAGTACAGGCCCAGCCATTACAAGATGGAACTACAAAAAAGCCAATTGGGGTTTATTCAGGCATCAGGTGAACACGCTGCTGTCTACCCTCAAGGTACAGAACAGAGACATTAATGAAGTGGTAAAAGACTTCAACAGATGCATACTACAAGCTGCAAAAGAAACCATTCCCAGAGGATGCCGGCGTAACTACATACCATACTGGTCCAGCACACTCCAAGAACGTCAGGAAGCTATGGACAGGGCTAGAAAGGACGCAGAATCTCAGCCTTCACTTGAAACTCACAACAAATGGAAAAAGGCTGTAGCAGAGTTTCAGAGAACAAAGCTAGAAGAAAAACGGAAAAGCTGGAGAACTAAAACGGCATCGCTGAACCTTGAGAAAGACGGCAGGAAACTTTGGAGATTAGTCAAGTCTCTAAATGAAGAGCGTTCCTCACCTAGGCAGACTATCACATTGGATGAAGGTGGCAAACTTTTCAGAGGAAAACAAGCTGCAGACTTGTTTGCTAGAAGATACAGTTCAGAAAGCAACTTACCCATTAACATAGATCATCAGAGAGAGATAAGAAAAGAAATACTGGCAACCATGGGACAGACAGATACTCCTGCCCCAATGAGGGAACCCATCACACTAGGAGAACTACAGAAGGCTATTTCCAAGCTTAAGTTTCAAAAGTCACCCGGCCCAGACAAAATCAGCAACGAAATTCTAGTAAATCTGAGCTCAGCAGCAAAGACAAAACTGCTTGAGATATTCAACCACAGCTGGTTGAAAGGAACGGTACCCCAAGTATGGAGAGAAGCCATCACAATACCCATACTAAAGAAAGGGAAATGTAAGACCGAGGCTGCAAGTTACCGGCCAATCAGTCTCACAAGCTGTGTTGGGAAGACTATGGAGCGAATAGTCAACCACAGATTGAAATGGTATTTAGAGTCTGAGCAGATCCTGGTGCCGGAACAAGCTGGATTTAGAGAATGCTACAGTATAGAAGACCAAGTTACTTACTTGTCTCAAGCAATAGAAGATGCCTTCCAGGAGAAGAAAAAGGTCCTAACGATCTGGGTCGACTTCAAGCAGGCCTTTGACAAGGTGTGGAAAGATGGCCTCATTGCAAAACTTAGGAGAAGTGGAATCCAAGGCAACATGATGAAATGGATCCAGTCATACTTGCATAACAGGAGAACTAGAGTCACTCTTGATGGTCTGCAGAGCAGAAAAGTGTTGCTCCATCAGGGGGTACCTCAAGGAGGAGTAATTTCCCCAACACTCTTCCTTGTTTACATCAATGACCTGGTGAAAGATCTCCCTGCAGGAGTTAAAACTGCCTTATATGCAGATGACCTAGTACTCTGGTGCGCTGATGAAAATGTCACCACAGCAAATTATAGAATGCAGCGGGCAGCAGACATGCTAGTGTCATGGGCAGAGAAATGGCTTATCACAATAAACACAGACAAAACCTCCACAACACTGTTCTCCCTCGCCCCCAAGGACAAATCAGCTAACATACACCTAGGGACAACCGTGATCAAGGAAGAAAGCTACCCCACCTATCTTGGGGTGACATTTGACCAAAGGCTTACATGGAATAAGCATATTGAAAATGCAGAAGGAAAGGCCCGAAGACGACTAGGCATACTCAGAAAATTAGCAGGTACCAACTGGGGAGCAAATGAATGAAATCTAAAGAAGATTTATAATGGAGTAATAAGACCACACTTAGAGTTTAGCTCAGCAGCATGGCATCAGCTGCTAACTCACATCTGCAGTCTTTGGACAAGGTGCAAAATCAAGCTCTCAGGCTGATTACAGGAGCCATGAAAACTACACCAATAACAGAGATGCAGAAGGTTGCTGGATTACAGACATTGTCCCATAGAAGAGACACAAAAACCATGATCCAGATGGAAAAGTACTACAGTATGCCAATGCACCCAATGAAGGCAAGACTAGATGATCTGGCATTGGGACGTCTAAAGCGTAGCAGCTTTGTGCATCGGGGAAAAAGACTTATAAGACAGCATCAAGAAGACCTATCCATGAAGACAACACCACTGAAGCCCACCCTATACCCTGTACCATGGGAGCAGGCCAGCAGTGCCCTCCAAATTAATACATCAGTCAGTGGTCTCACAAGTGGATATGAGTATAATGATCTGCAAGAACGAACTGCTACATTGAGTATGATCCAAGAAAGCTATCCCGATCAATCATGGATACATGCCTATACAGATGGATCAGCAACTAATGCTGTTAGGAATGGAGGTGCCGGTATCTTTATCTCATATCCTGACAACCACTATGAGACTAGGCACATTCCCACTGGTAAATTCTGTTCCAACTATACAGCTGAGGTTCAAGCTCTAGAGCAAGCTGCAAATATGATTTATAACACCAACTCTGACTGCCACCAGGTAGTCATCCTCACAGATGCACTGTCTGTCCTGCGAGCTCTCAAGGGTGGTAAACTCCCGCATCTGAGAAATGAACTAAACAAGGTAGCTGCCAAAAAGAGAACCATACTTCAGTGGGTACCATCTCATTGTGGTGTACCCGGAAATGAAAAGGCAGATAAACTTGCAAAAAAGGGAGAAGAATGTGAACAAGAAGATAATGAAGTCACATACTTTGAGAAAAAGAGAGCTATCCAGACTATCAGAAGAGAACAGAACCAACCCAAAGACGACTATCACACTCTCGACCGGCAGGGACAGATAACTATTTTTCGACTCAGGACAGGGCATAACAAACTGAATAAACACATGCACAAGCTACGATTGTCTGCTTCACCACTGTGCACATGTGGATTAAACGAACAAACTGCTGAGCATGTTCTGCAGGACTGTCCTCTGTATGACCAGTTGAGAAAGATATACTGGCCCAATGACTCAACACTAAACTCAAAGCTATATGGAGTTAAAGAGGAACTTCAAACAACAGTCGAATTCATCATGAGAACTCGTCTGACGGTGTAATCATCAAAGATGTGATCGCAAGAAGAAGAAGAAGAAGGATGAGTGTACCATGTTTCATAAGGCTATGCAGTACACCATTACTTAACCTAAGCAAGGCTGAGTAGTACCTCTTGTTCTAATTAAAAATTCAAATTATGGGCAACTCTGAACAGATTGTTTCAGAAGGAGGCAATCTGATCATCAGACAAGTGTTTCTGCCCATTTATCATCTTTACACTGTGGAGTTGGGAAGAGGGGGATGCAAGCAGCCACTAGATTCATAACTCCCAAGTGCCAGCCTCCTATTGATTTTCTGCCTGTGCTGGGAATGGAACCCACTCCACATTGGTTGCAACTTCTAAGTTCAGTCCTGGTTTTTATCCATTCTGCCAACTTGAAACAGTTGTGAAAGTAACTTCTTTATATGTTTTTGGATCTTCCTATGTTTCTTCTAACTTGGGGATTCCAGAACAAGGACTGCCTTGTATTGCTGTTGACTGATTTCCTCAATGTGTCTTCAATCCAACTCCAGTGTCTTATTTTCACATCTTTTTTTTCCTCTGATATTTGATTCTTTCCATCAGTTCTACATTGGTGATCTTGTTACAACATTTTAATCTTTCTACTCTATGCGAGCACGCACTTATGAAAGTCTGTACCTTCATGGTGGTCATTTTTGTCGTTTTCCATGTTTCAGAGCCATACAAAAGAACTGTCTTAACATTTGAGTTACAAATTTGTATTTTTGTGTTCCACTTGATGTCTTTTAATTTCCATTTATTGATAATTCACTTTGAGCATCTTAATTTAACAGATACCATGGTTGGATGGAGTCTGAAGAACTGCGAGAACTGACGGCATCAGAACGGTTGACTCTGGAGGAAGAGTATGAAATGCAAAGAAAGTGGAGAGAGGACTCTGACAGTAAATTGCAGTTTTTATTAAAATTATTTTATTTAACTATTGCTGTTATTGTTGGGATATTGTTTGGGACGTCTGAAAGCTCAGTGGATCATTGTTATTAGCTGTATTTTTTTTCCAGTAAATCAGTCAAGCCATCTCTGTGTTGGGATACACATGATCTAGTGCAGAGTGGTCCAACTTATTCTGCCCCTAGGGCCACATAAACCAAAAATTTCAATTCATGATAAAAAAAATTATTTAACATAAAAGCTCAGTGAACAATGGATGAAAACCGAAGAGTACACAATTAAAAATAAAATACAATAAAAATTACAATGAGCATTGAATTTCTATTGAAATAATTTTAGTTTTATTCTTACCTTCTAATAGGAAGCTCGGGGTGTGGATTTTCTGTAACCAGAGTCTCGATATCAGTGTCAATCGAACGCTTTCGGATGCTGACTGCAGGCAGTAAAATATTGCTTGACACCGGACGGTTTGAGTCTAATCTGGAAAGTATTAATTATTAGGGCTGTACCGAATAGTGATTTTTACTATTCGGCCGAATGTGAATAGAGGCCTTGAACTATTCGGCCGGATACGAATAGTTAGTGAATGTTGGACATACAAAGTTGTGTTCAATAGGTCAACTGACATTTTTATTAATTATACTGCGTTACAAAAAAAACAGGGCAAATATCTTTGAACTATTTAATGCTACTAACTAGCCATTAATTAATTTTTAAATTGCTACATGAAACATGCATTGGCTTTCAAAACTAGTCTCTCAACATTCTGTGCCAAAAGACAACATCTGTTATATGAAAAACATGTTTCCAAATTGGACTACGCTTTTCCATAACGATGATCATTGCTAAGGAATAATAAATCGTATTTCTTAAACCTATTTCTTATTTCCTATCACCTTACCTCTTCATACTCCTTATGGACGATGTCATCAAGGCATGTAAGGAGAAAACAAGAAAGTATTCAGTGGGGTACTGGAAGATGAGACAGGTCTATATTTCGGAGCTGGGATTTGGTGATGATGTTGCCCTGATTGCTAAATCAGAGGCACATCTCCAATCCTATTATAGACCGAAAGGGAGGCATCAAAGAAGAATTGGCCACTCGAAAAGCAGCAGCTGGGAGACTTTTTCAGGCCATAAATTGAGGATTCCTCAGCAAGAGAGAGGTTGGTAAGAAAATGAAGATGGCTGTATACCGCTCCACCTATGTCCCAGTCTTGACATACGGATGCGAGTCATGGGCAATGACTACAACCCATAAAAGCCAGATCCAAACCTCAGAAATGAGATATCTGAGGAAGGTGGTTGAAGTAACAAGAAGAGACATGGTACGCAACCAGACGATACGTCAAGGCCTTAAATCCTACCCCCCTGCAGACCCAAGTAGAACAGTCCCAATTAAGATGGTTTGGCCATGTCTGCAGAATGGGAGAAGATCGGATACCACGACAAGCATGGGAAACAAAGAGCCAAGGATCCAGACCCCAAGGACGACCCAGAGTCCGCTGGGAGGACAACATTAGACAATCTTTGAAGGATCGAAGACTAGAATGGAACCAGGCCAGGAGGAAGACAGCCGATAGGATAGTCTGGCGCTCTCTCTTCCAAACCTCTACACCTCACTGTAGAAGGGGAACGACTAAGTAAGTAAGTAAGTAAGTATTTCTTAAACTTGAACAGCCACTATAAAGTATAAAAAAATCAACAAGGCAAGATTTAAACCAATACAACATTCACAATGCAAATACTAACGCAAACATTGATATTTACACGTCTGGTTTTAACCGGCTGGCGCCTACCCACTGCCTGGTCAGCTGATGCTACACGCTAAAGTACTGATCGCAAGGCGTGGTGTGTTATTAGTAGCATGACCAATGGAAAAGGAAAGTCTGCGTACTTTCTGGGTCTAAAATTATCATGCCGCGGGTTGACCTATATTCACTATTCAGATTTGACGGCAGCGTACTATTCGGCCGAATACGAATAGTTCATTGAAGGCACTATTCGACACCGAATCGAATATGGTATGAATAGGATATTCGGTACAGCCCTATTAATTATACCATATAATTAAAGAAACATTTTTTTAATGAGCGCGGGCCACACACAAAATTTTATTCGGGCCACATTTGGCCCATAGGACTGCAGTTGGACCATGCTGATCTAGTGCAAACATCAAGGGCCCAACATATTTACTCCAGCGTCAGATTTAATGCAGTGTTAATTATCTATATGCCCTGTGTAGTCCCGGGGGGGGGGGGGGGGGGGTCTCTGATGAGATCAAGAAAGAATATGACTACTGCTCCCTCATGCATATCATACATGGTGCTTAATACGAGGTTGTACACGAGGCTGACAACCTCGTTGTGTAAAACAAATTGCTACAAAAGCATGTGAATTCTCTAAGTGCAGGCTTCCTGCAGGGTGACCCATTAAGTGCTGGTCCCATGCTCCATAAGGAGAATAATGATGATAAATGATCTATATAGTATGTTTCCTGGTATAGTAAGATCACATGCCTTGTTGTTTGGTTACATTCTAACCAGATTCCTGCAACTTATCCTCTGCCTTTCAGTGTATTCAGTACTTGATTGAGTGTTTTCCATAGCATTCTGTTTTTCTTTGCCTCCTGGTTTTACTGGCCATGTTTCTGAGACATCTTATTTCACAGGTTGAATTTCCTTCTGCTGAACTTTAAAGTATACATGTTTGGCTATGACAGCATAGGTGTCGTAGTGTCATAGCAGATATATGCGTTGTTGGTAGCGGGTCATCTTTTATATATTAAAATGACATCATGGAGATGCCTCCATTAAGTGAGTTCAGATGGAATTAGTAGCGGAAATGACAGGGTTCTGGTTTCTTGGTGATGGAAAACAAATCTAAGGAAACGGTGACGCATGGGGAGTTAACAATATAGCTAAAGTAACTTAGCTTTGGGTTGATAAAAATAAAACAGTTTCTTAGATGTCATCAGTGAGGAAGGTCCTATAAATCGACACACCCTTGAAGTAACGATATGAAACAGAAGGACTTCTATATTGACCAAACACTGATTGGAAGAAGCAGGTCTGACTGCAGGGTCATTGTTTATAAAGACCTTGTATAATTCTGTTATGAACTCCTAAAGGTAAAAGAAATGAATCTGAATTCAAACATTATTCAGATCCAGCAAGTATTACTGGGTTTTCTTTGATAGAATAAGTCTCGTTCAAAATACATGGCAGAAAATGTTAGATGACCTCCACTAACGACTGTTTAGAATTTTGAATAATCGTGCTGAAAATTAACTAGTATAACTATGAACAAAAACTTGGACCATGTTCATCCATGTTCATCAATTCCCAGAGAATTTACTTTTACTCTTAACCGAAGCAACCTTGATTTTAAGAAGGATGACTCTTGACATTTTTCTGGATGAATGCCAATATAAACAAAACAACTTCACCTATGAAAACATCTGTCTCATTTTTGTCACAAGAAGAGAGAAACCACTGAAGAATTAAAGACAAATAAAAACTTTATCGTCAAGAGATTTGCAAGTTGGAATTTGTTTTGTTGACATTTTTTCTTCCAACTTGTCTGTTAAGATTTTAATTGATACTCCATCATGGCACCTTGAGTATGATAATGTCTATGACAAATCAAGCCAGACAGATTATGGGCAGTTATAAACTTAACCCAGATAATTTCCATGAACACCACTATGATTCACAAGGCCTTGGCTGTGGAGATTTTTCCAACCAGTAAATCGGACTAGTTTGTCTGAGACAGAGGTTAACAGTTGGTGGGAGACTGTACCCTGGCACATAGGGTTAATATAAATATAGTATTAATCATTTGCTGCACTGCTGTTGGAGAGATTGTATTTCACTTGAGTAATTGCATTGGGTGATAATTGATAGCATCAGCCTTGCAAACTCAAGTCATGATTTTCTTATCAAGCTTTGTATGAAGGCACTGCCTACATATTTTAAAGAAATTTTATTATTGCCAGTATTTCTTTATATTATAGGAGGCCCATTGAGGCATATTGGGAATATGGTGTTAGGCCCATATTTTCTTGACCATCGGCACACTAGGGGTGATGTGGTCAGCATCACGCAGGCCGCCTTAACCTTCCCAAAAGTTGCTCTGGTACCCAATTGAGGCTGGGTCGACCCAGGAACCGTTTGCGGCCTAAAAAAATCCTACCTCATCTAGGGATCGAACCATAGACCACTGAGCTAGGAAGCCAGTGCACTAACCACTATGCTACCGCGGCTCCCTTTTTTATATTATAACCCACCATTATTGTTGCTGTTTTCATTGTGTTTATAGTTATTTATAATGTGATGGTCCAGGCAGAGGTATATATGCAGATAACCACACAACAAAGATACCCCCCTGCATGGTGCATGAGAACATAGCTGACATCAAGGGAGCAAGAATAAAGAGAGGGATGTCATGGATGGCAGAGGCTTCAATTGGGCAGGTGACCACAGTTGAAAATATATCCAAAGGGGAAGAATGGAGTAAAGCAGGTGAGAACTGGACAAGCTACCAGCAAGTCATCACCAGCTTTGGTAGGGAGTTCAGAGCTTGGGGAAACGGGTTAGCAGAGCCCGAAATAAATAAACTGATAAATGATCATGCTAGGAATGGTAATGCCATTGTTTACACTGATGGGTCAATACTCTGTGGTGAGAAATCAGGATGGGGCTTCTCAGCTAGAGTAAAGGGCTGGATCATTGCTGAACAGAGTGGAGTTTACATGACAACAACCTCCAGCAAGAGAATGCTTTTGCATCCCTGATGTGGTTGTCTCAAACTTCATTTACCAGGGCAGTTATTGTGTCAGACTCTCAGTCCATGCTTTGGAAGGTTCAGACTGGATGACTATGGCATGAATGGGAAACATCAATAGAAGCCTTGATTCTTCAGGAACTGGTGTGGATCTACTGTCCTGGTCATGTGACAAGGGTATGCTGCAGTGAGAGAGCTGATAGACTAGCTTCAAGGGCACCCATAGTGTGGACAATGGTTATGAATAAAGGAGAAATACTGAGGACAATTAATGATCGCCTGTTAAAGAACGGCACTGCAATCGATGAATCAATAAAGCTAAGATTGCTGGAATTTGGCATCAAGCGTAAAACTAGCAGGGATGGATGTATGAGAGGATGCATCTTTCGTGTATACAACAGGAACAGTTAGCATTCATACCCCATGATATTTGCTGAGGGAGACAGAGCCCATATGGGTTTGCCTAGAGTGCAACGATGTCGATACTGATCAACAGTAACAATCAACAATAACATTTATTATGGCTTATTTATATTGTTGTCATGTTTCTGTTATATTTTCTCTGTCTATATATAACTACATTCTCATTCTGACCCTTTTTGTCCTTCTGCTTGGGGTCTTCAAAAGTGTGTAAATTAATGTTTACACTTAATGTTAATCTTGCCCTTTGTCTGTATTTTTATAGGGTTTTCAAAAGTGTGTACATTAATAATTAAATTGCAGCTCTTGTCTTTTGTCTCTTCAGAATGTACTTTCATCATTTTAGACAGAGAACTTTTTGAACAGAGTAAAACTGCAGACCCACTCAGCAGAGAGGCAGGTATGAAACGTTCGATTTTTTTATTTTAAAGAAGGAACTGCTAGATTGTTCAAGTCTATGTTTTATAGACATCTCTGAGGAGGCAGAGACAGAACATATGTTCAAGTCTATGTTTTATAGACATCTCTGAGGAGGCAGAGACAGAACATGACCACTTCTTCTGCCAGGTATGCTGTTGTTGTTGTTTAACTAGAGCTGCTGAGCTTCTCGCTCTTTTGCAGCCAATACCAAGTTGAAGACTCCTTGGTATTATCTACACTGTAGATCTAGGCTTTTCCTGTGGCTTTTCTGCCATTCCGAAACATGTTGAGTTGAAGTCATGAGCTCCAGTTTCTCCAGCTTGGCTTGCATTTAAAGGATCGTCACATCTGATCCCAAGCTAGGAGTAAGAAGTGTGTGGCATACTGTGCATTCCCCGCCATCCAAGGGGGCTCTCCAACTATGCAGAGCTAAAATACTGTACTCTGGTTCTGGGCTCTCCCAAGGGATTATCACGTCCTGCACAGAGCCACTTCTCAGCTTCCCCTGCCTATCACTGGTTCCACAGTGAGATCCTTCTGGAGCCAAAGAATTACACCTGGGGCTCAAGTGACTACTCCACGCTTAGTGTGCAATGCTGGGTTCTCAACAAGTTTCACCACAGGGGGAATCCCTGGAAGTGTGTGGATGATTTCAAGAGTCAGTGGGGATGTAATTAGCCTCACAGACATAGGTTCACTTACTTACTTACTTAGTCGTTCCCCTTCTACCGTGAGGTACATATATTGTAGCATTGTGCATAGCTGGTGGTCATATAAGGATGACTCCAGATATGCCTCCATGCATGCCAGGTATGCTGTAAAAAGTAACTAAGGTGTGGTTGGGCATAGGTAAAAAAAAGGTACCAGATCCCTTTGCATGCCCAATGAGGCATACTGGGAATATGGTGTTAGGCCTATATTTTCTTGACCATACGTCACACAAGGGGTGATGTGGTCAGCATCACACCGGCCGCCTTTAACCTTACCAGAGTTGTTCTTGTACCCAGTTCATGAAGCTGGGTCAACCCCAGAGCCTGTTGCGGTCTAAAAATGTCCGCCTCAGCTGGGGATCGGACCACTGAGCTCAGAAGCCATTGCACTAACCACTGTACTACTGTGGCTCTTGGGCATAGGGATGGTGTAAACAGATTACTAAAGGAACCAGCAGCTTAGAAACACATGAATCGCTTTGATGCAGGCTTCCTTCACTGCAGACTAACTGTAGTAGTGATCACATATTCCTGAAGGAGTGAAACAGGATATTTTTATCCACTGATTATTCATGACATATAAAGTGCTCACTGGGTCAGAACGTAATCATCTTCACATTTGTGCTGTATATTTGACAGTTGTGATTTAGCTCAGCATTGTAAGTCTTAATATTTCTTTTAAATTAGTTGGATTAGGATTTTGTAAGACTTCATTTATTTTTTAAAATTTGTTATATTAGGATTTTGTTAGTCATCATATTTTTTATTATTACAAGTAATATTAGGATTTTGTAAATCATTATATTTTTCTTTTATTAGTTGTACAGCTGTATTAGAATTTTCACGTCTAATTTTTTTTTAAAACTAATTTTATTAAAAAATTTTTAAGTCTTCACATATGTTTGTAAATTAGCTGTATTAGGGTTGTGTAAATATTCATATGCTTTGGTAAATTAGTTGTATTAGGATGTTGTATGGCTTAATTAATTTTTTAAAATTAATTGTATTAGAAATGTTTAAGTCTTTATATTCTTTTAAAAATTAGTTGTGTTGGGATTTTATCTACAGATGCAATGGTTGGCGATGTCAACATTTTCTATCCCACTGATACTAATGAACGGCTGGAAGGAGAAGTTGAAATAATGATAGCAGGTGAGTGGATGATAATGTTGGTTAATGCTATTTTACTCTCTTTATGTTTATTCATGATAATGGCCAACATGTTTTTTCATTGCCGAAATAAGGCACTGAAAAAGGAAGAGTTTTACTGTCATGACATTTAAGAAGTGTTAGAGTAACTTGCTTACAAACTACTAGTTTTAGCCTAAAACATACAAAAATTACTTACCGATCTTACTTACTTAGTCGTTCTTCTTCTATCGTGAGATGTAGAGGTTTGGAAGAGAGAGCGCCAAACTGTCCTATCAACTGTCTTCCTCCTGGCCTGGTTCCATTCTAGTCCTCGGTCCTTCAGAGATTGTCTAAAGTTGTCCTCCCAGCGGACTCTGGGCCGCCCTGGAAGTCTGGATCCCTGGCTCTTAGCCTCTTATACCTGCCGTGGCGGCCGATCTTCTCCCATTCTGCAGATGAGGCCAAACCATCTTAGTTGATACTGTTCTACTTGGGTCTGCAGGGGTTGGGTTTTTAGGCCTTGACGTATCGTCTGGTTGCAGACCATGTCTCTTCTTGTTACTTCAACCACCTTACTCATATACCTCATTTCTGAAGTTTGGATCTGACTTTTGTGGGTTGTAGTCATTTCCCATAACTCTCACCCATATATCAAGACTGGGACATAGGTGGAGCGGTATACAGCTATCTTCATTTTCTTGCCAACTTCTCTTTTGCGAGAAAACCTCGATTTATGGCCTGAAAAAAGTCTCCCAGCTGCTGCTCTGCGGGTAGCCAAATCTTCTTTGATGCCTCCCTTCCAGTCTATGACAGCTCCGAGGTATTTAAAGTGGTTGACCTGCTCCAGGACCTGTTCTCCCAGCTTAATCTGATGTCTTCTTTCCTCTCGTGATATCACCATGGTTTGTGTTTGGAGTTGCTGATGACCATCCCTCTCTTCTCCAGCTCTTCCTTCCAGACTTGCAGGTTGGATTGAAGATGTGCATCTGATTTAGCGATCAGGGCAACATCATTGGCAAATGGCAGCTCTGAAATACAAACCTGTCTCATCTTCCAGTACCCCACTGAATATTTTCTTGTCCTCTCCTTATATGTTTTGATGACATCATCCATGAGGAGTATGAACAGGTATGGTTACAGGATATCACCTTGTCTTACACCAGTGGTGGTCTTGAACTCGTCTGATTTATGATTTGCTGTCCTCACATAATTTCTGCAAGACTTGTAGAAGCTCTTTAAGCACATATCAGAGGTGCTGGGATGTTCTTCCTTGCCAAGCAGTCCCAAAGTTTGCTCCAGGGGACCTTGTCAAATGCCTTTTCCAGATCAAATAAACAAAGGTGCATCTCGCCTTTATACTCAAGGGCCTTTTCACTCAGCTGTCTGAGTGTGAAGATCAGGTCATGAGTACTTCGGTTTGCTAGGAAGCCACACTGAACCTCATTCATTTGTGGCTCAGCTAGGCGTCTGAGTCTCTGCTCAAAGAATTCTAGAGTAGATTTTACCAGGGACACTGAGAAGGGATATGCCTCTATGGTTTCCACATTGTCGGTTGTCACCCTTTTTGGAAATGAGTGTTATGATGGCAATCTCCCAATCCTTTGGAATGGTCTTGTTGCACCAAGCTGCCTGTAGGACCCTCAGGGGTAATAGGTCGCCTGCTGCTCCCATGTACTTAACCATTTCTGGTGTTATACCATCATGCCCTGTTGCTTTGCTCATCTTGATTTTCTCCAGTGCTGCCTTCAGTTCTTCCATCTAGATGCCATTTTCGCCACCATTGGTTTCCTCTTCTATGCTAGTGGTTATCATTTCTGATGTTAATTACTGACAGTTCTTTAACCCTGTACAGTCCACAGCTCTGCAAATATTTCAACCCTGAATGACTAAGCAAAGGGATAAAACTCTTTTTCTTAACTATTTCTTATGTTTAAAAAAGTATTGATAAAATATCCTAATTCAAAATAACACAAAAACAAAGTTATTTGTACAGTAAAATGGATATACTTTATTTCCTGTGTATTTTAATGTCACATTTAAATGTTTTTTACAGTTTAAAAAAAATGCCAAAATCATCGTCTTGCCCTGGAAAGCTTATTTATACTCCATTTACAAGTTTTCATGAAGATGTGAACATTTACACTAATATAGAGAACAATATTTACAACCATAAACGGTCTCTAGAACTCTGCAAGTGTTTGTTTTGTCTTAATTTTTACACCACTGGACAATTTTTTTGTCTGCATAAGAGTCTGACAGTTTATGCTCGTTGGACGTAGGTTTCGATTATGCGCACACCAAAACAACATTTTCAGCTCTGTTGATTTATTCATAAGTCCATCTTCGGGCGTAAAGAAGAAGAAAAAATAATGCTGTTGCTTCATCAGACAAATTATGTTTAGGCCTTGGGAGCTAATACAACTGGAATAATTTGATATAGCACGTTTCACTAGCTTTGCCCAACTTCAAAATGCTATATCTCAGCGAATATATAACGCATATAAGTGAAATTTTGTGTGTGAATTTGAAATGGCATAGACCCTATGAATTAAATTTTTCATTAAAATGCAGCCATTGGTTTTAATTTTTGTTTCTTTGCGATATAATATAAAATCCTACTTGCCAGCACACATCACACACACACACATATTGAAATGTCTACAGTAAATTATACGACCTCATTTGCACATTTTTGGTTTATCAAGCAATTGGCATGATTTTTGTGTGAAATTGCGTGAAATTGCACTTCTTGAACATAAAACAGTTTATTTCCGGTTTTACGCACACATTGTCAATCAGTGGCGTGTCTACAAAAAGTATTGTGTGGCTAAGTAGGAAAAATGAGTCTGCGAGTACATGTTATGACATTACAGCAAATCACAAATAGGATTTTTAAGTATTTCTGCAATGAAGCTACTCGAGGAAAACTATATCATTCTATTTCAAACACACAAAAGAGGACTATTCATGCCTTGGGGATAAGCAAATGATCATTGCACTGCTGGATAGTGACATCTGAAATTTGTAATTCCAGTGTTTTACACACGAAAAATAGGCCAAGAGTGGTGGATAATTTTGACAGAGAATTGATCCGCAGAGAAATTTGCAATATGTTTCTCAATAATGAGGCAGTGACTTTAAGGAAATTGAAAATTTGGTTAAGAAAGAATAATGACATTGATATTTCCAAATCTACGCTATGGAGGACTATTAGGAGTTTGGGATTCAATTTTAGAAAATATGTTGGTGGTAGAAACCTTATTTGTGAGAAGCCTCATATAGTTGCAATGAGAAGCAAATATTTACGCGAGGTCAGAGAAATGAGAAGAGATTGTTATGATTTTCTGTATTTAGATGAAACTTGGATCAATGCGCACCACAGTAATGAACGAGAATGGCAATCATCTGATGGGACAACTAAGAGACTAGTACCAAGCAGCAAAGGACAGCGACTAATAATTGCACATGCAGGAAGCAGCCATCATGGGCTTCTAAATAATACTGAACTCACATGTGTTTCAAAATCCACAGATAATAGGGATTATCATACAGAGATGAATGGCAAGATATTTCAAGATTGGATTGTGAATCATGTACTTCCTTCCTTGGATACACCGTCGTGTTTGATAATGGACAATGCTTCATATCACAACGTTGTGGCACCAGAAGATAAAGTTCCTAATTCATCAAGTACTCATCATCAGTTGCCATCTCCACAACGAAGGTTGGCTGTAATGGATCTCCAACGTCTTCTGTCTCTTGTCTTGGTGGTACACTCTGATAGACTCTTTCCCGTCCATCTCTTGATGTTATCTTCCCACTTATAGCGCTGTCTTCCCCTTGCACGTTTGCCTTCAACTCTCCCTTCTGTTATGGTCTTCTGCAAGGTGTTATGCCTTTTTATGTGGCCAAAGTATTTTAGCTGCCGAACTTTGACCTCTCTCATTAGTTCTCTTTTCATACCTAGATTTTCTAGGACCTCTTTATTTGTTTTCATCTCTTTCCATGAGATACGCCCCATTCTTCTATATATCCACATTTCAAGAGCCTCAATTCTTTCTTCCAAATGCTTATTCATCGTCCATGTTTCTGCACCATACAGAAATGCAGAATATATATATAACACTTTATGATTCTCAGTTTTAATTTATGAGATAACTGTTTGGATGTCAGTATATGTTTCATGTTGTTGAATGTAGCTTTGGCCATTCCTATTCTCTTCTTGATTTCTGTTTCACATCTGCCATCTTCTGTTATTATATGACCAAGATATACGTAGCTCTTGACTTGTTCCAGGATTTTCCCATTTACGCTTATCTTTAATGTGGGTTTATCGTCTGTTTTGCTAATTATCATAGTTTTAGTTTTCTCAATATTAATGTCGAGTCCATATTCATGACTTATACTGTTCACTTGCTTCACTAGTTCTTGTAACTCCTGTTCGCTTTCAGCTAACAACACGGTATCATCTGCATATCTAAGGTTGTTTATTGATCTTCCACTGATGTTCAGTCCTGGTATTTCCTGTATCTGTTTGAAAATTTTTTCGGTGTATAAATTAAATAGGCAGGGGGACAGCACACAACCTTGTCTGACACCTCTTTTTATGTCTGTATGGTGAATAATTCCTTCCCGATCTTACTGTGGCTGTTTGCTCCCAATAAAGGTTACTGAGTATTCTTATATCTTTTCCATCAATACCTATGTCTTTGAGGCATTCAATTATTTTCTCATGATGGATTCTGTCAAAAGCCTTCTTATAGTCAATGAAGCACATATACATACTTTTTTGGACCTCTGTATATTTTTCTGCTAATCTTCTTAGGCAAAATATTGCCTCTCTTGTTCCACTGTTCCGTCTAAAACCAAACTGTTCTTCTTGGATTTCGCTGTCTACTTTACTTTTTATTCTTTCCTGTATGATTTTGAGCAGTATCTTAATTGCATGACTCATCAGGCTGATTGTTCTGAAGTCTGAACATTCTGTTGCATTTGGTTTTTTGGGCAATGTTATAAAAACTGATGTCTTCATGTCATGTGGTAAATATCCTGTATTGTATATATCATTGCATATTTCTGTGATTGTATCTATACCAAAGCTCTCCAGAGCTTCTATCATTTCAATGTTTATGTTATCCATGCCTGCTGATCTTCCTTTTTGTATCATATGAATGGCATTCTCTACTTCTGATCTGAGAATGTTTGGGCCTTCATTAGAATCTGGTGATGGTTTTTTACCTCTGTTGTCCTCGAATAGTTCTTTTACGTATTCTGCCCATCTGTTTGATATGTCTTTCTCATCAAGTAATATTACACCATTTTTGTTCTTGATACAGCTTCCTCCTTGTGCAAGTACTAAAGATGTAATAAAGATTTGGCTGACCAAAAACGACATTCCATTCAACGAAATGTCCCTGAAGCCTGAATTAATTGGAATTGTAAAAAAGACACAACATACAAAGATATTTCTCATAGACAAGGCAATCCATGAACATGGTCACAGATGTTTAAGATTGCTTCCTTACCATTCTCATTAAACCCAATAGAATTATCTGGGCTAAAATTAAGGAACAGGTAGCAACAGAAAATAGAACGTTCAAATTAAAAGATGTTGAAATACTTACAAAAGCCGCCATCTCCAACATAGCCAGAGATTATTGGAAGAAATGTGAGAACCATGTGTTACATGAGGAAGGGGAATATTGGAAGAATGATGGTTTGTCCTTCATTCAGCCGAGATTGATTATCAATTTCTCAGAGACATCTGATTATGATTCGGATGAAGTTTAATTTCTTTAAAGATGACCTTACCGTCATTTACAAGCACATTAGAGGAGCAACGTTCTATTATGATATTTATGACGCAAAGAGGTGATACCTATTGAAATAATTAGATCAATGAAGGTCCAGTTTGATAGCGCATTAAATGTCAATGACAAACAATGTCACGAGTATCTCCAATGCAGATCATTTAAGAAATCATCTTCAACAGGTATTCATATGCAAACGTGATGGCCACATTATTGTAATAGTAGACACGCCTATGCCTATTCAATTCACAGAATCTGTGACTAAAGTGGTAAAATTTCTTTTCTCGATACACAATAATTAGTATGCCGACAAAGATCAAAGGATTTCATCCGTTTATGGGAACTGGACAAGATGCACAGATATAAAGTATATATTTGTTGGGTCTAACCCAATATAACATCGTATGCGAAAAATGGCATTAATACGTTCGACGGTTAATCAGATAATTACATTTGAAGTTGGGCAAAGCTAGTGAAACGTGCTATAGGAGTAAATGTGCCTCTCTATCCATTGTCTACAATGTTACTAGTTCCTGCATCGATTTTCCTACTTTCACTATCGTCGATAACTGGGTCATAGTCCACATCGATGCAGGAGTAATCATTTTTGCTATCAGAATAACACAGAAACGTAGATGTAATCCTTCGAAGTTCATTTAAAATCTCTTCCATGGCATGAAATAGCATTTCTTTACAAAGCATAATTTTTTTTTAATGGCAAAAGATGAACTACTTGACTTAGAAAAACGTGATCGATATCAACATAAACTTTGAAATAACCTGTATCAACAGGAAACTTGCAAAATCTCGTACGCGCGAGACTTCCTTTGTGCTTAGCAGCAAAATATTGACCTATTATCACCCGCTTTTAGGTGAATCAGGCAGTACATTTTAAGATTAAATACGGGCACTTTAAGGCCAATTGGACTGGAAAGAATTAATGCAATTTTTTTTTTTTACCTTATTTTGCTGTAATGCTATAACTTTGCCATTTTCATGATTTATAATAGTGAACTACAAAGTTATTACCTCATTTGCATTTTGTTAGTGATAAATGCAAATTAGGTTCTTAATGAGCATGTTGTTGAATGCTTTACTTTATCAATAATACACACATACACAAGTACACTCTAACTCACTCAGCCTCAGCTTTAAACTGGGGGGGGGGGGGGGGGTGAGCATTGGTGCATTAATATAAGTGACCTGAGCTCACAACTGTAAATTAAAGTTAGCAGAACTGATAAAATATGTTTTTTAATTTCTTACACTTTTTTTTCACCTCTGGAAAGTCGTCTTGGTTGAAAGTGTTGGAAGTTTTTTCTTCAGTGAAAAGTTTCTGTCCTTTTCATATAATTCACTTTTTTAATACAACTTTCAAATACAGTGTGACTGCATTTTGTGCAAGGGATGCGCTCCTGAAGACCTCACATAATTCACGACTAGTTTTCTCATTAGGAATAAAAGGAAAATACTTGGATGCGCTCTCGGAGCAAAAAATTTACAACCTTTGTAGTGTATTTTTGCTTTCAAGCATGACAGTTGTATTAATTAACATTGTCTTTATGTTTTATTATATTACTAGCAATAACCCGTCAAAATTGACATTTTTTAAATTATAGTGTGTTGTTTCTGTTACATGTATTACAGACGGTACTATTACTACTGTGGTCTTTCCATTGCAGGTGACTGTCATTAGATATTTGTAGTGAAAATTACATGGATGTATTAACTATGAAGACATGGAGTAACCTTTCTAAATGACATGTGGAGCAGTGATAATGATCTAATGGACTGGAAATTAACTAAATAACTAACATTTCTTTTATGACAACATGTCTCGTAATTGTTCGTGCATCTTTTAAAACCTGGTCGACTTACTGCCTCTGAGAACAACGTTTGAAGTTTGGCGAAAGTCACTGCCTAATATGAGCACCTTTCCAACAAATGCTCGTGGTGAAAGACACGATCGTCTCTTCCTTTTAGCATCTGCAGCTTGTTTTGCAGCCATCTTATCATTTTGATCCATAATAATAAGTCTGCAATACTTTAAATTAAAATTTTGTCTTGAAGAAACAATCAAAAGCTTACATTTTACGGTTATTTTTAAGAAAATGATGAGTTAAATCCGTTTCCCGAAGGAAACTGGATAGAAGAGTATCTTGATTGTCTGTTCATTTAATCTGCATCTCCGCACCTTCCTGTCTCCAGCTCATGTACTGTTTATCAATTGTGCTGTTGGCTTCTTTCCATAATCAAACTGTTCATGCACACTGTCATTTGCGCACTTTTCTATTTTCAGGAGAGTACATATAAGAGAAACAATACAACCACAGTTGCACCCCTTAGCTGTGGTTGAAATTTAATGTACTCTATTGAAAATAGAAAAGTGCGCAAATGACGGTGCGCATGATGTGACCGACAGACCGATGTACTTACAGCGGGAATTACGGTATTGGATGATACACTCAGCTCACCAGTTTTGAAATACATATATGATTCTCGCTAAAGTTTTTGAATTTTAAATTGTTTTGGGATTTACATAACATCAAGTTTTGCGCATAACGTTAGACTTTGTTGATATTGTTATATCACACAATTTCAGATTTGCATAATTCAAGTTTGTATAAATTGCAGCAGCACTGTATTCATTCCATTTTGTCAAACCATGTATTGTTTAAACAGTAAAAGATAATGGGAGCCTTGGTTATCCAACTATACTACAAATCCCCAGTGACAGTAAAAGTGGTCCATACATGCCACACCTCAGCGATGAAAAACCTGTACAAAAAATCCAGAACCCTGTACAAAGACCCGCAAAACCTGTACAAAGACTGAAAAAAACATATCAAAAGAGTTAATTCATGTAAAAATATTTTCAATTACAGTGGGCTGCATTATAAATGAGGCACTTTGCCTTTTAAAGCAAGTCTTCACTTATTTTAAAACCCAAACAATAAATGTCTGAGTTTATTTTACAGTGTAAAAATAATGTGATGGTGTCATCATTTAGTCTATTTCTGTGCTTAATTATGACTAGCAGACTGTGAAATCCTGTGTTCAATAGGACCTTATAAAAGAACTCTAATAAGTGTGGGTTGTCACCCTTTTTGAAAATGAGTGTTGTGATGGCAATCTCCCAATTCTTTGGTATGGTCTTGTTGCACTCTAATGAGACAGGGGAATGGGTTAGAAAACCTGTACAGAAATTATGTACAGGGTGTACACATCTGAAAACGCAAACAAAGATTATGGGTAAACCATAGCATGTGGCATGTATGGTGGTCCCATGGCAGATAATGAGATACGAAGGGAAGTGTTAAGACACTTCACCAGTACTAATTCTCAGCATTAGATGAGGTGACCAGTTCCCATCCTCACTGTCTTTGCCTTCTCTGGCTCATGAGCAGAGTCAAGTACCCTTTTTTTTACACCTGGGTAGACTGCAACATATGCCCTGGTATTATACCTGGTTCCTTTGCCCCAAGAAGCAAGTTCTCTAACTGCTCTGCCACTGAGAGTTCCAGATGATGTTGACTATCCAACAAGCTGAGACATGAGGAATGAATGGAAATCAACAGAGAAACATGTCAGTGACATATAATAAAGGAAAGGTGCAGAACCAAGAAGGTACGAAAGGCTGTGTTTGTTGGAAAATACTAAAAGGGCTGAGAGTTCTGAAGATGCAGGAGATTACATCTCAGGAACATCTACTTCTGTCCAGGTAATTCCGATATGTGTAAATTACATCATCATCAGCTACCGTCTTCACATCCAAGATTAGCTGCAGTGGATCTCCAACATCTTTTGTCTTCAAGGTACACTAATAGATTCTTTCCTCTCCATCTTTTGATGTTATCTTCCCACTTATAGCACTGTCTTCCGTCTCACAAGTGTAAATGACACTTCATAGTTTGGTTTGGTTTCGTTTGAAGGACTATCATCATTTCACACAGACAAATCCATCAGTGCTCTGATCTCCTCCCTTAGATCACACAAGGAGGATCTCAGCACAGTGCATGAACTCTGTTGCACCAGTGAGAATCCCAATGTGCGTATATAGGAATCAAACATTCTGTAAATATTTCTGCGGTGGGTAGGTTTTCCTATTTTTTAAATTTTGCCAAGTCAGCAGCCATGTGGCTTACTCGTTATGATTTCCAACTGCCAAGGTATTTTTAACAATGTGGAACTTACACATGGGACCTCCTATTTTTTCGCTCTATTTTCTCGAGAAGGCAAGGCATCCGATGTCACTACCCAGGAGACGGGGGGTGTATGAGAAAAGAAATTTCCATAAATTATATTCCCTGTACTGGGAATCAAACCCTGTACCTTTATAATTCGAGGCAGACGCCATACCTCTTAGCCACTCCGACCCCCACTTCATAGTTAATACCTGGTACTTAGTTCAGTGGTCCAAAGTAAAAGCAGGAGGATGACCAACCCTGTATGTTATCTTAATCTCTGCACAACTTGACTTGAGCATGTTTATTATTAAAATTTGTGTTAAAGTTATTCTGTGGTGATAGCAGAATAAGGGCATGCTTTGAAGTTTAAAAGTGTGTATATATGTGAAAATTAACATACAATGTGCCAATATAAGAGTGTGTTCAAGTTAATCAGGCACGCTCTTTTTTTTCCTTATTAGAACCATCAGCAAGAGGCAAGGGGTTTGGTAAAGAGGCTTTGTGTTCTATGATGAGATATGGTGAGTTGTTGCATACTTTATACATGCTCTTCCTCAGTGGAGAAATCTTGCATTCAGCATTATGTGAAACTGTTATTTCAATTAAATTAATTACTGTCAGAAACTGTTGTTCTTTTGCAGTAAATCTATGTATTATGTACTAAGGTTTACTTAGTTTTACATTTGATTTAATTCAGTTTCCATACTTTTTCTCCACATATCAGTAATACCAAGAGGTATCTTAGATACAATCTCAATATCAAATAGCTACAAAGACTTATCTGCCAGAACAAGCCCACATCTACTTTGCCAATCAGAACAAGCCAAAATCTAGTTCATTAACACATTAACTACCGTGAGCTGCTCTCCGCGGCGCGTGAAATAAAACACATTTGGACCACACGCAGCTCAGACTGGCGATCTAAGTTTAGTTGAAAAACGAATGAAATATATAAAATAAAATAGTATGAAATCAGTTTTACAAGTTAATGGTACACAGGAAACATGGGACAAACTGGAAAAACTGTGTACCATGCCTAGTGGGTAGGAGATCATGTCTCTCCATGACTTCCTGTCTCCAGTAGTCTTTGTCAGTTCTGCTGTTGACTTCTTTCTATGCAACGATGTCAAACTGTCCATTATTTGCTGTCTTTGTCTTCCCCTATCCCTTGTTCCTTCAATCTTACCTGTTGTTATGATATATTCTGGCTTTCCTCTTCTCATAACATGCCCAAAAAAAGTGGATTGCTTTTTTCCAACTTGTGAAATAAGTTTCCTTTGCACATTTGCCTCTTTCAGGACATCCTCATTACTCTTTTGGCTGTCCATGGTATTTTTAACATTCTTCTGTAAAACCACATCTCTGTGGCCTCAAATGCTTTCCCTACTTGTTTACTGATTGTCCATGACTTACTCCTATATGTCAGGATTGGTTCTATATAACACTGAAGAACTCTCTTTCTTGCTTCCAATGACAAAGAATTGGTGCATAATACTCTTCATTTTATAAAATGCTGCTTTTACCTGAGCTATTCTGCTCTTCACTTCTGAGGTGCATCTTCCATCCATTGTTATTAATGTGTTATGAAGTTTAATAATGCTGTTTATTGGAGGCTGTTTATGTTTCTTGAAGAACAAATCCCTATAGCTAAGATTTCAGTGGTTAGTGTTTTCATAGTGATTATATAATGTACATATACAAGAAAAATATGCATATGAAAACTGTTAATGGTGTTAGGTTACTTGTACATAGCATGAGATCAGCTTGATGTTATTGTTATACAGAATTGACATCATTGCACTTTGGGCAAACCCATAGGTGCTCAGTCTCCATCAGTATATGTCGAAGAGTGTGAATGCTAACTGTTCCTGTAGCTCGCTGCTGTAAACACGACGGATGCATCCTCTCATTTGTCCATCTCTACTAGCCTTATGTTTGATGCCAAATTCCAACAGTCTTAACCTTGATGATTCATCTGTTGCAGTGTCATTCTCTAACAGGCGATCATTAATTGTTCTCAGTATATCTCCCTTATCCATATCTAGTGTCCCCACTATGGGTGCTGTTGACGCTAGTCTGTCAGCTCTTTCATTACCACATACCCCAGCATGACCAGGACAGTATATCCACACTAGCTCTTGTAGACTGGAAGCTTCTATGAATGTTTTCCATTCATGCCGCAACCAACCACTTTGAACCTTCCAAAGCATGGACTGAGAGTCTGACACAATGATAGCTTGATGTATACAGCTGTAATGGAAAATGCTTGACAAAGCATTTAATTGTTTAACAGTGAGTAGATCCTGGCACCATGTTATTACCAGGATCTCTAAAAATACGAACAAAGAATAGGACTATTGCAACCTAGAAAAAATGTATGACCTTGGTCTATAGGTGTAAATTTACTGGACTAGTGGGAGTTATTCAGTTTTTGATCTGAGGTGCATTGGTAACCAGGAAATAAGTCAAGTCAGCAATACATAACAAATAAGTCAAATTTATGACATTTTAACCAACAGACTCCATTTCACTAAATTATTCCATCAAATTGTGTTCAATATTTTCAGTACACTGTCTGAGACATTAGAGTTATTCATATTTAATTACATACCTATAAATAACTTGCAAAAATGACACATGTGAATACAAAAAGACAGCAGATGAAATAGTTTTATAAAATGAGGTTAAATATTCAGTGTCAAAATATTAAAGCATTTCACATTGATACTGTAATGCACAGAAGAGCTAAAGGACAAATGGGCTAAACAACACATTTCAAAGCAGGGTGCATGAAATCTGAAAAAAAAAACGTGTGAGAAAAACAATACAGTAGAAAAATGGACGATACAGCAGTGGACAGTATGAAGGTGAAAAACTAGAATTACAGAATTAACCAAAATATTCTTAAAATAGAATGTTTCTTTGGGTGTCTGTGGGCGATTTTCAAACACATTTTGGGCAACTTTGTGCTACTTTTTGAACACGATTTGGGCAACATCTAAAAAAAGAAAAAATCTGGTTTCTGAAACAAAGCTGTCACCAAGGATTCTAGATAAAAGGATACAAACCTGTACTAGAAAACTGTAATCAGGAAGGATCACCAGTACTTTAGGAAGGATCACCAGTACTTTAGGAAGGATCACCAGTACTTTAGGAAGGATCACCAGTACTTTAGGAAGGATCGCCAGTACTTTAGGAAGGATTGCCAGTACTTTAAAAAGGATCACCAGTACTTTAGGAAAGATCACCAGTACTTTAGGAAGGATCACAGTACTTTAGGAAGGATCACCAGTACTTTAGGAAGGATCGCCAGTACTTTAGGAAGGATCGCCAGTACTTTAGGAAGGATCGCCAGTACTTTAGGAAGGATCATCAGTACTTTAGGAAGGATCGCCAGTACTTTAGGAAGGATCGCCAGTACTTTAGGAAGGATCACCAGTACTTTAGGAAGGATCGCCAGTACTTTAGGAAGGATCGCCAGTACTTTAGGAAGGATCGCCAGTACTTTAGGAAGGATCACCAGTACTTTACTTTAGGAAGGAGTCACCTACACCTATGCTGATAAGAACTTGAAAAAAAGAAAACACCATGATCTGACAATGTTACCACAGAAGAATTAGATGTACACACTGTGTTCAGATAAAATGATGTCTGTTAACAACCTATATTTATTTATTTACTTACTTATTTATTTATTACTCACAGGACTCATGTTTCCTTCATTATTTATTGAAGAGTTCACCCATCCATGACTTTAACCTACCAGTCTATTCTATGTTGTTCATCTTCCACTACACATTACTGGACACACATATTTCAGCCTTTATTTGGTTTATACTTGCTGATAGGATAGTTATGTTAGTGATTGCACTGTCTGTGCCCTAATACCATTGTTGTATGGGTGTCGTGAGAATGACCTCAGCCAATGGTGCACTTTTTTTAGGGTGCAAGATTGGCTGTGAATCCTTTCACGCTTTACTTTCCCAGCAAGGTGGTGACGCCATTTGGATGGTCCTCAGTTCGATTCCTGCTAAGCCTATCACTTGAAGTTTTTTTTTTCTTTTTTTTTTTTTTCGTACGCCCGCTAATACTCGAGGCGAAATCTCAGGTTATTATTTATGTCTAACCTGACATTGATTTTACGTGAGTATCCCTTTATTTCTTGTACAGAGACAGGTGTCCCTCGCCATTCAGGCAAATACTCGCCGATTTCGGAGGTACCCATTGCAGCTGGGTCGGCTCAGGAGCCGCCAGTCCCTGGTCGACGACACTCCTTCAAATGTTCTCGCCAGGTCTCGAGTTAATCCAGTCCAAATCCCGGTCGACGAAAAATCCTCAAATGCCGTCTCCCGGGTTTGATCCTGTATCACCCGGTCGCCAGAGCGGTGTTGTAACCACTACGCTAGCGCGGCTCCCATTGAAGTTTCTTTTCTGTTGTCTGATGTCCTCCTTTATGTCCAACAAGTGCCTGTTAACTACCTATATTTATTTATTTACTTACTTATTTATTTATTACTCGCAGGACTCAGGTTTACCTTCATTATTTATCCAGATATAATGGTTAAAAAAACTGTCAGATAACATTTATAACAGTAGTTACATAACATTCTTCCTTAAAAAAATTCTTTTTAAGCTCTTCATATATTGTCCTTATTCTATTATCAATCAATCAATTAATACCCTTTAGCTCCCCAAGGAGAGACCTTCGACAAAAACATGCCAAGTTGTCCTGTCGCGTGCTATATTCTCAAGGTCTTTCCATGTCTTCCTCATTATTTTTATCTCTTTCTCTAGCTCTCTTCTCCATGTCTGCCTCTTTATCCTAATAGCGAGCACAACTAAATCAATTCAAATAGGGAACCAATCCTAGTTGTGAAATTAATTATGACATATATTCCTGCACTGGTTATTCAAACTGGCAGAAACTTATGAGCCTTTTTCTTTTCTATTACATAATGCAGGTTTTTCTCAGTAGATGGGCCACATTTCTTATATATATCATATCCAGAGACTTTGTTTCAAATCTCAGTAGATGGGCCAGATTTCTTTTATCGAATCAGGAGGATTTGTTTCAAACAGCATAAATATGAGTTATTGAAATCTCAACTTGGGTGTGCAAATATGAAAAATTATAATTTATATAGCATGAATAAAATGAAAGGACATTTTTATTAAACATAGTACGTCATTGGGTATTACTGGGAGTATACAATTAATAAAAGAGACTCTCGTGCTGAAAGTATATTGTATCTATGGAAAATGATTCATTCAAATATATTCCCAGCAAATCAAATGGATTCCAGTGTATTGTTCTCCATGTGCTGACCAGTTATTTAAATTTCATTTCTAACAATGAAGTACTTTAAAGCATTCATATGTGTAGTTTAAACATAAAACATTAGAATTCTTTTCAGTTCCATTTTCTTTCATAGGCTTACACCTTAGTTCTCTTTCGGCCCAATGTCATGTCATTGCGAGGCTGGGGGGTCAGTGGACTTTCCTTCCAACCCGGTCAGGAGCTTCGCTCCTTCCCATCCACACGGGATTTATGTGCAGGAGCCGTTCAGATTATTCAGTCAAATTTCCAGTCGTAAACAAATCTTCAAACGCCGACGGCCGGGTTTGAACCATGAACACCTGGTCGCCAGTACAACGTCGTAGCCATTATACCAGCGCGGCTCCCAGCAGCTGTATTTACTTTCTTGATGTTTGTTTTTTTTTTTTTCTGTGTTTATTTCAGCTCAAGACTCATTGAAGACGCTGACATTCACAAGTAAAATTGGATGTGGAAATGCTGCAAGCTTAAATCTGTTTAAATCTTTAGGATTTAAAGAAGTAAGTTAGAATTTGAAATGATACTATCAGTCTGTGACTGAAATTTTTGGACATTTGCTTATTTAAAAAATAAAAAAATACTAATGGCATGATATTATTGCCATGAGATCAGTGGGTAAACCTCCTTTAGCAATCTAGATTAATAACTAAGAGCATTTTCTATTGTAACTACCTTGTACTCTCAGTCTTATAGTCAGTCTGACTATAAGTCGACCCCTAGACTTCAGGATTTAAAACCCGTCCAAAATTAAAAACTTTATTATAAGTCAAATGAGTTTTTCGTTGATTCCGAATTCCCACATTGCATTGAAATTTCTTTGGTGTTCTGCAAATTTTTTTCACTTTCAGCTTAACCCTTTCTCATTTAAAACACTTGAAATCACCCCATTAATATGTAAAATGCACGTGAGAATAAATGAATTCAGTATAAAAGATGAGAGAAAGTCAGACAGGCCCAATTCTTACCCCTTTGAAAGGAAAGTTTGTTCGTTCGTTAGCCAGGAAAGTCATTCATGTATTACTGTTGTTGGTCACTGCTAAATAGCAAAGAGATCTCAATATTTAGCAAGACCTGAGTTATAAATAGATTTCCGTTACATTAATATGCTTCCATTTTCATAATTTTTTTAGAGGTGATCGATATTATGATTTTTCATTATTTTTCTTTAAAGCCTTCCAGTCGGTTGAACATTTGCTTTGGAATCTGAAAAGTGACTTATTATTTGAGCAGGATGCCAACCGAGCGGCTGATTCATATGTAGATAATGAATTAGGGCATGATTTAGACTCACAGTGACACTGACGAAATTGAATCTAGTGAAAGAAGTATAATGGCATTGCTGATAAATCCAACGAAGGAGGCTGATGAACAAAGTGTACTCCTGTTGAAATTTGTGACTTAATAGGCGTTCAAATGTGTATTACTTAAGATATTTTGATAAAAACATTTAATGAAGCAGCAAGTTTATATCTGAAGCCGAAGGATACCAGTGTGCGGTGGCTGGCACATACTGATTTCATAAAAAAAATTTTTTACTCAAATGTAAGTCGGGGTGTGTTCTTTAAGGTCCAAAAGGGGAAAAAATTAGTATATATGGTATTTATTTATTATTCGTAATATCATAACTAGTGTCATCCTAAGGGAAATATGACAAGATGGTTTTGTTTTGTTTTTTTTCCCCACAAGTTTTTTAAATTTTATTTCTTTATTTGTTTATTGTACGCCCGCTATTACTCGAGGCGAAATCTCCGGTTAATATGTCTAACCTGAGACTGATTTTACATGAGTATCCCTTTTTTCCCTGTACAATGACAGGTGTCCTCTCGCCATTCAGGCAGATACTCGCCGATTTCGGGGGGTACCCATTAGAGCTGGGTCAGCTCAGGAGCCGTTCAGGTTATTCCAGTCCCTGGTCGACAACACCTCTTCAAATGTCTTCGCCAGGGCTCGAATTATTCCAGTCCAAGCCCAGGTCGACGACACTGTTTCAAATGTTCTTGCCAGGGCTCGAACATGGATCACCCGATCGCCAGCGCAGTGTGGTAACCATTACACCAGCACGGCTCCCCCCCACAAGTAATAATGAAGATGCCGTGTGTGGTTCCTGGAAAGAATAAGACTTGTCTCCCTCATGTATGTTGCACAAAGCGACTAATATAAGGTTGTACATGAGGCTGGCTACCTCATCACATAAAAGAAATAGCTACAGAAGCCATCACTGCAGGAGAATGTGAATGCTTGGTGCAGGCTTCCTGCAGGTGGACCAGCTGCAGTGGTGGCTCTGTGCTCCATAGGGAGCAACAAGGGAAATGATGATGCTGAATAATGAAGTCAAAAATTTAACCACGGGTCCTTCCATTATGAACAAACTTTGTAATTTCTGAGCTGCCAGTAACAGAATGTGTTGTGTGAATTTAGATAAACTTAGTGAAACATGAACCTGTGTGGTTGCCATGAGTCTTTGAGGCAACAGAGAATAGAACCATTATATTTCTCAACAAAATGTTTTTTTTTAAATGTATTGTTCTATTCTGCAGGTTTCTAGGTCTGAAGTTTTTCAAGAGATTACATTATCAATTGAAGCTTCTAATCCAGCTATTTTCTATCCATGGACGAATGATTACTTTGTTGAAACCATTAAAGAGTGAAAATATTTTTAATGTATGTCTTGTGCGTCTGTATTTTCTGCTCATAAAGTGCATGCATGCTATCATTAGAGGTGTGAAATGAGAGAAAGGGAAACAAACTCCAGTGAAGTTTGCTGAATGGAAGTAAGACTTATTATGCTGTAATCTGCACCTTCTTTTAATCCAAACCCAAAAATGACTTTTAAAAAACCCATGCTATATAGTTACATATAATTGTACTTACTTACTTAGTCATTCCTCTTCTACTCTGGAGTGTAGAGATTTGCCAAAAAGAACACCATACTATCCTATCAGCTGTCTTCCTCCTGCTCATTCAAGCATGTCCGGGATGCTAGAGTCTGGAGGGGGCCAGAGATTGGAAGTGATCACTACCTGCTAACCATCAAAAGAACAACTAAAAGAGTTGCTCAGCCCAGGAACTGCCTAACATCATGCAAGAAACTATGTAAACGAATAGGAGAAATGAGCATTAAGACCTACAAGCTGAGAGAGCCAGAAATTAAGACCAGATATCAGGGGCTTATTGCTGCAGCGGTGAGTAACACAGAAGAACAACCTGATGACTTGGAAACCCTCTGGCTTAAATTCAAGAACACCATAAACACAGCTGCTGCAGAAGCATGTGGTGAAGTCCGACTTGGGAACAAGAGAAAGAGGGCACCTTGGTGGACAGAGGAAGTTAAAGAGAAAATAAGAGAAGAAAATGGCATGGAAACAATACTTAGGAGCTAAAAACACAGCAGGAAAAACAGAGAAATATAGAGAATATGTGATACTCAGAAGCAAAGAACAAGGTGCTAGCAGCAAAACAGAAGTCCTGGGAAGAATTTGGAGAAAAGCTAGAAAAAGATGCGCAAGAAAACCAGAAATTGTTCTATAAGACCCTAAAGAACATGAGGAAGGAAAAACAGTGCCCTCTTAAATTTATAAAGGACAAGCAAGGCAAATTGTTTACTGCCCCGAAGGAAGTAATGGAAAGAATATTTCTCAGAACTCCTTAATGGTGTGCACGGTCAAGCATCAGAAATGATAACCACTAGCATAGAAGAGGAGAACACCAATGGTGGTGAAGATGACATAAAGATGGAAGAACTGAAGGCAGCACTGGAGAAAATCAAGATGCATACCTGTCAACATGTACGAATGTTTCATACAGTTGTGGCGTGAGGTTTTATTTTGGCTCTTGGATCAGTATAGTACTGACAATTACAGAAATAGAATTTCTGCAGAAAATGGTGAAGTCCCAGTGTCTGAGAGAACTACTGGTATCACAAATTAGTTACGGCTGTGAATGATCTGATCTCGAAAAATTAGTAGAGTGGAGACCGACATAACTTGCCACCTCCGCTGTGTAACTAACTGTGATATTAAAAAACAAGGAAACAGATTTTACTTAACAATGATAAAATTGACAAGTCTTCAAATACAATTTCCTTATTATTTATTTAGTATATACACTATCTACTCTTGTGCTGAAGGTTGAATGTTGAAAAATGGAGCGTAATGAATTTGTAAGTTTACATATGATTTACAAATATTTATATTTATATAGATATGTAAATATATTACAACAAGTTTTCCAATTATAAGAAACAAAAATTATATCAGCTGTGCTGTTATTCAATTATAGTACATGTATCAGCTGTGCTGTTAATTACGTATAATTTATCAGCTATAATCTTATTATTGTCTATTGCTACGCTAATTCACTTTCTCGTCACTGACACTAGCTTTTGCTCACAATGCTGACAGAAATGGTACTACTGTGTACTCATCTCTTAAAACGTTCTGTTCTCCTTAGTTTGGGTCACACAACTCCTGCTGAGGCTCGTTACTTTAGCCCACCCAAGACTGAGGGGGACTAAAGATGTAGCTTCTGTACAATCTCTATGCTCCTGCGAAGTTCCAGGCAGCTAGATTGACTCGAACATACGACCTCAGGTTTTATGACACGAATAAAACCTGTAACAAGGAAAAATAAGGGCTAATTTCCGTCATCAAGCCCACCTATTTCTAATGTGGATGAAATGAGCGTGTGCCTCAGGTGTCTGCATGTAGGATGAATGACAACATGGCTCAGTATGATTTAGCAATAGCGAGACAAGACAGGTGTCTACTTGCAAAACCTTCTTTCTGATAAATTAATACATGGATACATCCAATAATTTGAATTCAATACATGAATACATCCAATAATATAAATTCAATACATGAATACATTCAATACATGAATACATCCAATAATATGTACACCTAGGTGTGATACAACCATTTCCTTCCCCCTATAGTATACCAGGCCCTCTCTGACAAGTGCTATATAAGCTGGTAACATATATCCTAACAATATTGTTATGTTCTTATGATAGGAGTATATGAGACGAGGACTGTTTGGTGATATATCAGGTGGGAGTTATATGGGACAATAGATTGGAGTTAGATGAGACAATAGATTGAGTCCTAACAAGGACTGTTTTGGTTATATTTCAGTTGGTTTTATCTGAGATAATAGACTGAAGTTATAGGAGACAATAGATTGAGTTATAGGAGACAATAGATTGAGTCCTAACAAGGACTGTTTGTTATATTGCAGTTGGTCTGAGAAAATAGATTGAAGTTATAGGAGACAATAGGTTGAGTCCTAACAAGGACTGTTTTGGTTATATTTCAGTTTGGAGTTATCTGAGACAATAGACTGAAGTTATAGGAGACAATAGATTGAAGTATGAGTCCTATTAGTCTTCGTCTATTCAATCATATTAGGAAATACAATCATTATACCTAATTCCCCAAGATACAATCAGTAACCTGATACGTTCATATTAAAACCTATTTTCCTACCAGTTTATAGTAAATTATATTTACCCTCCAAGATTTAAACAGGCCAAATTTTGACTCGACTTAGCGAAGCAGGCTGCAGGTCAATGCTCTCAGGTAAGCTATAAATCAAAGCTGACAGCTCCTCTCTTCAGTCGGTCGTCTCTGGCTTCGTGTTCGGTGTTGCGTGTTTAGCATAAAATCTCGCCCGATTATATAGGTAGATGAATGCTTGAGCAAAGCTTTTGGTTGGTTCCTGGCGGAGCAAGCTGATTGGTTTCCTGCAGTTTCGTCTCATGCCCTGTACAGCCTAATTTTTTTCAGTTTTCTTCCGCCATATTGCGTGAACAAGATGGCCGCGACCCACATCCGAAAAAAACAGGGCTTAAGTTTTTTCCTGGCGTAACTTCTTGTAATTTATTCTGTCTCAGAGACTGGTGAACGTTGCTCATTGATTGGTTGGGCGATCGGCAGAGGGATTTAACTAAGAAGTGGGTTTACACAACTCGTTTTCATGACAACAGTACACGTATGTTTGATACTTTTAGCAGTGTACGGCCGTACAGACTCCTCACCCCCCCCCCCAAATCGAAAATTTTTTTTTTTTTAATCTAATTTTTTTTAAATTCTAAAAATATTTTCCAACCCAATGTTTTTTTTTAATTTTAAAACAAAATATTTTCTAGCCCAGGTTTTTTTATTTTTTATTCCGGGAATCTCGGCGTCTTGTTTTTAAACTGAGGTCTCTCCCAGCAACCAATCAAATCCTTTTATACCCAACAATTCGGCAAAAACTTTGAATTCGGCCTCAAACACTTTCGGTTTTCAGCGTGAAATGACGTATTTTTAATGTTACCTGTTGTCAGCCACGCTTGCCAAGACACTTCGACGCCAATTTGTTTAAAAAAGCTAAGTACTTATAACTTGGATAAATATTGCTGTTGTTTTGCTTTGTTGCAATTTAATCGCTGTCTTAATCTTTCCAGTTATATCTTGCTCTTCAGTATATTTCCGATAAATTAATGTCATAATATTCTGTGTAGGCCCTACACAACTAGAAAAAAAAAGTTTGTTTGTGTTTATTAGGCCTACTTTATTCCAGCGGTCGAGATTCACTGCTTTATTTTTTAATAAAGTGGCAATCTATTATCACTGGTCTAGGCTACCAACTTTTAAATAATAATTTTGTAAATTTTTGGTAGTACGTTTTTTCTTCCTAGATTTGATATTCTGTTCATAATTTGGTTAATTTTTTATTTTTTGCTGTTAGTTGTTTGCTTTGCTTCGTTGTATTTTATTTTTGTCGTTCTCTTAATCTTTCCAGTTATATTTTGACCATTTAAAAATTTCCAATAAATTAATATCATAAAATTTTGTGTAGGCCCTACAAAAGTAGAAAAAAAAAAGTTTATTTGCTTTGAGTAGGCCTACCTACTTTATTCCAGCGGTCGAGATTCGTTGCTTTATTTTTTAATAAAGTGGCAATCTATTATCACTGGTCTAGGCTACCAACTCTTAAATAATTTTTAGTGCTACGTTTTTCTTCCCGATTTGATATTCTGTTCATAATTTGGTAAATTTTTTTTTTTTTTGCTGTCAGCTGTTTGCTTTGCTTCGTTGTATTTTTTTTTTTTTTTTTTTGTCGTTCTCTTAATCTTTCCAGTTATATTTTGATCATTTAAATATTTCCAATAAATTAATGTCATAATATTCTGTGTCGGCCCTACATAACTAGAAAAAAAGTTTGTTTACGTAAACTTCGCTGATTTATTTTTCAATAAAAAAATCCACACAGACTGCAGGAGGTCCATGAATGCAGACACACTCACTTCTCTTTTACAGTGTAAGATTAAAATTGATACATGCTGTGCAGACTTTAAGCCCACAAATGCAGTTCTGCAAAGTGCTAAAAGTGCAAGTGTTGATTATAATAAAAAACACTGCATCAAAAGAATAATACCTCACGATCACTAAGTTTTTTATATGTAAAGAACAGCATGAGGCTATTAGCATGTTTTATATCACACTAATTCAAATGCTAATAGATTTTTATGTGTCAGTTCTCGTTTTAAAACTGTAATGTGTATAATTTATTAATATTTTTTTGCGCAAGGATTTTTGGGTGTTTGTAAGGATTTTTTTGGTCCGTCGAAAAGGTTTTTGTCTCAGGAGGTTGACAGGTATGAAGATGGGCAAAGCAGCAGGGCATAATGGTATAACACCAGAAATGGTTAAGTAAATGGGAGCAGCAGGCGACGTATTACTCTTAAGGATCCTACAGGCAACGTGGTGCAACAAGACCATACCAAAGGATTGGGAGATTGCCATCATAACACCGATTTTCAAAAAATGTGATAATCGACAATGTGGAAACCATAGAGGCATATCCCTTCTCAGTGTCCCTGGTAAAATCTACTCTAGTATCCTAGAGCAGAGACTCAGACGCCTAGCTGAGCCACAATTGGATGAGGTCCAGTGCGGATTCCGAGCAAACCGAAGTACTCAAGACCTAATCTTCACACTCAGACAGCTGAGTGAAAAGACTCTTGAGTATAAGAGTGAGATCCATCTCTGTTTCATAGATCTGGAAAAGGCGTTTGACAGGGTCCCCTAGAGCAAACTTTGGGAATGTTTGGCAAGGAAGAACATTCGAACACCTCTGATTCATGCTATACAGAGCTTCTACAAGTCTTGCAGAAATTATGTGAGGACAGCAAACCATAAGTCAGAAGAGTTCAGGACCACCACTGGTGTAAGACAAGGTGATATCCTGTCACCTTATCTTTTCATACTCCTCATGGACGATGTCATCAAGGCAAGTAAGGAGAGAACAAGAAAGTATTCAGTGGGGTACTGGAAGATGAGACAGGTATGTATTTCAGAGCTGGCATTTGCTGATGATGTTGCCCTGATTGCTAAATCAGAGGCACATCTCCAATCCAACCTGCAAGTCTGGATGGAAGGGCTGAAGAAGAGAGGGATGGTCATAAGCAGCTCTAAAACAAAAACCATGGTGATATCACGAGAAGAAAGAAGGCATCAGATTAAGCTGGGAGAACAGGTCCTGGAGCAGGTCGACCACTTTAAATACCTAGGAGCTGTTATATACCGGAAGGGAGGCATCAAAGAAGAGTTGGCAACTCGAAAAGCAGCAGCTGGGAGACTTTTTCAGGCCATAAATCGAGGATTCCTCCTCAAGAGACAAGTTGGTAAGAAAACGAAGATGGCTGTATACTGCTCCACCAATGTCCCAGTCTTGACGTATGGATGCGAGTCGTGGGCAATGACTGCAACCCACAAAAGCCAGATCCAGACCACAGAACTGAGGTATTTGAGGAAGGTAGTTGAAGTAACACAATTGGATGAGGTCCAGTGCGGATTCCGAGCAAACCGAAGTACTCAAGACCTAATCTTCACACTCCGACAGCTGAGTGAAAAGGCCCTTGAGTATAAGAGTGAGATCCATCTTTGTTTCATAGATCTGGAAAAGGCGTTTGACAGGGTCCCCTGGAGCAAACTTTGGGACTGTTTGGCAAGGAAGAATATTCCAGCACCTCTGATTCATGCTATACAGAGCTTCTACAAGTCTTGCAGAAATTATGTGAGGACAGCAAACCATAAGTCAGAAGGTTCAGGACCACCACTGGTGTAAGACAAGGTGATATCCTATCACCTTACCTCTTCATACTCCTTATGGACGATGTCATCAAGGCATGTAAGGAGAGAACAAGAAGTAATCAGTGGGGTACTGGAAGATGAGACAGGTCTATATTTCGGAGCTGGCATTTGCTGATGATGTTGCCCTGATTGCTAAATCAGAGGCACATCTCCAATCCAACCTGCAAGTCTGGAAGGAAGAGCTGGAGAAGAGATGGATGGTCATAAGCAGCTCTAAAACAAAATCCATGGTGATATCACGAGAAGAAAGAAAACATCAGATTAAGTTGGGAGAACAGGTCCTGGAGCAGGTCGACCACTTTAAATATCTCGGAGCTATTATAGACCGAAAGGGAGGCATCAAAGAAGAGTTGGCCACTCGAAAAGCAGCGGCTGGGAGACTTTTTCAGGCCATAAATCGTGGATTCCTCAGCAAGAAAGAGGTTGGTAAGAAAACGAAGATGGCTGCATACCGCTCCACCTATGTCCCAGTCTTGACATATGGATGCGAGTCGTGGGCAATGACTACAACCCACAAAAGCCAGATCCAAACCTCAGAAATGAGGTATCTGAGGAAAGTGGTTGAAGTAACAAGAAGAGACATGGTCCGCAACCAGACGATCCGTCAAGGCCTAAAATCCCATCCGCTGCAGACCCAAATAGAACAGTCCCAACTAAGATGGTTTGGCCATGTCTGCAGAATGGGAGAAGATCGGCTACCACGACAAGCATGGGAAACAAAGAGTCAGGGATCCAGACCTCCAGGACGACCCAGAGTCCGCTGGGAGGACAACATTAGACAATCTTTGAAGGACCGAGGACTAGAATGGAACCAGGCCAGGAAGAAGACAGCTGATAGAATGGTCTGGCCCTCTCTCTTCCAAACCTCTACACCTCACGGTAGAAGGGGAACGACTAAGTAAGTAAGTAAGTTGAAGTAACAAGAAGAGACATGGTCCGCAACCAGTCGATACGTCAAGGCCTAAAATCCCACCCCCTGCAGACCCAAGTAAAACAGTCCCAACTAAGATGGTTTGGCCATGTCTGCAGAATGGGAGAAGATCGGCTACCACGACAAGCATGGGAAACTAAGAGCCAGGGATCCAGACCTCCAGGACGACCCAGAGTCCGCTGGGAGGACAACATTAGACAATCTTTGAAGGACCGAGGACTAAAATGGAACCAGGCCAGAAGGAAGACAGACGATAGGATAGTCTGGCGCTTTCTCTCTCTTCCAAACCTCTACACCTCACGGTAGAAGGAGACTGACTAAGTAAGTAAGTAAGACAGGAAGTTGTGGAGAGACGTGATCTCCTATGCTACTAGGCTTGGCACTGTAGAAGAAGAAGAAGAAGAAGAATTAATAAAATTAAACTATTAAAACAATAAGTCAGCAGCTGTTATAGATCTACAACAAAACTACCTGTAATGATTAGTCAATGACTTCTCTAAATCTGCCAAAAAACTGTCACTACAGCTGTAATAAGTAGTCAACACCTTCTCTTAGATAATAGAACAAAACTATATGCCTGGGGCACTGATTCTACATGAAATTAACTTCTGCTTTATACTTCATTACACACTTATGGATAAAATATATGATAAGCGCCCCAGTCTTTTTGTCAATTTGATGTTACATTTTGTTACTGCAAGATATAAACTCCTTGAAAAATTATTTGAGGCATTTTAGTGCATTAAAAGCCTGTGTTTATTTTCTTCTTTTTAGAGTTTTTTTTTGTTTGTTTGCTGTTTTAAAATTGAAGTCAAATGTAATCGATCCGCTAATGACATTATCAGTTTGCAATAAACGAGTCCAGAGCACAGGAGGCGGATTTCATTATTCAGTATATTACACGGAAAGTTAATAATAAATATATATATATATATATATATATATATATATATATATATATATATATATATATATATATATATATATATATATATATATATATATATATATATATATATATATATTTTTTTTTTTTTTTTTTTAAATTTTGATGAGTTGTAAATTACATTTTTCTTAATGTAGTTGTCAGTTGTGTGTATGTCTGTGCACACGCGTGCAAGTGTGTGTGTGTGGAAGGGGGGAGAAGTTTCAATATTTCTCCCAAGAGAGACAATCTTGTTGGAAAGAATACTTACTTACTTAGTCGTTCCCCTTCTATCGTGAGGTGTAGAGGTTTGGAAGAGAGAGCGCCAGACTATTCTATCAGGTGTCTTCTTCCTGGCCTGGTTCCATTCTAGTCCTCGGTCCTTCAAAGATTGTCTAATGTTGTCCTCCCAGCAGACTCTGGGTCGTCCTGGAGGTCTGGATCCCTGGCTCTTTGTTTCCCATGCTTGTCGTGGTAGCCGATCTTCTCCCATTCTGCAGACATGGCCAAACCATCTTAGTTGGGACTGTTCTATTTGGGTCTGCAGCGGGTGGGATTTTAGGCCTTGACGGATCGTCTGGTTGCGGACCATGTCTCTTCTTGTTACTTCAACCACCTTCCTCAGATACCTCATTTCTGAGGTTTGGATCTGGCTTTTGTGGGTTGTAGTCATTGCCCATGACTCGCATCCATATGTCAAGACTGGGACATAGGTGGAAAGAATACGCCTAGATTATTTGTAGTTATCGCCCATTTCACTGATGATACAATACAAACAAACAAAATATATATATTAATTTTATTATTTTTACGATTGATTATTGTATTGTCACGGGGAATACACAAATATGCCAAGTTTCAGAGCTATTGCTCATCTGGAAGAGATTGAAAAATCGATTGCAAGATTTGAAGGGGACAAGAGAGTGACATACCATGCAAGCTAAAGAAAAGCCTGTTAAACTTTAAAAAAAATTCCGAATACTTACCACGTGGTTTCTGTTTGTTTAACCTATAGCAACTTTCCTGGGTTTCCTGTATATCAGTTCGATCTGACTCACGTTTTGCGGAGATAGGTTTATATCACAGTCACTCATCCCCTGTCAGCTGCCAACGGTCATTAATAGATTCACGCCGGAACCCTCTTTTTCTGCCCTATTAGTTTAAGTTGTTTCCATGTCTCTCTGTACCGTTCATTTCTAAGTCTCATTCTCTTTTCCGTGTGTGTTTGTATGCGCAGTGGTTAGTGCACTGACTTCCTAGCTCGGTGGTCCCATGGTTCGATCCCCAGTTGAGGTGGGATTTTTAGACCACAAACGGCTGCGGGGTCGACCCAGCCTCATGAATTGGGTACCAGAGCAACTCTGGGAAGGTTAAGGCGGCCGGCGTGACACTGACCACATCACCCCTAGTGTTCCGATGGTCAAGAAAATATAGGCCTAACACCATATTCCCTTCCCAGTATTTAGCTTACCCCGAAGATTTCAACAACAACAAACAGTTTTGCCTTATGACGTTACCATCTGTTGTTTATTTTTCAATGTGTGCCTGCTCAATGCTATGCACTTCCATTCACATTTTGTTCAACTGGTATTTGTATGTTTTCAAGTACGGTAATTGATTTTTTACTTTTTTTTTTTTTTTTTGCAGTTTCACATTGGTGATCTTACCAAACCATTTCAATACTTTTATTTTGCTCAGCCACTCATTTATGAAAGTTAACACATAAGGACGGGGTTCGAACCCTGGGTAAGCCACTCACGTCTGTTGTTTTTCTGTTGTCCAAGTGTTCTACTTCTTTATTTCTTACGAGTGCCTGAAAACATACCTTTATGTTTGTCTAATATTTATTTATGAAAGTTGCATTTCTCGAGTTTTGTCCCTCTTTAGGCATTTTTAAAACTGCTACGCTTAATACTACTTTTCTATTCATAATTATGGGCGAAATAAAACACACTAGCCGTACGATTGTGTGTAGTAGAAAATGAGAGAGTTCGAATAATAAAGAATATCATTGCTTAATTTCGGCAAAATTCGTTGATTGGCAGAGTGGATATAGCGCTTTCTGCTCAAGACAAAGTTAATAGGTTAGTAACATTGTAGCGACATGCTTCAGTCTACATAGCAGTAAATTGGTATCTAGTTCTAATCTTGAGTTAGGGAAGAAAGAGACAGCGAGAAAAGGAATCGGTCACTCCGCTTCATAAAGCTAAGACCTTATGTAAATGAGGTCTTTAACAGTTTACTCCTATTCGACAGTATCTGCTATAGACCTACCTTCGAACATTACGAAGCAGAATGGTTAGACCTTTTATTTCAAGTTACAATGGAACAGGGGTCATCACACATCAAGTGCTTATAAATATGAGACCTAGAATATTGGCGTCTCTAACACCACTCCCGTACGGCAGCTTATTTTATGGAATAACTTTTGCGTTTAGTTTCAGTGACGAATATCTTCTTCTTCTTCCTCGTTCGTCCTGAAACGGACGGTGGTTGCGTTGTGTCTGTTTACGCCTAAGCTGTGATATCTGCACCTTTCGGTCGACACATCCGACTTCTGCACGGCATTTTTTAGGACCGGGTTTGCCTTCCCATTTCGATCCACACTCGCTCAGCCAGACTGCACTGCTGCAGACTGTTTCCAGGACCACCACGTGGAGGTGGAGTGCGGTCTTGACCAGCTCTGGTTCGCTGGTCCTGACGCAGGCAGTCAAGCTATGAGTCGCTGACTGCGTTCTCTATTGCTGCGTCTTTGGGTCCCATGAAAAGAAACATTAAATACGGAGGGGGCACATGAGGCCAGAGAGTTGTAAACAAATAACAAAATAGATAAATGTTTAACACCAGGGTTGTGTAATCGGCCAACAAATATTTAGACTCCAACTTTCGAAATTTTATAAGTCCGAATCCCGACTACAGTTTTTTTACAACTCACATGGCTTAAAATTCGGAGTCGGGTCCGGACATTTTTTACAGACTCGGACTCCACTAAAATACGACCGATTCCACAAAAGAATGAAAGAAAAAAGAAGGACACGAGATAGAAGTAATAGGGACAGTCGAGAATCCGAGCCACGCTCATCTCAACGACGAAGACTGTGAATAGCTAAGTATGACACCTCTTGTTGGATTGCATGAACTATGGCAAACACAGAACAGACAAAACCTACAACGCTGCTGCAATAACTAAGAGAGAGAGAGAGTATTACAAAGAAGTCCTTGTTCGGGAAACCCCAGGGTATGAGAGGTAAAGGAAGATCGATGAACACACGGAGAAGAGAGTGGGAGACATATATTAACGGGATTTTTTTTTTTTTAACCAGCGTGTCGTATATTTTCGATAGGGTAATTAAGATCACTTTTGGTCCCTCCTGAATAGGACTAGTACAGGTGATGGCTCAGTGGAAATAAGGTAAAGAAATAGAATTTCACAAGTGAAAGGTAAAATCTGTCCCTGGATTTGATAGATAATCAAACCAGCCTATCGATTACGACTGAGAGTTCAGATCAGACAGTTTCCTATAAATATATATATTGATATATTTAACCACTCACATATACACACACACAGATAAGTGACGACGATTAGACGCACATACGTGAAAACTATATCTATGAAATAGGGATCTTTTTGAACAAGCTGACTGCCACACGTGAATAAAGTTTATGTAAATGTTTATTTATCATAGAAAAACTTTACATCGACAATATTGAATATCAAATCAAATACAATAAACATAGGTTTAGAATCAATTAAAGAGATAGACTCATAGGTGAAATCCTTTCCCCTCTCTGTTGCCAAGATCCCGTTATATGAGAAGTTATAGCCCCAAAGAGTCCCAGATTCATACGCTAAGAGTCCAAAGTCTTCCCTCTCTCAGTAAAGAACAGAGTTTATATATATTAATCTATCCTAAGAGGAAAACAGCATTAGCAAAAACTTGCATACAAGAGAAAATACAAAGTTATCACATGGGTTAAATCATAAACGAATTATTCATCCCTGTTATTCTCTCGCTCTGACAGCTGTGCTCACAGACAACATGCGCACTCTTACCTAATCGTTGCTTTTCATAACATCTGGAACAAATTGTTCAGTCACTCACAGACCATCCAAGTTTGAGTTTACTGGCGAGTCAAACCCCAGTTTCTCCAAAGACTAATTAATCAAAATGTTGGGAAACGTTTGTCTCACTGTTGTAATAGGAGGCTGATGAAGGTCACTTCAATTTTTGTCCAGTTAGGAAAGTACTTATGATATCTAATGTTCACAGGGTACAATAGCTTGGAACTTCACTCGTTAAGTTGAATGTCAGGTACATAAATCGGTATAGGATAAATCTCCTTCACAACACAATGGTTGTTCTATGGGAAGTGTCAAATGTCATTTCAGTCGCCACCACAGGCGAAGTATATATGAACTTGAGAAAGAAATCTGGATATTCTGTCAGTCCAGTTACCATTTATTCTTAATATTACTTTTGGGCCAGTACTCTGTCGTTCTTCTGGGTGTAAAAAACACGAGGCCAGACAGGTCACTTGCAAAACCCGGTAATTATATTCAGCATGTTCTTTTAGTAAAGTTCTTCTCAGTTACATAGGTACTGAAAACCGCTGGTAAGATTTAGGGTTTATGACCCAAAATACTGTATAGGGAAGAAAAGAACACATAAATACTCAACCCTAATAGTATATCAAATCCTACGCGTAAATAATATTCACTTCGGTTATTCAACTTAAATTAGAAACCATAAGCTTGGAGCTAGTCTCATCGTTAAAACTTCCGTGAAATAAATTCTAGTCATTTAAAAAACCCATCATCATGAATTAGAAATACATAAAATATATTTCGTCAATACTCATGAGTCATCGGTGCATTTACTTAGATGGTTAAACTATTCTCTGACTGGTTATAAGCAGTTTAATCAAATTTATTAATAGCCGAATGAGTTTAGCTAGAAATATAATTTATTTGCTCTCCACTGTAACGCGGTATCTTTAGAGAATACAACTGAATTATCATTTAATCTCTCTACACAGAAATTAACTAGTGCAATAAAATAGGCGATTTACCACTTAAATCACTCTACATTACTAGATATATAATATTACCTCCAAACAGAACTACAGGCGATCACCACGAATGTAGCAAGTGTAATTTGCTGGGGAAGTTAAGATGTTATACCTAACAAGAAAGATAGCTGTGTCTGTGTTGACTGTGTGAGGTCAAGCACATGTAGGCCCCTGAATCTAAAAAAGATGATGATGATAATGATATATATTTTCAGGGAACCTAACGCTACCTCCCTAGATCTCACACAGTCCGTATTTTGATTCTAGTGGCTGGTGTATGATGTCTCTAATGTCTAGGGGTGAAATGAAAAGGATGGAACATCAACACAATACACTTTAATTCACTATAAGAAAATGAATAAGACTGTGGTTAAAGTTTTCTTTAAAATTTGAATGTTTTTTTCTTTGTACAATTTAATCTGCCTGTCCCGCCATCTCCTTTGGACAGGTCGTTGAAAATGGGGAAAAATATTTACATATAATGCTTTAACTAAAAGGTATGGACTCTTGGTCCTATGAATATATTGTTAATATAGAGTTCCTGTAGGTGTATTCACAGACTAAAACTTTAATAGTTGCTAGTGATTGTCATTTGTTATGAGGAGCTGTTGTTTTCCTCATGCCCCATATAATTCAGTTTTATTTTGATAAGAACCAGTTTATTCAGATGAAGTGTCAGATGTCCCAGCTGTTAACGTGTCACCTGGGATTCTTGGTATGACGAAAAAAAGTCAGTGTAGATCAGCACACACACACACACAAGCTCCTTCAGGCTATCTGATGACAGCATAAACTTTATAATGGAGACTTTTCTCTTCTCACTCACTCATCAGGTTTCATGTCACCGGATGGTAACAGGAAATAAAAACCCTATAATAAAAAGACAACCTGGCCTTTTCATATCTGATCACATCTTCTTATCCCTATGTATACATGAAGGTATGGGGTCAGCCTCGTGTGCATTCATGTGCATCAGCCCCTAATTATATGACTCACACCTTTCTGTGACCACACCTCAGGTCCCTATGGCAGAAACGCCACTGTACTTTTACATAGTTTGCTTCAATCCAATAACGTGGAGTAACTACATCTCCTTTTATATGATTTGTCTTTTCTTTTTCTAAATTATAAACGCTCTAGGCATGTTGAAGAGTGTTCATAGAACACTGAGGCTTACTAACATCTTCCAATACAAAATTATTTAATATAAAATCATAATAATATACAACAGTCAAATACAGTTCAATGTGAGGACTCAATAATGTTTGCTCCCGGCATGTCCTTCACTTTTTCCCATAGCAGTATCTAACTTTTTCAGTTTTAATCAAGCATGTAAATACATAAAGCATTCTTACCACTAATTCAAAGAAATATGTCACAAATAAATGGCCTCAGTTTTGCTCTGCCCCGTCCAGAGAGTGAATTTAGTAGTTACTTTTACAATTATCACATCTGCTCTCAACGTAGTTGTTTGTATAAAATTTTCTAGTCAAATGGTCACGAGACCACTATGCCTCTTGCCAATATCTATTAGAGCCGACCAATGAAAGCAGGCACTACCAAATCTTTTTGAATTTAGTCTGAAAAAAAAAAATTCCAAACAAACTATGTGCCTCGTAGTCCATTGGTCAGTCTGCGTTAGTTATGCCAATAGAAAAAGATGTTTAGTTTTAGTTAACATTTTTCCCTATCTCCCCCCTTTTACTCCTATACTCTTATACCAACCAATAGAATTTGAATTACTACAATGCCTCTTTTTTAAACTTGCGTCCCCAATAACGTTATGTGTAACGAGCAAGAACAACAGTCTGTCCGTCCAAGCGTTCTTAGACATCTAGTATTATCTCAATAACTTGGCTAATACTTGGACTACCATATTTTTTAAAACATATTTGTGCTCAGGGGACACTAAGCTATCCTACGATATGATTTTTATGGTCAGTTTCCTTATGGTTTAGATTTTCAGTTTTGCCACTGTCAATCGTCAAATATAACTTATACACAAGTCGGCTATTCCCCCCCCCCCCCCCGTCTCTATCATTTCTCTCATTATTCAAATAACCAACTAGTTTGAGTGACGTCAGAATTTTACCGCTAGGAGGAAATGGAAAACTGTCTGTGTGTTTGTCTCTGCTGGCTTTTCCCACAGCGTGTATATATTAAAGAGACCGCGAGCAGAGCGAAGAGGGGTTTTTCAAAACTTTGGTAGTGTTGGCGTTAATTATTACACTCGTCTCGTTCTTACTACTGAGAAATGTCCGAATTATTACAAATGTTAGTGTTAAAGTTAACATATTACGTTAATTCAAACGCCAGTTTGGTCTCACAGTTCTGGCAATTCGTTAATTATAAGCTGTTCTCCGTTTCGTGCAGCAGATCGGCGAGATGTTAAAATGTTTATTGTACGATTCGAAACCGAAACCAAAGCGTGTTAGATTTTTACGGTGGGTCATTTTCTAAGCATTCCCACTGCACCAAAGGCAGCGCTCTACTTGCGTTGAAGATGAAAATAGTCAGACACCTGAGGGCTGGTGTATTTATTATCATAGGACTATAATGTTACTGAAATAAGCGATTATCTCACAGATTTCGCTACACACCTCCCTTCCTAAAACATGCATCCATTGCAGGTTACAATCTGTGAGATAACTTAGCACAAATGAAGTCCTACATTTCTTTCTGATTTTCATCACACGGATGTCTACTCAAAAAATCTGCACCGACGTTCTGAGGGCCGGGAATATACTTACTTAGTCGTTCCCCTTCTACCGTGAGGTGTAGAGGTTTGGAAGAGAGAGCGCCAGACAATCCTATCGGCTGTCTTCCTCCTGGCCTGGTTCCATTCTAGTCCTCGGTCCTTCAAAGATTGTCTAATGTTGTCCTCCCAGCGGACTTGGGTCGTCCTGGGGGTCTGGATCCTTGGCTCTTTGTTTCCCATGCTTGTCGTGGTAGCCAGTCTTCTCCCATTCTGCAGACATGGCCAAACCATCTTAGTTGGGACTGTTCTACTTGGGTCTGCAGGGGATGGGATTTAAGGCCTTGACGTATCGTCTGGTTGCGTACCATGTCTCTTCTTGTTACTTCAACCACCTTCCTCAGATACCTCATTTCTGAGGTTTGGATCTGGCTTTTGTGGGTTGTAGCCGGGAATATATTCAATCAGAAATGAATATGGCTGTAATAATAATGACCATCTTAATAATCTGGCATTTTCATGCTTGGCTTGTGATAGGAATACGAGAGGTAAATGATCTGTTTGGACCACAAATGTCCTGCCATATAGATAAATCTGGAATTTTGTTATAGCCCATATTAACGCCAAACATTCTTTCTCACTTGTTGAATATTTTTTTTCCGCCTTGTTCAACTTGCGGCTCGCATAAGCGACTGGGTTCAATTCCCCATTTTGTGAGGAGGACCTTTGCAACAATGTAGCGCCCAGGCTGTTGCGTGCATATTTTTACGCACATTTTACAAAAATCGATATGGCTATTTAATATGGGAAAAATATAGACATTCATTTATTTGTGTATGAAAATGCTGTTTATGGTAAAAGCGAGATAATCCATGTTTGATTCACACTTTTGATTATAGGAGTAATCGGTCTGGATATCGATCCAGCGCAAGAATAGTACGCTTGCGTTTGTACTTAATTTTAGGGCCAGAAAATATATTAATTTGCTTATTGTGTTTATGGCCTGAATTCATATGTATTACATATTATTAGTACAAGTAGAATCAGTCCTATATTGTATATTTTGGATGGGTATGAGGGACTAGATTCTTGTTAGCGGAAGTATGAGTTGTCTTAACAAGTCGTGATGAGTTCCGATGTACTGCTAAGAATGGTGGGGTACGTTTTTCAAGAGCTGGTCCCTTCGTCAAGAAAAAATGTCTTACGAAGTGGTTTTTTTCTTCTGGAGGAGATAGTGTCTCTACGATAGTTTGTGTTAGAGACTCTCCTTATGTCAGTATATAGATGATTCGGACTCCAGGTAAACCCAGCTCGTATTTTTGATGATCTCTCGTCGGTTAGGCCTAGCTTGACTTTTGGGTGCTTCGATATGCTAGTGTCGTGTTTTGTATCGACGAAGATGACAGATTTTCCTGCAGCGGTTATGGCTACGTGAACTAACCTGATCACCGTAGTGCTGCATGGAACCATTTATGAAATCCTTTATATATCCATTGTAAATTAACTTTGGCTGATATTCTTCCTTTGAATGAGTGAACGACAACTCAGGAAGGTAGCCATGTTGGATTTCGGTCATCGTCTGTTTTGATCACTGCCAAGAGAACAGATTATTTATCTTATTATCGGACAGTGACAGAGAGATCTCAATCCTGCTAGAAACCCCCTTTTCGTGGTTTCATAAGATGATGTATCATGACATTGAACTTTGATGTACTACCCATTATTTCTGCATGTGTCATGACTTCAGATCTGCTATGTATACCTACAAATTGTTATGTCAACAAAGCCTGATGTACTCGTATGTCCCAGTGTGTACGTCTGAATAAATTGAGTAAACTAAGATTCCAGCAGTCTGCATTGGTGCCTTGTAGACACATGTGTATGAGTGATTATATTGGTCAGCACACGAACAGTACACCATTCGCGGTAATCACACTCTACACTACTACTTCATACATACACCATCCTGCGTCGGCTGAAGTGACCAAGTTTAGGGCCTGCTTCCCCTGGAGCCTTTGCCTTCCCTAACTCAGGACTAGGGTGAGTTACCCATTTACAGCTGGGTAGACTGGAGCATGCCTGATCTCAACAACACACCACTCTTCCTTACAGAGCAGACAGACTGATACTTTACAGTGGTGTACTACAGGTGTAGTAAGAAATAACGTCTTTACAGTGGCGAGCCAGATTCCTGGGTCCAGCTTACGCAGTTTTGTGTTGAGAATCACAGTTTACAGCTGAAAGAACATTTGTTTGAACACATCAACACCAGTAGGACAGCTTGACCTGTATTACCGATAGGATGCTGTATCTAGGTCAGCACTTGTTGACAGTTTTTCGCTGTACAGACAGTATTACACAGGACAGTGGTATCAAGTGTAGAAAATATCTGGAGCAATATTGTTGACATTTCTCAATGTACAGAAGAATCGCAGTGTTGCTGAATAAAGTGCATAGTTCATCGTGGGATCTTCATATGCTCAACAGAGAAAAAATTGACAGTGTAATAGTTTAAACTTAAGTCTATTACTGAATAAAGTGGCAAGTTAGTATTATTTAAATAAACTGTGCCTACTTTACAACACTATACTGGCAACACATTCCATTCATGACATAAAATGATATTGTATGCTATATGCTATTTATGCTTACATGTTATTTGTTGTGTATTAAATTAGTTTATATTCTGTGTGACTAGAACAGGAAATACCGAGTAATATTGGTCTTGTTCTGGCGTTCGATAGGGAGCAATTTCTTAATTGAAATTTGCTTGCAACATAGTTTGCAAATATTTGGTTAGTTGTGACGACTGTTTCATATTTGTATTTGTAACATTTTTTGTGTTCCTTAGTTTTGTTTGATTTGTTTGTATAATTGTAGGTCTCATCTTTCCTTTCATTTCAGTTTTTTACACCCTTATGTTTATACACTGTAGCGTTATTTGTCTTGTTATCTTATGGCAGTTATCATCACAGGTTCTGTGATCATTTTTTTCATTTCCCCTATTTAATTTAATTTGATCTCTGCAAATGTTTTCAGATTGTCTTTTCTTGTTTGTCATTTGTAATGTCTTTAGTTGACATATGACGTATAGTGGTATACACTGATAGTATAGTACAGATCAGTACTTTCTGATTGTTATTGGAAAAGGGAAATATTTTTTTTTTCCACAGGTACTCAAGTGATCTTTGATTACATTGAGGTATACAAGACCTTTGTAAGGCTTGTCTCCCAAAGTTATTGGAAAAGGGAAATATTTTTTTTCCACAGGTACTCAAGTGATCTTTGATTACATTGAGGTATACAAGACCTTTGTAAGGCTTGTCTCCCAAAGTTATTGGAAAAGGGAAATATTTTTTTTTCCACAGGTACTCAAGTGATCTTTGATTACATTGAGATATACAAGACCTTTGTAAGGCTTGTCTCCCAAAGTTATTGGTAAAGGGAAATATTTTTTTCCACAGGTACTCAAGTGATCTTTGATTACAGTGAGGTATACAAGACCTTTGTAAGGCTTGTCCCCACAGTATTTGAGATACAATTATTGTTGTCCACAGGTACTCAAGTTATCATTGGTTATTGTAAACCATACAAGTTTGGACTAAGACTAAGTCTAAGGTATAGACTTGTCTCCCATTAACAAAGAGAGTAATTTATTTACTTTTTCAGGTTTCTGATTTAAGAAGACAATATGTCTACCTTAGATTATTTCATTACACTAGGAAAATCTTTTGATAAGACTGGAAAAGACTTAGAACAATGGGCTGTTGCTCAATATGACAAAGCATTAGCTGCAGAAGAGAAAAAAATTGCTGCTGCTGTTGAAGAAAAAAAAAAAATTGCTGCTGAGGAAAAAAAAAGCTGCGGCTGAGGAGAGAAGACTTCAAATAGAAAGAAAAAAAAAAGCTGCTGCAGAAGAAAGGAAAGCCTTAGCTGAAGAAAAAAAGATTAGAAAAAGAAGCTGATACTGCTGCTGAACTTAAGAAATTGCAGATGCAAGTGGAGGAAAGGAGATTTGAGGCAGAACAGAAGAAATTAGAAGCTGCTGCAGAACAGAAAAAAAAAACTAGAAGTTGCTGCTGCTGCAGAACAGAAAAAAACTAGAAGCTGCTGCAGAACAGAAAAGATTATTTTTTCTGACATATTTTTCATAATATTGGAAGCCTTGTGTTGAGGACGTTTCTTTCTTTTGTCATCACACAAGAATCTACCACTACCTATTCGTTTCCTGGGGTTTTCTCCCCACTTTAAGTTCCTTGTGAGAGATCTTCTCTCTCTTTTACCTTCACCCAGTTCACATAATTCCGACCGAGGGACTGTCGGCTTATTCTGGGGTAAAACCACTTTTTGTACTCGACACAGAGTTGCCATTTTAATACATTCAAGTGAAGACTGTGTGTGAAAAGGGGGTTCCCATTCCACGTTGTCTACTTTATTACAATTATTTTTATTTCCAGGCCTAAGTTTGCCCCGTGGCGTGTCTAGGTCCTGAACAGTTTTCCCACGTGTGGGTGTTCCCTCGTGAAATTGGCCGCAGTTCTCCACAAAATTCTCAATAACTATCTTTACATCTGGCCAATAATAATATTTAGAAACGTTTTGGCAGATGGTACCTATTTTTTCATGGTCACCATCTTTCCCAACATGTAAGCTCCTTATTTACATCTGCCCTATATGCCTTAGGAAGTACCAACTGTCCGTGACCATTGGATCCAGTTCCGGCCTTCCTACATAACAATTTGTTCTTCATATAATAATCCCCTTTGTTTGGAGGTGTGTGGTATTTAGGTAATTTCTTAAAGCAAGGCTTGAGTGTCCTATCTTCAGCCTGTGCCTTCCTCATCTCCTCTGGATGAGTATTTATTGGCTCATCTTCTTCCTTTCTGGATTGTGAACGGGTCTGGGCTGCTGCCAGAACCACAGGTCTCTTAGGATTCCCCAAGAATACATAACGACATCCCAAAATCAGAGGGTAAATGGGTGTGTCTATCAATGCTGCTCTGATTATCCCTTCCACATAGCAAGTTTTCACTGTTATCCTTGCAATGGGAAGTTTCATGAGTGGTAGGTCCTTGGTCGCCCCTTGTATCTCCACTGTTTCTGTGGTATACTGATCCGGGTTCACCAAGTGCTTACTCACAACGGAATCAAAATCCAAACCGGTATCGTAAAGGCACCTAATTGTGACTCCATTACATACCACGTCCTCACATACTGGGGGATGATAAGGTTCCTGCTGTCCAGTAGGTTTTACCTTTACTTCCTTTTTCCCCAACTTCATAGCAGCACATCCAGAAGGTTTCCTTGTACAAAATTTGGTGTCATGACCCTCTCTCTTACACCATTTACAATAGTATCTATTTTGATAAAGGGGTTTTCTTTCCTCATATTTCCTGTCATTGAACTGTGGGTTTTTATGTTTATTATCATGGCGTGGCCTATCAAAATTTGGCTTAAACTTGTTACCCTGATCTTTATTATCAAATCTATTTGGGTTTTGTGGGGCCCTATAATTATCTATATGCTTCTTTTTGGCGTCAGCTACCTCCGCCTGGGCTGCCTGATACCTCTCAGCGACATTAAGTAACTCCCCCAGCCTCTCTGCACCCTGGTCCATGAGAAACTTTCTCAAGTCTGGAGCCATGGACTCTCTCAATTGCTCAATAAGGATCATTTCTTTAAGATCTTGGGTTTTCCCCAGAGCAGTCCATTTCTCCAAGTAAGTCTCTAACCGTGCAGAGAACTGGTGATAAGTCTCACCCGACAGTAGCTTGGCATTTCTAAACTTTTTCCTGTAAAATTCACCATTCTTTTCGTATCTTAACAATAGAGCCTGCTTTAACATGTCATAATTGTCTTGGTCATCCCTGCTCATTTTGGAAAAAAACATCATAAGCTGTTCCCCGAAGACCTTGGGATAACTTCAAGCTCCATCTTTCTTTTTCCAGCCCATAAGTTGTAGCTAATACCTCATACCTACTTAGATATGATTCAATATCATCATCTCTCTACAAAATAATCTAAGTGAAACCCCATAGCTGAGTTGGAGGCTCCCTGATTAGCAGTAGCATCAGAGGTAGAGGGGCTGTGACCATTTTCAGGAGAATGGCCTTGCAACTCCAACTCCCTTAGTCGCAACTCATGCCCCCTCTGCAACCTTTTATCTTCTGCTTCCCTTTCTAATTTTTTCTCCTCAAACTGGAGCCTCTTGATCTCAGCCTCTCTATCAGCCTCTAAGGCCCTAGCCTCCTTCTCAGCCTCAATTTGTAAACGTTTAATTTCTTTCTGAGCCTCTCTATCCAACTCTAATTTCTTCATCTCTCTGGCATCTTTCAATTGCATTCTCCTCTCTTCAGCTAACCTATGTTCTTCCCTAGCAATAAACTTATCACATTCTGAGGTGACATAGTCAATCAAAACTTGACCCTCCATGTTCATCTCTTTCGCAGTCTGCACAGCAGCAGAGCAAAACTTGGCCAAATCCGCCATCTGATAAATACTAAAATGTTCTACCTCAATTTCTAAACAAGTACAACTTTAATTAATTATTCCAGGCTCTGACACTTCATCAATTCCCAAATCTTGGGCAATATTAATAATGGGGATTCCCTGGGTAAATAGAAATGTTGTTACAGCTAAATCCCAGAACAGGACCCTAATATATGTAGTACTAGAAGTTCCAATCCCGGACAAGCCTACCAATTTATGTAGCAAGTGTAATTTGCTGGGGAGGTTAAGATGTTATACCTAACAAGAAAGATAGCTGTGTCTGTGTTAACTGTGTGAGGTCAAGCACATGTAGGCCCCTGAATCTAAAAAAGATGATGATGATAATGATATATATTTTCAGGGAACCTAACGCTACCTCCCTAGATCTCACACAGTCCGTATTTTGATTCTAGTGGCTGGTGTATGATGTCTCTAATGTCTAGGGGTGAAATGAAAAGGATGGAACATCAACACAATACACTTTAACTCACTATAAGAAAATGAATAAGACTGTGGTTAAAGTTTTCTTTAAAATTTGAATGTTTTTTCTTTGTACAATTTAATCTGCCTGTCCCGCCATCTCTTTTGGACAGGTCTTTGAAAATGAGGAAATATATTTACATATAATGCTTTAACTAAAAGGTATGAACTCTTGGTCCTATGAATATATTGTTAATATAGAGTTCCTGTAGGTGTATTCACAGACTAAAACTTTAATAGTTGCTAGTGATTGTCATTTGTTATGAGGAGCTGTTGTTTTCCTCATGCCCCATATAATTCAGTTTTATTTTGATAAGAACCAGTTTGTTCGGATAAAGTGTCAGATGTCCCAGCTGTTAACGTGTCACCTGGGATTCTTGGTATGACGAAAAAAGTCAGTGTAGATCAGCACACACACACACAAGCTCCTTCAGGCTATCTGATGACAGCATAAACTTTATAATGGAGACTTTTCTCTTCTCACTCACTCATCAGGTTTCCTGTCACCGGATGGTAACAGGAAATAAAAACCCTGTAATAAAAAGACACCCTGGCCTTTTCATATCTGATCACATCTTCGTATCCCTATGTATACATGAAGGTATGGGGTCAGCTCGTGTGCATTCATGTGCATCAGCCCCTAATTATATGACTCACACCTTTCTGTGACCACACCTCAGGTCCCTATGGCAGAAACGCCACTGTACTTTTACATAGTTTGCTTCAATCCAATAACGTGGAGTAACCACATCTCCTTTTATATGATTTGTCTTTTCTTTTTCTAAATTATAAACGCTCTAGGCATGTTGAAGAGTGTTCATAGAACACTGAGGCTTACTAACATCTTCCAATACAAAATTATTTAATATAAAATCATAATAATATACAACAGTCAAATACAGTTCAATGTGAGGACTCAATAATGTTTGCTCCCGGCATGTCCTTCACTTTTTCCCATAGCAGTATCTAACTTTTTCAGTTTTAATCAAGCATGTAAATACATAAAGCATTCTTACCACTAATTCAAAGAAATATGTCACAAATAACGTTGACTGGCAAAGAAATGGCCTCAGTTTTGCTCTGCCCCGTCCAGAGAGTGAATTTAGTAGTTACTTTTACAATTATCACATCTGCTCTCAACGTAGTTGTTTGTATAAAATTTTCTAGTCAAATGGCCACGAGACCACTATGCCTCTTGCCAATATCTATTAGAGCCGACCAATGAAAGCAGGCACTACCAAATCTTTTTGAATTTAGTTTGAAAAAACAAAAAAAATTCCAAACAAACTATGTGCCTCGTAGTCCATTGGTCAGTCTGCGTTAGTTATGCCAATAGAAAAAGATGTTTAGTTTTAGTTAACATTTTTCTCTATCTCCCCCCTTTTACTCCTATACTCTTATACCAACCAATAGAATTTGAATTACTACAATGCCTCTTTTTTAAACTTGCGTCCCCAATAACGTTATGTGTAACGAGCAAGAACAACAGTCTGTCCGTCCAAGCGTTCTTAGACATCTAGTATTATCTCAATAACTTGGCTAATACTTGGACTACCATATTTTTTAAAACATATTTGTGCTCAGTGGACACTAAGCTATCCTACGATATGATTTTTATGGTCAGTTTCCTTATGGTTTAGATTTTCAGTTTTGACACTGTCAATCGTCAAATATAACTTATACACAAGTCGGCCATCTCCCCCTGTCTCTATCATTTCTCTCATTATTCAAATAACCAACTAGTTTGAGTGACGTCAGAATTTTACCGCTAGGAGGAAATGGAAAACTGTCTGTGTGTTTGTCTCTGCTGGCTTTTCCCACAGCGTGTATATATTAAAGAGACCGCGAGCAGAGCGAAGAGGGGTTTTTCAAAACTTTGGTAGTGTTGGCGTTAATTATTACACTCGTCTCGTTCTTACTACTGAGAAATGTCCGAATTATTACAAATGTTAGTGTTAAAGTTAACATATTACGTTAATTCAAACGCCAGTTTGGTCTCACAGTTCTGACAATTCGTTAATTATAAGCTTTTCCCCGTTTCGTGCAGCAGATCGGCGAGATGTTAAAATGTTTATTGTACGATTCGAAACCGAAACTAAAGCGTGTTAGATTTTTACGGCGGGTCATTTTCTAAGCATTCCCAATGCACCAAAGGCAGCGCTCTACTGGTGTTGAAGATGAAAATAGTCAGACACCTGAGGGCTGGTGTATTTATTATCATAGGACTATAATATTACTGAAATAAGCGATTATCTCACAGATTTTGCTACAACGAAACTAGAATTATTCACTTATATCGGTATTCTAGAAGCTTGGCAAAATTGTCGAGAAAACTAAGAACTTCGCTATACAAGCTTATTCTCTAGCACGAAGCGATCCATCTACTGCAACTTAGGAGGACTGAATGAATGAAGTCTAAACTACTCTGGTATAATATCTGAAAACAGACAAAGGATGCACGTTATTCTCGAAAACCCGAAATTAGCGTCCCGTCTTAACACTTCACATTAACTCAGGCGCCGGCAATAAAACTGCCAGTGCTCGTTCTAACACCTGCCGCTACCTCTGGTCATTCCCGAGCGATGCATGTTGGCGCCTCTCACACCCATCACCGAGAAACTTAACCGTAGAAGCTTCGTGTCAGATGAAAATGTTAGACGATTGTCTGCCATCATATGTCTGTCGAGAACGAATTTCACACTATTCGGTCTACTCAAGAACTTAGCTTAACAGCAATAAAAATGCGTTGCTACATAAGAAAAGAGACAGGCGAAGGTTTGAATGGGAGAGTTATATTTTCACAATCAAACGAATGCGAAAAAAGAAAACAGGATAAAAGAGCGATAATAAAGTACAAGACACGGGTAGAATAGAGAAAAGATATAGAAAATTATTAATCATAAATCTCTCTGTGACACAGCGGCACTCGAGCTTTCCAGCCCTTTTGGCCCAATGACATGTCATTGCGAGGCTGGGGGGTCAGTTGACTTTCCTTCCAACCCGGTCAGGAGCTTCGCTCCTTCCCATCCACAGGGGGTGTATGTGCAGGAGCTGTTCAGGTTATTCAGTCAAATTCCCGGTCGTAAACATTTCTTCAAACGCTGACGCCCGGGCTTGAACCTTGAAAACCTGGTCGCCAGTACAACGTTGTAGCCATTACACCAGCGCGGCTCCCTATTAACGGGATAAAGACGTGGAAAGACCGTTAATGAATGGCACATGACAGGAGGGCTTGACATGATTTTGTTCAGGGCCTGTGCTCCATAATGAACTAAACGGTATTGATGATGATGATCCTTGTACAAAATAGTCCCTGCTAGTCGAATATTAAATTGTTCTTCAGTTTTGTTGTCTATTTTATTTGTTAACTGCTTTGCTCTGTCTGTCTTTTGCCCTGTCTGTTCTTACTTTCATTAATTTAACTGGCCGGCTGCAGCATTTGAAGTAGGACGCTATCTAGGCTAGTGCTGAAAATTGGGTTGAAATGAAGCATAGTGGGATGTGTGTTCGTTAGGGCCTTAAATAATAATTCTTAGACTGCAGTAAGTAATACGGGTTATGTTGTTGGAATCCAATACCTAACCCTAACTTTAATCCAGCTGAAATGAAGGACAGTGGAACGTCTTATTCGATGCAATCTAAATAAGTCACCCACGTCGGTAGGGTTTGAATTAAGAGTTAGGGTTTAGTGTTAGACTTCCTAACCCTTACCTCGTTTGCTTAAATGGGATGATATATATGAGAATAAGCAGATATACATTTTTTTAACTGCTCAAAGGCTTTTCCTGCTACAGAAGGGCGTAAGAAAGTGTTATTATTATTATTTAATTTTCCACCAAGAATGTATGGATATAAGCGAGAATGTGTTTATGTAATTTTTATATTGATGATTGATGACACATTCAAAAATACAGATTAATTGTAGACGTTTTGACCGCATGAGTGAGTGTCGGGATACAGAATTTATTTATTTTATTTATTTATTGTTTTGTTTATTTTATTGTTTATTTATAATTTTTTAAAATAATTAACTCATTTTTTTCCCGATTACTATCTTGTTTGTTTAAAAAAAACCTACTCATTTTTTATTATGATTGCATACTGTAGATGAATGCCGTTATGTCCTTTAAATTAATGCCTAAAGTAACATGTGGGAATGAAAGGATATAGTATGCAAGATAAATGAGAGTGAAAGGGCAGAATGTTAGACGGGCCTGCGCACCCAATTCGTACTTACTTACTTACTTAGTCGTTCCCCTTCTACCGTGAGGTGTAGAGGTTTGGAAGAGAGAGCGCCAGACTATCCTATCGGCTGTCTTCCTCCTGGCCTGGTTCCATTCTAGTCCTCGGTCCTTCAAAGATTGTCTTATATTGTCCTCCCAGCGGACTCTGGGTCGTCCTGAGGGTCTGGATCCCTGGCTCTTTGTTTCCCGTGCTTGTCGTGGTAGCCGATCTCCTCCAATTCTGCAGACATGGCCAAACCATCTTAGTTGGGACTGTTCTACTTGGGTCTGCAGGGGGTGGGATTTTAGGCCTTGACGTACCGTCTGGTTGCGGACCATGTCTGTTCTTGTTACTTCAACCACCTTCCTCAGATACCTCATTTCTGAGGTTTGGGTCTGGCTTTTGTGGGTTGTAGTCATTGCCCATGATTCGCATCCATATGTCAAGATTGGGACATTGGTGGAGCGGTATACAGCCATCTTCGTTTTCTTACCAACCTCTCTCTTGCTGAGGAATCCTCGATTTATGGCCTGAAAAAAGTCTCCCAGCTGCTGCTTTTCGAGTGGCCAACTCTTCTTTGATGTCTCCCTTTCGGTCTATAATAGCTCCGAGATATTTAAAGTGGTCGACCTGCTCCAGGACCTGTTCTCACAGCTTAATCTGATGTCTTCTTTCTTCTCGTGATATCACCATGGATTTTGTTTTAGAGCTGCTTATGACCATCCCTCTCTTCTCCAGCTCTTTCTTCCAGACTTGCAGGTTGGATTGGAGATGTGCCTCTGATTTAGCAATCAGGGCAACATCATCAGCAAATGCCAGCTCTAAAATACATACCTGTCTCATCTTCCAGTACCCACTGAATACTCTCTTGTTCTCTCCTTACATGACTTGGTAACATCGTCCATGAGGAGTATGAAAAGACAAGGTGACAGGATATCACCCCGTCTTACACCAGTGGTGGTCCCGAACTCTTCCGACTTATGGTTTGCCGTCCTCACACAATTTCTGCAAGACTTGTAGAAGCTCTGTATAGCATGAATCAGAGGTGCTGGGATGTTCTTCCTTGCCAAACAGTCCCAAAGTTTGCTCCAGGGGACCTTGTCAAACGCCTTTTCCAGATCTATGAAACAAAGATGGATCTCACTCTTATACTCAAGGGCCTTTTCACTCAGCTGTCTGAGTGTGAAGATTAGGTCTTGAGTACTTCGGTTTGCTCGGAATCCGCACTGGACCTCATCCAATTGTGGCTCAGCTAGGCGTCGGAGTCTCTGCTCTAGGATTCTAGAGTAGATTTTACCTGGGACACTGAGAAGGGATATGCCTCTATGGTTTCCACATTGTCGATTGTCACCCTTTTTGAGAATTGGTGTTATGATGGCAATCTCCCAATCCTTTGGTATGGTCTTGTTGCACCACGCTGCCTGCAGGGCCCTTAAGAGTAATAGGTCGCCTGATACTCCCATGTACTTAACCATTTCTGGTGTTATACCATCATGCCCTGCTGCTTTGCCCATCTTGATTTTCTCCAGTGCTGCCTTCAGTTCTTCCATCTTATGTCATCTTCATCACCATTGGTTTCCTCTTCTGTGCTAGTGGTTATCATTTCTGATGCTTGACCTTGCTCACCATCCAGGAGTTCTGAGAAATATTCTTTCCATCTTTTCATTACTTCCTTCGGGGCAGTAAGCAATTTGCCTTGCTTGTCCTTTTTAAATTTGAGAGGGCATTGTTTTTCCTTCCTAGTAATTTTTAGGGTCTTATAGAACAATTTCTGGTTTTCTTGCGCATCTTTTTTCTAGCTTTTCTCCAAATTCTTCCCAGGACTTCTGTTTTGCTGTTAGCACCTTGTTCTTTGCTTCTGTTCTGAGTATCACATATTCTCTATATTTCTCTATTCGTCCTGCTGTGTTTTTAGCTCCTAGGTATTATTTCCATGCCATTTTCTTCTCTCTTATTTTCTCTTTGACTTCCTCTGTCCACCAAGGTGTCCTCTTTCTCTTGTTCCCAAGTCGGACTTCACCACATGCTTCTGCAGCAGCTGTCTTTATGATGTCCTTGAATTTAAACCACAAGGTTTCCAAGTCATCAGGTTGTTCTTCTGTGTTTCTCACCGCTGTAGCAATAAGCCCCTGATATCTGGTCTTAATTTCTGGCTCTTTCAGCTTGTAGGTCTTAATGCTCATTTCTCCCGTTCGTTTACTTGGTTTCTTGCGTGATGCTAGGCAGTTCCTAGGCTGAGCAACTCTTTCAGTTGTTCTTTTGATTGTAAGCAGGTAGTGATCACTTCCAATCTCTGGCCCCCTCCAGACTCTAGCATCCCGGACATATTTGAATGAGCTCCTCCTAACAATGGCATAGTCGATCACTGACTTCTCATTCTTTGTTGGTTCACACCTAGTGTATGCATGTATGCGCTTATGGGGGAACTTTGTGTTTGTAATGATCAGATTCTGCTCACTGCAGAATCTAAGGAGTCGCTTTCCATTGTCATTGAGAGTATCTTCTCCATATCTTCCAATAACACCACCCCATCTAACATGGTCATTTCCAACTCTGGCATTGAAATCTCCGAGCATGATAATTTCATCTAGGCAGTCATCCACTGTCCTTTGAAGCAGCTCGAAGAATTCCTCCTTGACCTCTGCTCTCTCATCCTCATTTGGCCCATACACTATGACCTGGTTGACTATGGTTTCTCCTTCTTTTAGTTTTACAACCATAATGCGCTCCGAGACAAAGTTCCATCCCTTGATACTATCTTTCTGGTTTTTTGGCCACAATGCAACCCACGCCCCCTTTAGCTCTTTCAGATGTGGGTACACCACTGTAGAGCAGCGTGTTGCCATCGAGATCCATGACTCCTTGTCCTTTTTTCTTTGTTTCCGTAATAGCCAGGATTTCTAATTTTGCTTTCCTCATCTCTTCCACCAGCTCCTCTTCTTTCCCATTTATACTTCTTGTATTCCAAGTTCCATTAAGTCGTAGTCCGTTCCAGTTCGTCGCCTTTAGAATCAGTCCGGTTTTCTCTCTTGTAGTTCGCGTAATCATGTTTTAAAGCAAACAGGTGATTGGCCTGTTGTGCCTTTGCATGGCGGAGGGGCTGCCTCCTTACGGCCTCCATGCAGGCCGCCCTCCTCCTTTTTCAGCCGGGCTTGGGACCGGCCCAATTCTTAACCCTTCGAAAATAAAATTCGTTCGTTCTTATCTCTGAATTATTTTTTAAATGTCGTATGAACACACTTCTTCTTTTTTGATCCTTAGCCGCCGACCGTCAAAGCAGTCAGTGGCCATCAACTCTCCAGCACTCCGCACCACAGAGAAGCGCAGAAAGCACACAGCTATGATAAAATCTTAACTTTGTATGAACACACGGCCCACTGTTATTCATGTCAACCCCTTAATCCTAACCCTAACGATGTGAGCTACTTTATAAAATGACATAAAAAAATAATCTTCCTTTCGAAATCTTAAAATTATATTTTGATACTGCGAGGTAGACGTCATCTCATCTCAACCCGTAACCCGTCATGGGTCGTATGGGTGCCATGGTGGAAGCATCAGCAGACAGGGCCCTCCACTGCTCTCTATCCTCAGCAATGCGTACAAGTGTGGAAAAACCGTGCCCTGTCCATTATTTGATGTTATCAGCCCAGGATTGTTTTTGCCTTCCTCTTCTCCGTTTACCTTCGACTGGTCCCTGGAGGATCGTTTTCAAAAAGGAGTCATGACGAGTTACATGCCCAAACCAGGCAAGCTTTCGGTGTTTCACTACTGACAAAAGTGGTTCTTCGTGGCCTGCATAGGTGTTTATTTTCTCTCTAACATAGACATTTGTTTTGTGCTCTTGATAGCAAATGCGCAAAATTCTTCTATAACATTTATATTCAAAAGCCTGAATCCTTCGCTCCGTATCTGCAGTGAGTGTTCAGCCCTCACACCCGTACAAGAGAATGGATAATACAAGTGATTTGTATAATTTGATCTTCACACAGGAAAACTGATGTTACTTTTCCAGATCACATTCAGCCTTGTCATGGCAGCTGAGGCCATCTCAAGTCTTGTCTTGATTTCTTTACTTGATCTTCCATCACTACAAATAGTGGACCCCAGATATTTAAAAGTGTTCACTTCTTCTAACCTTTGCCCATTTAACGTAATGTTGGTCGGAACATGTTTCTTATGGCTATTCACCAATATCTTGCTTTTTTCTATATTAATTTCCATCCCATACGTTCTTGTTACTTTCTCCAGTCTAGAGGTAAGGTCTTGAAGTTCTGATTCTGTTCCAGCTATAAGATCGATATCATCAGCAAAACGTAGATTGCAAAGAGGTCGGCCTCCAATCGATATGTTTGTTTTATAATCGGAGAGAGCCTCCTGCATAATATGTTATAGATATACAGTACAGTATATTAAAGAGCACTGGGGACAGGATACATCCCTGACGAACTCCTACAGTTGTTTTGAAGAATTCTCCAATGTCATTGCCTGCAAAAACAGCACTGCTTGCATCCTTGTATAGTGCTTCAATGCTCTCTATGATGTTGGTATCAAAATTGAATTTTCTTATTATTTGCCATAAGCCTTCATGCCAGACTCGATCGAAGGCTTTTGTGAAATCGATGAAGTTATGGTATAAATTGCGTTGATGCTGGAGATGTTTTTCGATCAGTAATCTAATATTGAAGATTTGTTCTGAGGTACTTCTATTTAGTCTAAAGCCAGCCTGTTCATCGGACAAGATTTCTTCTGATTTCTGTTTTATTCTGTTCAAAAGTATCCTTAACATCACTTTACTTGGATGACTAATAAGGCTAATGGTTCTGTAATTCTTGCACATTTTTAGATTTCCTTTCTTTGGAAGCGGTATTACTAATGACTGTGTCCACTCTTTTGGCCATTTTTTTGTACTCCATATCTTCTGGCAAATTGTTGTCATGATTTTTACTATATCTGGTCCTCCATATTTCAAGAGCTCTGCTGGGATATTATCCACACCCGGTGACTTCCCTCCTTTCATCGAACATATAGCCTCTTCCACTTCTTCCCGTAATATTGCTGCATTTCAGAGTTCCCTGTTTTCACACTTAATGTTGTTTAATATGCTATAGTCAGAGTCGAGTTTACAGTTATATAATTCTTTACAATATTCTGTCCACCTTCTCATTATAGCTGTTTTTTCACTGAGCAGAGCCCCATTAATATCTTCTATGACAGTTACCCTGGGCTGTTGGGGTTTTCAGAGTCTTCTTAATGTGCCGAAAGCTGCCTTGCTGTTACCTTTTATTAGCCCCGTATTAATGGACATTGATCAGCTACCCATTTTTCTTTGGCCTGTTTCATTTTCTTTCTAATATTTTTAATTCACCATATCGTATTGCCATGCTGCTTCAGGAACCTCTTTCTTAACCTTTTTCATTTCCCGCCGTGTATCACATAACTTCAGAATGTCATCTGTAACCCATGGTTTGTTTATTTTCTTTCTTTTACCAAGTATTTCTGTTGCTGATTCAATGAGCACGTCTTTCATGTTCTCTGTGATTGAGTTGATATCATCCTCCAAAAAGTTGAGAGCTGGCTGCGAATTTTCCTCCAACAGTTGCCTCAAAGATTCCAGCGATTTCTGGATCTTTCAGTTTGTCTAGATTGAATCTTAACTGAGAACATCTGTTTTTATTATAATTCTTTTTGAGTTTCAGCTTGAGCGTCATCAATACCATGTCGTGATCACTACCAATGTCGGCGCCAGGAAAAGTCCTAGTCTTGGCTTTATAATATTGGACTTGAATCTTTTGGATACAAGAATAAAATGAATTTGGCCATGTATCTCAGTTTTCAGTGCATGCCACGTTGTTCTTCTCGATAACTTATGTGGAAATAGTGTATTTGCAAGGGTTAGTTTACAGTTGCTGGCAAATTCTAGTGGCCTTAATCCTCGATCGTTGGTCTCTCCTGTCCCAAATTTCACCACTGTGCCAGCCCACTGACCGTATGCATCTGACCCTATTTTAGCATTCCAATCACCTAGCACGATGAGAAGATCATTCTTTGGAATTTTCTTAATTGTTTCATCCAGATTTTCATAAAATGTATCAATTGCATCATCCTCATAGTAAGTAGTGGGGGCATATACCTGAATGATGGAGATGTTCTTTGAATGTGCTGCAATACGTATGGTGATAATCCTGCTATTTACTGGGGTGCAGCTGATGACAGAGTTCAGTCTATCTTTATGTACAATAAAACCTACTCCATGCTGATGTTTGGACTCATCTCCACTAAACCAAATTTTGTGACCATCATCCGTTATTGATTCACCTAATCCTGTCCATCGACTTCTGCTAGGCCCAGGATGTCCCACGAGTATCTAACAAGTTAATGTGTTAGTTCTCTGACTTTTCCACACGCATATAGCTTGCGTACATTCCAAGATCCAACAACAAAACTTTCTCTAGAAAGTTTCAAAACAGGTGTTTGTACCCCATTCGCTGACTTAACACTCTCAAGGGGCAATGAGAGTTCGGTCGTTGTTAATCCGGGCCTCGGCCGATCCGGCATAATATTACTGAGTTGACTTTCCATCATAGCATTTCAGTGGGCAAGAGGTTTGCTTGGCGGTGCCCATTTCCTCTCCAAGTATCCTTGCAGGTACATACAAAAATGTACCTGGAGCAATCTGGTTTTAAGGCGCCAGACACTCTCCCTTCACCCCTTCTCCTGTTAGTATTAAACGGTGCCGCCACGAGAAGGCCAGGAGCTGGACTTTTGTTGTCAGAGGCTTTGTGTTACGCACGCCTTAGGAGCATTTGGTCAGATATTGAGAGCTCGTCCTCAATTCTACTCCTGGCTATGACAACAATTGGCACGAGATAGACAACAGAAGAATAAACTTCACGCTGCTTATTCGGAAGCGTTGGTGAATACTGAAAATTATATTTTGCGAATGTAATATTTGACGACCCAAGTAGTTTTCCACTGAATGAAAGTATAAAGGGCCTAATGTTAGTTCACAGTTCAGCGTAATTGTCTCATCGCCCCTTAATGTCTATATAAACAACAATTGTTTTAATCCAAAAACGATGGCTGACTTCGAGAAAGTAATGAAACGTCTACCAGAGGATCTAGTTGAATACAATGTGTTTCCTCCAATTCCCGATGATTTGTCTGAAGAAGATGTAAAGGATTTTCTGGAAAAGTACACAGACACTATTTTGGCTTACCTAAGTGACAGAATCGTCAATTACATTTGGCAGCATGAATCATTCAATTTGAAACCAGTCTTGTCGTCGAAAGGTCTGTTTTTGTATTTTGTTCTGTGACTAAGATGGGTATAGTTTAGTTATTTCACAAAGTGTTAGGACTTTATTTACAAAATGTCTTGTTATTCCGACCTAGATGTTGTTGCTGTTGAGCTTCTCGCTCTTTAGCAGCCAATACCAAGTTGAAAACTCCTTGTAGGTCTAGGCTTTTCCTGTGGCTTTTCTGACATTCCGAAACATGTTGAGTTGAAGTCATGGGCTCCACTTTCTCCAGCTTGGCTTGCATTTAAAGGATCATCACATCTGGTCCCAAGCTAGGAATAAGAAGTGCATGGCATACTTTGCATTCCCCACCATCCAAGGGGCTCTCCAACTATGCAGAGCTACAATACTAAATACTGTACTCTGGTTCTGGGCTCTCCCAAGGAATTGTCACGTCTTGCACAGAGCCACTTCTCAGCTTCCCCTGCCTATCACTGGGTCCACTGTGAGATCCTTTTACATGAAGTCAACCAAGTCAAAGAATTATGCCTGGGGCTCAAGTGACTTCTCCACGCTTAGTGTGCAATGCTGGGTTCTCAACAAGTTTCACCACAGGGGGAATCCCTGGAAGTGTGTGGATGATTTCAAGAGTCAATGAGGATGTAATTAGCCTCTCAGATATAGGTCCACTTCCACATACATATATTGTAACATTGTGCATAGCTGGTGGTCATATAAGGATGACTCCAGAAATGCCTCCATACATAACCTAGATGAAGTTGGTATTATGTGTGTGTCTCAACACCGTTACATAATTTTAGAGTTGTTTCTTGTGTGGTTTTGGTATAAACTTCTAAATACAATACTATAAACAGTACTAGTAACCCGTCAAAATTTACGGGCTTTTAATTATAGTGTGCTTTTTCTGTTCCATAACCTAAAGACTTTGGTCATTTCATACATTTACATTACAGATCACCGTCATTAGATCTTTGTAGTAAAATTATATGGATGCATTAGATATGAAGCATCTGCATCTTGTGACGTCTCAATGGCTTACTGTGATGCATGACTTATCCAGTTTTAATCTTCAGTTTTAGCTCGTGGTGTTGTAACTTCTAAAAAAGAATCTTCTTATTCATGTACCATAGTAAATATACCCATCAAAATAATTATGGGGAAAGAACTAAAGCTAACATCTTAACCTTTCAGCGTCTGCAGCACATTTAGAAGACTGAGGAACTAATTTTTTAAAATTGTGAATGAAGTTATTTTACCAATTTTTGTAAAGTTTTGAAAAAAAAACTATGTTGACTTTTTTTAAGGGAGATAATTTATCCTCTTTCACTTCATAGTGAAACAATCTTCTTCTTCCTCGTTCAAACTGAAAGTTGCGTTGTGTCGCCATTTACAGCGAAGCTGCGATATTTGCACCTTTCGGCCCGACACATCCGACTTCCGCACAGCATTTTTTGGGACCGGGTTTGCCTTCCCTCTGTCGTGAAACATTCTAAATCCACATATCTAAATTAAAAAGTAAAGGTAAAGCCTAACGAATTAATTCAATAAAAGGAAAGAAGAATGGTAAAAGACCAGCGCTGTCACAATGGCTTACAAAAATCCCCCTTTTTCTACTTCGTCTGCATAATTGTAACGCTTTCACGTTTGATAGTAAAGCCTACAGCAGCATACACGCCTTTCTAAAAATAAAACGTGTACTGTATTTCTTAGAAAACCTTGAGATACGCACCCTGCTTAATGACCTAGATAAAATACTAGCATTAATGTCATTATATACACTGCGTAATGAAAAGACAGACGGACTTAGAGAGAGAGAGAGAGAGAGGGCTGAACGGAGGAACGCATGCAATACTACCACAGTCTCGCGATATAAAATTAATGCCATCACGCGCGAAAGGCATGAAGCACTAATTTTTTTCTAATAGACAGTGATAAAAAACACTACCAATACGAGGTTAGGTTTTAAAAAACATGTTTAATGCTTATTAGGAAACATGACACAATACTGTTTTACGTTTGAAATCCTGACAGTACAGAAGACACCCCATCGTATCGAAGTGAACGGGTGGTAGAAGAAAATACATATTTTGAACGCAGCCACTTAGCTTCATTAAATTTATATATTTGGGTTCCTTAAGACTTGCTGACAAAGAATATGTTAAGTGTTACGCAAATAGTCTAGGAATTACCAAATTATAGCCAAAATAAAATAGTGAGGTTGTCTGACAGCACAAGATCATATTTGCCCAGTGGCATGTTTTAAAACCACTATTTTACGGGAAATAGGCCAACAAGTTAAATCCGATTTGATTGGCTAGAATAATATGTAAGGCGAACCATGATTAGTCGAATGCAAATACTATTTTGGTTGTTAAGGGAAACGGTAGGAAGTGTAAAATTTTTTCAAAAGCTGTTGTAAACATGGTCCCATTGGATAGACCATTTGATATAGTCAATTAGGAGCGTCAGTTCAGGGCCACATTTTGAAAATAAACTTACTGAGAAGCAAGTGCGTTGAGATCCAGCTCATATTTTTCTTATGAAAGCCTGGGACAGAGGCAGATCGGAATTGTGCCATAACTCATCGCCAGTCAACGTATTTTGTTTAATATTTCCATGAATTGTGGTAAGCTAGAAATATTTGATATCTTTTAGATGAAAAATTGAATGTGAATTGATAAATTTATGTCTGTATGTGTGTGGTTCAGTAACAAACATGAAGAAAAGCCTAGATATTGCTCCCCCATGAACAAAACTTGTCGGAGAGGAGTAAAACTGCATGGGATTGCCAAATAGTACTATGACACCTATCTTATTGAATAGAAGGAAATAATGCTGGAATTGCAGAGGCGTTGTAACCATTAGGGAGAGGAATACTGGTGTATACTGTTACATGAGAAGCTAGCAGTTGGCCTACCGCGCTGAACTCTGTGTTTGTTATGTATTGTGCTTCAGTGTGGAAATAGATTATAAATTAGTTCTGAAGTAGGAGGTACAACCTTCTTGTTTCAGGGACCGTGGTCCTAACGTATTGAAGCAGCACCTGGTCTGAGTTTTGCTGAATCCAGAGGCTGGCAGCATACTCCTTGGTCAAGATAGCGACCAGTATTGTTTCTCAAGGAAACGGTGAAGCAAGCGAGCAGTGGAGACTGTTTCCTGCCGCCCTCACAGAAGATAAGATTCGTGGCCAGAGCAGCTCAATCTTATGTACCCCCCTCTAAAATTGACAGTATATTAAATAAAGAGGGACAAGTAATTGTTTCAAATGACAGGAACTGTGAACTTTTCCAATACTATTTCCACCAGAAACAGACACTTGAAGTCATGATGACTAACAACCACCTAGCTTGAAAAAGCCAGTATTACCTCATAGTACTACATCACAACTTACACACATCTTGTAATAATAATAATATATGTCAATACAAAGATCATATCTATAAATAGTGTACATACAACTTGTAATTACATTTGATTGTGATTCCTGGTTCACTTTGTAGTTGAATCAGGATATCTATTATTGAAAGAAATTAATACATATTTTTAAAGTTAAACTTGACTTATTAAGATAGTCTTATAGAGTATTCTATGTGTGTGAGTGTCACAGTGTTGTAAAGTATTGTGGATTAAATTAAATTGTTTATCTGTCTGTTGTTGTTGTGACTTACACTTCATCATTATCATAACCCTAGACATTCAACGTAGTCATTACAATATTCCAAAATAAGCCTGACTGAGGTATAAATGTGGTAGCAAGTAAGGTTATCTGTAATACACCACACTTATTAGATACAGATACCTTCACAGCTGATCTCAGTCAGTACACTAAGTCCCCTATAAATATTTATACCATCCCACTTTACCACATATATTGGGGTCTCGCTCCCGGGATATTGAACCTTCCCCTAGCATATATATTGGGGGTAATTTACTTCAGGGAATAATAAAGAATTAAAAAGGTATCCTTGGGTGAAAATAAATAAGGTTGAGCTCTCAGTGCCTGTGGTTGTCCTTAGATAGTTATTTATAGATTGAATTGTTTACATTTGCCTGTTAGAAAATCGTGGACCTAGCAAAATTTCGATCTGCTGCTGTGCAGGCTGCGAAAGAGTTAGGAATGGACGGGCAAGTTATGATTGCCTATGTCACTACTGAATGTGACAAATTTATTGAACGTGAAGAAAAAAGATTAGAAAAAGAGGCAGAAAGAAAATTAGAGGCGGAAAAGGAAATTAAGAGGTTGCAGATTGAGGCTGAGGCTAAGGCATTGGAGGCAGATAGGGAGATTAAAAGGCTACAGTATGAAGAGAAGAAGCTGGAGGCAGAAAGAGAGGAAATAAGGCAAGCTACAGAAAGAGAAGAAAAGAGATTAGCTGCAGAAAGGGAAGCCAAAGAAAGGAGACAAGCTGCAGAAAGAGAAGAAAGGAGACAGGCTGCAGAGAGGGAAGCAGAAGATAAGAGATTACAAAGAGAGCACGAGTTACGACTAAGGGAGTTGGAATTTCAAGGCCATGCTCCTGAAAATGGTGCCAGTCCCTTTACCTCTGATGCCACTGCTAGTCAGGGAGCCTCAACCTCAGCAATGAATTTTCATTTAGATCATTTTGTTGAGAAAGAAGATGATATCGAGAGCTATCTAAATAGATATGAACTATTAGCTACCACGTATGGGTTAAAGAGAGAAAGGTGGAGCTTAAAGTTATCTCAAGGGCTTCGTGGTGCAGCTTATGAAGTTTTTGTTAAAATGAGCAGAGGTGATCAAGAAAATTATGACATGCTAAAGCAGGCTCTTTTGTTAAGATATGAAAAGAATGGTGAATTTTATAGGAAAAAATTTAGGAATGCTAAACTACTGTCAGGTGAAACATATCACCAGTTCTCTGCACGGTTAGAGACATACTTGGAGAAATGGACTTCTCTGGGGAAAACCCAAGATCTTAAGGAAATGATCCTTATAGAACAACTAAGAGAGTCCATGGCTCCAGACCTGAGAAAGTTTCTCATGGAACAAGGTGCAGAGAGGCTGGGTGAGTTACTAAATGTCGCTGAAAGGTATCTGGCAGCTCAAGCAGAAGTAACAGGTAATAAAAAGAAACAGGTAGACAATTATCAGGCACCACAAAACTTTAATGAATTTGATCATAGAGATCAAAACAAAGGTAAGCATCAGTTTGATAGGCCACGAAATGACTATAAAAATAAAACCCCACAATTCAATGAAAGGAAATATAACAGGAAACCCTTCAGACAGGAAGGAAAATATTGTCAAATATGCAGGATGCATAATCATAATACTAGTGAATGTGGTAGGAAAGTTCCTCCATATCACGCGGCATGCATGATAACAGTGGACAAGGGGAAGAAGAAACTGACAGAGAATCATATAAATCTTCAACATCCCCCCATCTGTGAAGAAGTGACATGTAATGGTGCCAAGGTTAGGTGCCTTTACGATTCAGGTTTAGAATATGACTCAGTTGTGAGTGCAACCCTAGTGCACCCTGAACAGTATACCACAGAGAAAGTGGAGATACAAGGGGCCGTAAAGGGAATATCCACCATGACACTTCCCGTAGCCGAGATCAATGTAGAGACAAGGTACGTGGAAGGAGTGATTAGAGCAGCCATGTGTGACGATCCTAATTACCCGCTGGTGTTAGGAAGCAAATATGTTTTTCTAGGAAGCCCTGTAAAACCTGTGGTAATGGCCACGCTTCAGGTCAGGTCGACCCCTAGTGGAACGGAGGAGGAACCACCACTAGTTTATTCTCATAAGCAGATGAGAAAGGCCCAGGAAAAAGATAAAACATTAAAACCTTGCTTTGGTAAATTGCCAACAAGCCATGCACACCCTAAGAAAGGACAATTTTATTTGAAAGAAGGACTGCTCTTCAGGAAAGCTAGAGCAGGATCCAAAGAACAGGGACAATTGGTAATGCCAACCCCCTACAGGGAAAAAGTGATGGCACAAGCTCATGTTGTACCAGACGGTGGACACCAGAGAAATGGGACCACCCGTCAAAGGACATCGGAAAAATTCTACTGGCCCCCAAGTAGCTGCTGATATTGCACAATTTGTGGGGGCCTGTGAAAAATGTGGCAAGGTACAGTCCCCAAGTTGGGAAAATCATAATCAGATGCCAGCCACGCATTCTGAAACATATGGGCCTAACAATAACAAGGAAAATAACAATAATAAGGTTGACATAGAGGATAGGTATCCACCTTCCCCCCAACAGTGTTCACCAAAAATAATTAGATTCGCAACTCTGAGAAAGGCATCCAGAGAAAATAGAAATTCAAACCAGTCAACCCAGGAACAGTTTGAAGCCGCAGTTAGGGAGCTGGCTGACATTGACATTGAAGATGATCCGCCTAAGTTAAAACCGAAACAAATTGTTAACAGAAGAACAGTGGGCAGTGGACGAGTGAACAATTGGGAAAATGCTCACAGCGCTTCACAATATGGCTATTAACTTAGCATTAAAAGGGCACTGGTGACATTGGTAGTCACCCGACCCTACACCGTCCAAGGGGAAGTAGTGTTCGGACCCTGGATGGAGATAACCCACACATCTTATAGCAATGCTAAGGGCGAATTGATTTCTGATGCAGAAACTCATTTCCCCACATATTATCTTAATTCACCAGATTGTCGGTAGGCGGAACTATAGTTGGTGAATATGGCCTCCATTTGAGTGGTACATTATAGAACATTATAAATATATTATTAGAAGGGTGTTTCCACATTCAATCACGCCTGAGATCAGACCAATTGTTGGCTGTGAACATTTCGGAGGAGCAGAGTGTCTCCATGGTTGCCTTTTTGAATTGAGGATAGTCCGAGTGTTTATTAAGGCTGATCAGGAAATTATTGGATCCCCTACACAACTCAGATATCACCATATAGATCAACTCCTCATAACGTACAAATTGAGGAACATCTAATATTCTCGGGACATGTCGTTGAGCAGACTCAGAGAAGAGAAATGGTGAATACTGATTGCTAAGCAGCAATAAGACAAGCAGTAACACTTGCCGCTGTTCAGTAATATAACTGAAATGGATTCTTGGATTGCAGAGGTCTGAGGCAACCTTCGTCAGTAGTGCTTACTTTGAATTGACCCACCTGCATTAATCCATGATCAAAATAAAATCAGAGAAACGTTGATGCAGATTTTCTAAGCCGCCATCCGTGAGATGAAAATCAAAGAAATCACCAGGCATAGACATAAATTTCTCTATTTGTATATAGAATTATAGACTGACGTATAACGTCTGTTTTAAGTGGGGAGAATTTGTCGTGAAACATTCTAAATCCACATATCTAAATTAAAAAGTAAAGGTAAAGCCTAACGAATTAATTCAATAAAAGGAAAGAAGAATGGTAAAAGACCAGTGCTGTCACAATGGCTTACAAAAATCCCCCTTTTTCTACTTCGTCTGCATAATTGTAACGCTTTCACGTTTGATAGTAAAGCCTACAGCAGCATACACGCCTTTCTAAAAATAAAACGTGTACTGTATTTCTTAGAAAACCTTGAGATAAGCACCCTGCTTAATGACCTAGATAAAATACTAGCATTAATGTCATTATATACACTGCGTAATGAAAAGACAGACGGACTTAGAGAGAGAGAGAGAGAGAGAGAGAGAGAGAGGGCTGAACGGAGGAACGCATGCAATACTACCACAGTCTCGCGATATAAAATTAATGCCATCACGCGCGAAAGGCATGAAGCACTAATTTTTTTCTAATAGACAGTGATAAAAAACACTACCAATACGAGGTTAGGTTTTAAAAAACATGTTTAATGCTTATTAGGAAACATGACACAATACTGTTTTACGTTTGAAATCCTGACAGTACAGAAGACACCCCATCGTATCGAAGTGAACGGGTGGTAGAAGAAAATACTTATTTTAAACGCAGCCACTTAGCTTCATTAAATTTATATATTTGGGTTCCTTAGGACTTGCTGACAAAGAATATGTTAAGTGTTACGCAAATAGTCTAGGAATTAACAAATTATAGCCAAAATAAAATAGTGAGGTTGTCTGACAGCACAAGATCATATTTGCTCAGTGGCATGTTTTAAAACCACTATTTTACTCGAAATAGGCCAACAAGTTAAATCCGATTTGATTGGCTAGAATAATATGTAAGGCGAACCATGATTAGTCGAATGCAAATACTATTTTGGTTGTTAAGGGAAACGGTAGGAAGTGTAAAATTTTTTCAAAAGCTTTTGTAAACATGGTCCCATTGGATAGACCATTTGATATAGTCAATTAGGAGCGTCAGTTCAGGGCCACATTTTGAAAATAAACTTACTGAGAAGCAAGTGCGTTGAGATCCAGCTCATATTTTTCTTATGAAAGCCTGGGACAGAGGCAGATCGGAATTGTGCCATAACTCATCGCCAGTCAACGTATTTTGTTTAATATTTCCATGAATTGTGGTAAGCTAGAAATATTTGATATCTTTTAGATGAAAAATTGAATGTGAATTGATAAATTTATGTCTGTATGTGTGTGGTTCAGTAACAAACATGAAGAAAAGCCTAGATATTGCTCCCCCATGAACAAAACTTGTCGGAGAGGAGTAAAACTGCATGGGATTGCCAAATAGTACTATGACACCTATCTTATTGAATAGAAGGAAATAATGCTGGAATTGCAGAGGCGTTGTAACCATTAGGGAGAGGAATACTGGTGTATACTGTTACATGAGAAGCTAGCAGTTGGCCTACCGCGCTGAACTCTGTGTTTGTTATGTATTGTGCTTCAGTGTGGAAATAGATTATAAATTAGTTCTGAAGTAGGAGGTACAACCTTCTTGTTTCAGGGACCGTGGTCCTAACGTATTGAAGCAGCACCTGGTCTGAGTTTTGCTGAATCCAGAGGCTGGCAGCATACTCCTTGGTCAAGATAGCGACCAGTATTGTTTCTCAAGGAAACGGTGAAGCAAGCGAGCAGTGGAGACTGTTTCCTGCCGCCCTCACAGAAGATAAGATTCGTGGCCAGAGCAGCTCAATCTTATGTACCCCCCTCTAAAATTGACAGTATATTAAATAAAGAGGGACAAGTAATTGTTTCAAATGACAGGAACTGTGAACTTTTCCAATACTATTTCCACCAGAAACAGACACTTGAAGTCATGATGACTAACAACCACCTAGCTTGAAAAAGCCAGTATTACCTCATAGTACTACATCACAACTTATACACATCTTGTAATAATAATAATATATGTCAATACAAAGATCATATCTATAAATAGTGTACATACAACTTGTAATTACATTTGATTGTGATTCCTGGTTCACTTTGTAGTTGAATCAGGATATCTATTATTGAAAGAAATTAATACATATTTTTAAAGTTAAACTTGACTTATTAAGATAGTCTTATAGAGTGTTCTATGTGTGTGAGTGTCACAGTGTTGTAAAGTATTGTGGATTAAATTAAATTGTTTATCTGTCTGTTGTTGTTGTGACTTACACTTCATCATTATCATAACCCTAGACATTCAACGTAGTCATTACAATATTCCAAAATAAGCCTGACTGAGGTATAAATGTGGTAGCAAGTAAGGTTATCTGTAATACACCACACTTATTAGATACAGATACCTTCACAGCTGATCTCAGTCAGTACACTAAGTCCCCTATAAATATTTATACCATCCCACTTTACCACACCCTCTTCGATCCCTACTCTCTTGGCCAGACTGCATTGATGCAGCCTGTTTCCAGGACCACCACTTGGAGGTGGAATAGGGTCTTGGTTAGCTCTGGTTCGCTGACCCTGACGCAAGCAGTCAAGCTCTGAGTCATTGACTACATTCATCTCTTGCTGCATCTTCAGTCCCTATAGTGAAACAATCAAACAACAACAGAAATAATAACAATAAAATACATGTAGATTTTTTGACACTTTAGTATGTCTTTTCTATTTATTATTTAAAATTTCACTGTGACTTTTGTGCAACAGAAAATGTTTGCTATATTAAGCTTCGTGCAGTTTATTGCAAATTTCAGAAAGGCGCACTCTCCACATGTAAGCCTACCTTGCCGTGGTTGGAGAGCTTGAGCGCCTCAATGATCCCGGGAGCTATGCCGGCGGGAGTTTTACTCCTGGCAGGGTCACCCAAGCCGGACAGGTCCTGGGTGAGGGGCCAGACTAAATGGGCTGAGGAGTGGGTGGAACCCTATAGGTGTAGATGCAGAACCCACCGGCGAGTGGTACATGCTCTGGTCTGCACCAATCCACCCCCACTTCATGGGTTAAATGCTTTCTTGCCTCATTCTTCACTGTTTGTCGTCTATCACGCCCATGGCGACCGTTGCCTCAATTGGCTGTGTGTGGTGTACCCGGAAACGGGGCCTCCCAGTACTGAGGCAAAGTTAAGTCCCCGATGTCACTTATCGGTGCAGAATTGAGAGAGATGGCTGAGCATCACAATCCCTCCTGTGTTGCAGCATGATGAGAACCCAGCATTGCACACTGAGCTTGGGGGGATCACTTGGGCACCAGACTTAATACTGGCTCTTGACTGGATGGCCGCATGCAGGAGATTTCTACAATGGAGGGTTGGCAGGTGGTGGGTATCGGGAAGTGGCTCTGTGCAGGACGTGAGGATTCCTTGGGAGAGCCCAGAACCAGAGCACAGCATTGTGCAAGCTCTGCATAGTTGGAGAGCCCCCTGGATGACGGGGAATGCACAGTGTGCTACCCCACCTATCCCCAACTGCTAACTTAGAACCAGAAGTGGGGTCCTCTGTATGCGTGCCAGGCCAGGATAAAATGCCTGGGAAAGAGACTGGAGCTCAGAACTCCCTAACTCAAAGTTGCAGGATGGCAGAAAAGCCACGGGAAAGACAGGGCTATTTTGAAGATAACGCAACCATATTTTCACCATACGAGCTCGGACGCCGCCTCGGTAAACAAGGTCCGCGCAGAGCAGTGACACCCCCAGGCTGCTTGCGAATAGTCTACTACTGGGAACATAAACAGATTAGGGATGAGCCCACTCTCCCGTTGAACAGGTGCTAAAGTCGTAGATACTGGGCCAGAAGGCGCACCGGAAACCACAGTATCATGCAACTCGCTTTTTTTTTCTTTCTATGGAGAGTACACCGTCAAATAAATCTCGTTCTGGTGCTCGCCCTGTGGAGCTCCACCAGGCAGGTGCAGTGCCGGGCTCTGAGCCTCGACAGAGCCCACCCTCAGCTACTGGAGGACCCTCTAGACCGTCTTGTGGAGTCAACAGACGGCGGAGGAGAACTACTGACCAAAACAAAACAGAAAAAGAGAAACCCAGAGTGCCACTTGTCATGATGCACTGGAATGCAGAGGGAGTGAACAGCAAGCAGGCTGGATACAGCAAAAAGACAGAGCTGGAAAACATCTTGTATGAGAAGCAAGTCAGTGTTTGCTGTATCCAAGAGACTCACTTGAAAGCAGATCAAACCTTTAAAATAAGGGGATATCAATGCTTCAGATCCGACAGACAAGATAGACGAAAAGGAGGAGTACTTACTCTTGTAAGGAATAACATTCCTGCACACGAAAGGAAAACCTTCATGGATGGAGCAGAATATCAGCTGCTGCAGATAAAGGTAGACACGATGGAAATAGAACTCCTGAACTATTACTGTCCGAACAACAAACCCCTGAGTCTCAGCTCTATACAGGTACCAGCCACCAACTTTATAGCAGTTGGAGACTTTAATAGCCACTCCCAGAGCTGGGGCTATAACCATCTGGATCACAGAGGTGAAGAGGTTGAAACTTGGCAAGATGATCACTCCCTAATCCTAGTCAATAATGCCACAGATACTCCTACCTTCTACTCCAGAGGATGGCACACAACCTCAACACCAGATCTTGCCTTCTCCACACCAGATATAGCTGGATCTATTAGTAGAGAAGTAGGAGACCAACTAGGGGGAAGCGACCATCGCCCAATCTTTCTTACTGTCCAGAGTGCAACTCTCAGTACAGGCCCAGCCATTACAAGATGGAACTACAAAAAAGCCAACTGGGGTTTATTCAGGCATCAGGTGAACACGCTGCTGTCTACCCTCAAGGTACAGAACAGAGACATTAATGAAGTGGTAAAAGACTTCAACAGATGCATACTACAAGCTACAAAAGAAACCATTCCCAAAGGATGCCGGCGTAACTACATACCATACTGGTCCAGCACACTCCAAGAACGTCAGGAAGCTATGGACAAGGCTAGAAAGGACGCAGAGTCTCAGCCTTCACTTGAAACTCACAACAAATGGAAAAAGGCTGTAGCAGAGTTTCAGAGAACAAAGCTAGAAGAAAAGCGGAAAAGCTGGAGAACTAAAACGGCATCGCTGAACCTTGAGAAAGACGGCAGGAAACTTTGGAGATTAGTCAAGTCTCTAAATGAAGAGCATTCCTCACCAAGGCAGACTATCACATTGGATGAAGGTGGCAAACTTTTCAGAGGAAAACAAGCTGCAGACTTGTTTGCTAGAAGATACAGTTCAGAAAGCAACTTACCCATTAACATAGACCATCAGAGAGAGATAAGAAAAGAAATACTGGCAACCATGGGACAGACAGATACTCCTGCCCCAATGAGGGAACCCATCACACTAGGAGAACTACAGAAGGCTATTTCCAAGCTTAAGTTTCAAAAGTCACCCGGCCCAGACAAAATCAGCAACGAAATGCTAGTAAATCTGAGCTCAGCAGCAAAGACAAAACTGCTTGAGATATTCAACCACAGCTGGTTGAAAGGAACGGTACCCCAAGTATGGAGAGAAGCCATCACAATACCCATACTAAAGAAAGGGAAATGTAAGACCGAGGCTGCAAGTTACCGGCCAATCAGTCTCACAAGCTGTGTTGGGAAGACTATGGAGCGAATAGTCAACCACAGATTGAAATGGTATTTAGAGTCTGAGCAGATCCTGGTGCCGGAACAAGCTGGATTTAGAGAATGCTACAGTATAGAAGACCAAGTTACTTACTTGTCTCAAGCAATAGAAGATGCCTTCCAGGAGAAGAAAAAGGTCCTAACGATCTGGGTCGACTTCAAGCAGGCCTTTGACAAGGTGTGGAAAGATGGCCTCATTGCAAAACTTAGGAGAAGTGGAATCCAAGGCAACATGATGAAATGGATCCAGTCATACTTGCATAACAGGAGAACTAGAGTCACTCTTGACGGTCTGCAGAGCAGAAAAGTGTTGCTCCATCAGGGGGTACCTCAAGGAGGAGTAATTTCCCCAACACTCTTCCTTGTTTACATCAATGACCTGGTGAAAGATCTCCCTGCAGGAGTTAAAGCTGCCTTATATGCAGATGACCTAGTACTCTGGTGCGCTGATGAAAATGTCACCACAGCAAATTATAGAATGCAGCGGGCAGCAGACATGCTAGTGTCATGGGCAGAGAAATGGCTTATCACAATAAACACAGACAAAACCTCCACAACACTGTTCTCCCTCGCCCCCAAGGACAAATCAGCTAACATACACCTAGGGACAACCGTGATCAAGGAAGAAAGCTACCCCACCTATCTTGGGGTGACATTTGACCAAAGGCTTACATGGAATAAGCATATTGAAAATGCAGAAGGAAAGGCCCGAAGACGACTAGGCATACTCAGAAAATTAGCAGGTACCAACTGGGGAGCAAATGAACGAAATCTAAAGAAGATTTATAATGGAGTAATAAGACCACACTTAGAGTTTAGCTCAGCAGCATGGTCATCAGCTGCTAACTCACATCTGCAGTCTTTGGACAAGGTGCAAAATCAAGCTCTCAGGCTCATTACAGGAGCCATGAAAACTACACCAATAACAGAGATGCAGAAGGTTGCTGGATTACAGACATTGTCCCATAGAAGAGACACAAAAACCATGATCCAGATGGAAAAGTACAACAGTATGCCAATGCACCCAATGAAGGCAAGACTAGATGATCTGGCATTGGGACGTCTAAAGCGTAGCAGCTTTGTGCATCGGGGGAAAAGACTTATAAGACAGCATCAAGAAGACCTATCCATGAAGACAACACCACTGAAGCCCACCCTATACCCTGTACCATGGGAGCAGGCCAGCAGTGCCCTCCAAATTAATACAACAGTCAGTGGTCTCACAAGTGGATGTGAGTATAATGATCTGCAAAAACGAACTGCTACATTGAGTATGATCCAAGAAAGCTATCCCGATCAATCATGGATACATGCCTATACAGATGGATCAGCAACTAATGCTGTTAGGAATGGAGGTGCCGGTATCTTTATCTCATATCCTGACAACCACTATGAGACTAGGCACATTCCCACTGGTAAATTCTGTTCCAACTATACAGCTGAGGTTCAAGCTCTAGAGCAAGCTGCAAATATGATTTATAACACCAACTCTGACTGCCACCAGGTAGTCATCCTCACAGATGCACTGTCTGTCCTGCAAGCTCTCAAGGGTGGTAAACTCCCGCATCTGAGAAATGAACTAAACAAGGTAGCTGCCAAAAAGAGAACCATACTTCAGTGGGTACCATCTCATTGTGGTGTACCCGGAAATGAAAAGGCAGATAAACTTGCAAAAAAGGGAGGAGAATGTGAACAAGAAGATAATGAAGTCACATACTTTGAGAAAAAGAGAGCTATCCAGACTATCAGAAGAGAACAGAACCAACCCAAAGACGACTATCACACTCTCGACCGGCAGGGACAGACAACTATTTTTCGACTCAGGACAGGGCATAACAAACTGAATAAACACATGCACAAGCTACGATTGTCTGCTTCACCACTGTGCACATGTGGATTAAACGAACAAACTGCTGAGCATGTTCTACAGGACTGTCCTCTGTATGACCAGTTAAGAAAGATATACTGGCCCAATGACTCAACACTAAACTCAAAGCTATATGGAGTTAAAGAGGAACTTCAAACAACAGTCGAATTCATCATGAGAACTCGTCTGACGGTGTAATCATCAAAGATGCGATCGCAAGAAGAAGAAGAAGAAGAAAGGCGCAAATTTTATATAATTTCTGGACTGCAACTTTGGTCGGAAAAAGTTTATGTTGACTTTTTGCAAAGGATGTAATTTATTCTCTTCTCTGTCTAAGGGAAGCAATCAAAGGGAAAGAAAATTGATCAAAATAGTAAAATAGTATGTACTTACTTAGTCGTTTTCCTTCTACCGTGAGGTGTAGAGGTTTGGAAGAGAGAGCGCCAGACTATCCTATCGGCTGTCTTCCTCCTGGCCTGGTTCCATTCTAGTCCTCGGTCCTTCATAGATTGTCTAATGTTGTCCTCCCAGCGGACTCTGGGTCATCCTGGTGGTCTGGATCCCTGGCTCTTTGTTTCCCATGCTTGTCGTGGTAGCTGATCTTCTCCCATTCTGCAGACATGGCCAAACCATCTTAGTTGGGACTGTTCTACTTGGGTCTGCAGGGGGTGGGATTTTAGGCCTTGACGTATCTTCTGGTTGCGGACCATGTCTCTTCTTGTTACTTCAACCACCTTCCTCAGATACCTCATTTTTGAGGTTTGGATCTGGCTTTTGTGGGTTGTAGTCATTGCCCATGACTCGCATCCATATGTCAAGACTGGGACATTGGTGGAGCAGTATACAGCCATCTTCGTTTTCTTACCAACCTCTCTCTTGCTGAGGAATCCTCGATTTATGGCCTGAAAAAGTCTCCCAGCTGCTGCTTTTCGAGTAGCCAACTCTTCTTTGATGCCTCCCTTTCGGTCTATAATAGCACCGAGATATTTAAAGTGGTCGACCTGCTCCAGGACCTGTTCTCCCAGCTTAATCTGATGTCTTCTTTCTTCTCGTGATATCACCATGGATTTTGTTTTAGAGCTGCTTATGACCATCCCTCTCTTCTCCAGCTCTTCCTTCCAGACTTGCAGGCTGGATTGGAGATGTGCCTCTTATTTAGCAATCAGGGCAACATCATCAGCAAATGCCAGCTCTGAAATACATACCTGTCTCATCTTCCAGTACCCCACTGAATACTTTCGTGTTCTCTCCTTACATGCCTTGATAATATCATCCATGAGGAGTATGAAAAGATAAGGTGACAGGATATCACCTTGTCTTACACCAGTGGTGGTCCTGAACTCTTCTGACTTATAGTTTGCTGTCCTCACATAATTTCTGCAAGACTTGTAGAAGCTCTGTATAGCATGAATCAGAGGTGCTGGAATGTTCTTCCTTGCCAAACAGTCCCAAATTTTGCTCCAGGGGACCTTGTCAAATGCCTTTTCCAGATCTATGAAACAAACATGGATCTCACTCTTATACTCAAGGGCCTTTTCACTCAGCTGTCTGAGTGTGAAGATTAGGTCTTGAGTACTTCGGTTTGCTCGGAATCCGCACTGGACCTCATCCAATTGTTACTCAGCTAGGCGTCGGAGTCTCTGCTCTAGGATTCTAGAGTAGATTTTACCAGGGACACTGAGAAGGGATATGCCTCTATGTTTTCCACATTGTCAATTGTCACCCTTTTTGAAAATTGGTGTTATGATGGCAATCTCCCAATCCTTTGGTATGGTCTTGTTGCACCACGCTGCCTGTAGGACCCTTAAGAGTAATAGGTCGCCTGATGCTCCCATGTACTTAACCATTTCTGGTGTTATACCATCATGCCCTGCTGCTTTGCCCATCTTAATTTTCTCCAGTGCTGCCTTCAGTTCTTCCATCTTTATGTCATCTTCATCACCATTGGTTTCCTCTTCTGTGCTAGTGGTTATCATTTCTGATTCTTGACCTTGCTCACCATTAAGGAGTTCTGAGAAATATTCTTTCCATCTTTCCATTACTTCCTTCGGGGCAGTAAGCAATTTGCCTTCATTTCATTTCATAACCCTCCACTCCCAAAGCAGCATAGGCCTTCAACAAACACATGCCAAGTCCTCTTGCCACGTGCCATCATCTCAAGTTCTTTCCACGTTCTCCTTATCATTTTCACCTCTGTTTCCAGCTCTCTTCTCCATGTGCTTCTTGGTCTACCTCTGCTTCTCTTGCCCTGGGGATTCCAGAACAAGGACTGCCTTGTAATGCTATCAACAGGTTTCCTCAGTGTGTGTCCTATCCATCGCCATCGTCTTCTTCTCATCTCTTGTTCCACTGGCACTTGTCTAGTTCTTATCATCAGTTCCACGTTGGTAACCTTGTCATACCATTTTAATCCCCCTATTCTACGCAAGCACCCATTTTTGAAAGTCTGTAGCTTTTTGGTAGTTGTCTTTGTTGTTCTCCATGTCTCAGAGCCATACAATAGGACTGACTTCACATTTGAATTTGCCTTGCTTGTCCTTTATAAATTTGAGAGGGCATTGTTTTTCCTTCCTCATGTTCTTTAGGGTCTTATAGAACAATTTCTGGTTTTCTTGCGCATCTTTTTGTAACTTTTCTCCAAATTCTTCCCAGGACTTCTGTTTTGCTGCTAGCACCTTGTTCTTTGCTTCTGTTCTGAGTATCACATATTCTCTATATTTCTTTATTTGTCCTGCTGTGTTTTTAGCTCCTAACAATACATTTCCATGCCATTTTCTTCTCTCTTATTTTTCTCTTTGACTTCGTCTGTCCACCTAGGTGTCCTCTTTCTCTTGTTCCCAAGTCGGACTTCACCACATGCTTCTGCAGCAGCTGTCTTTATGATGTCCTTGAATTTAAGCCAGAGGGTTTCCAAGTCATCAGGTTGTTCTTCTGTGTTTCTCAACGCTGTAGCAATAAGCCCCTGATATCTGGTCTTAATTTCTGGCTCTCTCAGCTTGTAGGTCTTAATGCTCATTTCTCCCGTTTGTTTACTTGGTTTCTTGCGTGATGTTGGGCAGTTCCTAGGCTGAGCAACTCTTTCAGTTGTTCTTTTGATTGTAAGCAGGTAGTGATCACTTCCAATCTCTGGCCCCCTCCAGACTCTAGCATCCCAGACATATTTGAATGAGCTCCTCCTAACAATGGCATAGTCGATCACTGACTTCTCATTCTTTGTTGGTTCACACCTAGTGTATGCATGTATGCGCTTATGGGGGAACTTTGTGTTTGTAATGATCAGATTCTGCTCACTGCAGAATCTTAAGGAGTTGCTTTCCATTGTCATTGAGAGTATCTTCTCCATATCTTCCGATAACTCCACCCCATCTAGCATGGTCATTTCCAACTCTGGCATTGAAATCTCCGAGCATGATAATTTCATCTAGGCAGTCATCCACTGTCCTTTGAAGCAGCTCGAAGAATTCCTCCTTGACCTCTGCTCTCTCATCCTCATTTGGCCCATACACTATGACCAGGTTGACTATGGTTTCTCCTTCTTTTAGTTTTACAACCATAATGCGCTCTGAGACAAAGTTCCATCCTTTGATACTGTCTTTCTGGTTTTTTGGCCACAATGCAACCCACGCCCCCTTTAGCTCTTTCAGATGTGGGTACACCACTGTAGAGCAGCGTGTTGCCATCGAGATCCATGACTCCTTGTCCCTTTTTCTTTGTTTCCATAATAGCCAGGATTTCTAATTTTGCTTTCCTCATCTCTTCCACCAGCTCCTCTTCTTTCCCATTTATACTTCTTGTGTTCCAAGTTACATAAGTCGTAGTCCGTAGTCCGTTACAGTTCGTCGCCTTTAGCATCAGTCCGGTTTTCTCTCTTGTAGTTCGCGTAATCATGTTTTAAAGCAAACAGGTGATTGGCCTGTTGTGCCTTTGCATGGCGGAGGGGCTGCCTCCTTACGGCCTCCATGCAGGCCGCCCTCCTCCTTTTTCAGCCGGGCTTGGGACCGGCCCAATTCTTAACCCTTCGAAAATAAAATTCATTCGTTCTTATCTCTGAATTATTTTTTTAATGTCGTATGAACACACTTCTTCTTTTTTGATCCTTAGCCGCCGACCGTCAAAGCAGTCAGTGGCCATCATGCCTGGTGGCGTCTTGTAGGGCAACAACAAAATGATTCCACCTTGCTTGGTCAGTGGCCATCCTTCATATGCATCACTGATCCTTATATATTAATATTTGTTCATGTTACATACTATTTTAACTCCGCCTAGGCCTCTGTAAGTTGCCAGCGTCATTAGGCTTGAGTTTAGGATTCCTAACAGTACTTCATTTCAGCCAAAAAAACCTAACATAAATTTACACAATTATTATTTAAAAGTTGGAAGACAGTGATAATAGATTCCACTTTACTGAAAAATAAAGCAGTAAATCCAACCACTGGAATAAAGAGAAAAGCTTATGCAAACAAACTTTTTTTTCTAGTTATGTACACAGAATATACTTACTTACTTAGTCGTTCCTCTTCTGTATGGTGTAGAGGTTTGCCAGAGAGAATGCTATACAATCCTATTGGCTGTCTTCCTCCTCGCCTGGTTCCAGTCTAGTCATTGGTCTTTCAGAGATTGTCTAATGTGGTCCTCTCAGTGAATTCTGGGAGGTCTGAATCCCTGACTCTTTAGTTTTCCATATTTGCCTTGGTAGCCGATCTTCTTACACAGAATATTGTGATATTAACATCAGAAATATATGAAAGAGGAAAATATAAAAGGACAGATGAAGAAAGCGATAAAAAATACTACAAAGCAAAACAAACAGCAACAACAGCAAACAATATTCTTGTCTGGCTGAGCACTCAGAATGAATGATAGAGATTTCAAACTTACTGGCAAAATCGTTGGGTATAAAAGAATTTGATTGTTTACTGAGAGAGATCTTGTTTTAAAATAGACACAGAGAAGTCCCAGGATTTAAAAAAAAACAGTTTAAAAAAAACATATTCCCAAATTGGGTAAAAGGTAAAGGATCCCGTTACACGCCCATTGAGGCATATTGGGAATATGGCGTTAGGCCCATATTTTCTTGACCATCGGCACACTAGGGGTGATGTGGTCAGCATCACGCCGGCCGACTTAACCTCCCCAGAGTTGCTCTGGTACCCATTTCATGAGTCTGGGTCGACCCTGGAGCCGTTTGTGGTCTGAAAAATCCTACCTCAACTGGGGATCGAACCATGGACCACTGACCTAGGAAGCCAGTGCACTAACCACTGCACTACCATGGCTCCCCATATTCCCAAATATTTTTAGTTATTTTTTTTTCTCGAAAAAATCCGTACAACAACCTTGTGCGGCCATACACAGCTAAAAGTGTCAATTTCCCGTACATTGTATGGGAATCCTGTACAGGTTGATAGTTGTGAGATTGGTGGGGGTCTTGTATAGGGTTCCCATTCGTCCCATTTTTCCCGGGACAGTCCCATTTGTTTATAAAATGTCCCGGTGTCCCGAATTTATTCCAAATGTCCCGCTTTTTAAGGGGCCTTCCTGAAAAAAAAAAATCTTTGGGTTACGGATTTTATTCCGTGTTTTAGAAGTGTTACTTTATCAATTTCTGGTTACAGTGAACCCTCGGTTTGAATCTCGAACAAAAATTCGAAAGTCGACCAAAACAGTGTTCAGTGAGCATCTACCAAATGATTTAATGCGTATTAGCATTATTATACAGTATTTTTATCATTCTTCATCCGCATAATGCCGAAACGTAAGTGCAGTATAAATGATAACATTACAAAAGAATTTCCCTTCATTATGAAAATGTGGAATGTACTTCATGCAGCTCTAAATTTTGCATTTCACATGGTGGTCGGTCAGACGTAGTCAACCACGTGAAAACGAAAAAAACATAAAGGTGCTGTTGAAAGTAAGGCTTCCAACAGCAGTATAAGTCATTTCTTAAATGCGAAAACCCAGAGTGAAAAGAAAATGGAAAAACAGTTATCATTGGCAGCACAGGAAGCAACCTTCGCTTATCACACGGCGGTGCATAACCACAGCTTTAAGTCCATGGACTGCACAACAGCCATCGTGAAAAACTTTTCAACGATAAAGTGGAAGCTGTGTTAGTTAATGTGTGTATTTTTATACCAGTATCTTATTTTAAGTGCAACATATAATATATAATAGATTTATTTGTGCTTTACCTTAATTTTTAACATGTCCCGTTTTTTTACAAAATGTCCCGGGTTTTTTAGGTAAAAATTTGGAAATGTCCCGGTTTTTAAACAAAACATTATGGGAACCCTAGTCTTGTAATGATTGTGGATGATTGGTGGATTGGGTGTCATCACGGACACCCTGGGTTTTTTCTACCCTTCTTCCCCTTGTTAACCTCATGGCAGTTGTGAGAAAATGTTTGTTGTTTGGTTTTTTTGTTGTTTTTTTTTTTTTTATTTATTAGTGGCGTAGAAGATCATGTCTCTAAACAACTTCCTGTCTCTAGTAAAATTTATCAATTCTGCTGTTGACGTCTTCCATGCCCTGATGTCAAACTGTCCAGTGTTTGCTCTCTTTGTCTTCCCCTATCTCTTTTTCCTTCAATCTTACCTGTTACGATATATTCCAGCTTTCCTCTTCTCATGACATGCCCAAAAGGGGGGAAGGAACCTATCTTCCTACCAGGCGCGTCAACCTGGTGGTGGATGGTTGAATGGCCTCTATATATAGAGGTTAGCTGTGAGTACTGAATAATCAGCTATGAACCAAAACAGGTGGTTGTCACTAAGGGTGAGGTGGGACAGTTGCGAGGGACAGCTGTCTGTATCAAATCACCTCTGAAGCTTTATGATGTGCTATCCAGCGAGATGGAGGCACTTTAACCTCTTCCCTCCCCACTGCCTTGTGGTTTTGCCTTTTTAGTCAAATGCTAGCGTACACAAACCGACAGAAAGCAACGGGAAACTACCGTCGTATTATCCCTTGTATAATCATGAACCAGAACAACTTGCTAGTAGTCATTGTAGAGTTCTTTTATTAGGTGGTATTTCAACAAAACTCCAATCAGCCTGATGGCCATTATGTGTATCTCACTAGATATTTACACCATGCTTTGCATGGTCTGGCTGTATCTAAATTGTAAATAGTTGTGCAGTGGTATTATTGACTCCTTGTTTTTCCTTTTCCATGTTGTATTTGAAATTTATCAGCAACATTCAATTTAATTTTCATCTGCCCAGATTCCATTCCTCCCCACCTTCATGGCAGCACAAGCTTTGGAGACAACATTGATGATGAATGGTTCATTGTTTACCTTCTGTATGAGATCACCAGAGAATTTGCTGGGACTGTTGTAAGGTATGGCAATGTAATTAGATTTTCAAAAATTGTCAGGGCAAACGTAGATTGATTAGGAGAAACCAGCGACTTTCAACCTTCATACTGTTATTTTAGAACCTGTGCTTTGTAGGCTGGTTTGATCGTACGATTAATTTTTGAAAATTTTTTATTGAAGTTTATACATTCAGTTTTTATTTTCTTAAACATTTATGAAGTTAGAATGTTTTGAAACTGTTGTGTACATGTGTTGCGAACTTCCTCCTGTTACCCTTCAAACTGTTCAGAGTATTATGTCTTTAGTAGACATGGAAAATCTAGCATCTAGGGTTACTAGCTAACAGCAAGAAACATTCCAACTTCTCAAATAACTCCACCACTCCAGGATACGTTTGAGACAGAGACTTTATTCATGACGAAACGATACAGCTCCATTAATGATCATACTCCTGTAGTGTACAATTGTTAGAAACACTTACTTACTTACTTACTTAGTCGTTCCCCTTCTACCGTGAGGTGTAGAGGTTTGGAAGAGAGAGCGCCAGACTATCCTATCGGCTGTCTTCCTCCTGGCCTGGTTCCATTCTAGTCCTCGGTCCTTCAAAGATTGTCTAATGTTGTCCTCCCAGCGAACTCTGGGTTGTCCTGGGGGTCTGGATCCCTGGCTCTTTGTTTCCCATGCTTGTCGTGGTAGCCGATCTTCTCCCATTCTGCAGACATGGCCAAACCATCTTAGTTGGGACTGTTCTACTTGGGTCTGCAGGGGGTGGGATTTTAGGCCTTGGCGTATCGTCTGGTTGCGGACCATGTCTCTTCTTGTTACTTCAACCACCTTCCTCAGATACCTCATTTCTGAGGTTTGGATCTGGCTTTTATGGGTTGTAGTCATTGCCCATGACTCGCATCCATATGTCAAGACTGGGACATAGGTGGAGCGGTATACAGCCATCTTCGTTTTCTTACCAACCTCTCTCTTGCTGAGGAATCCTCGATTTATGGCCTAAAAAAGTCTCCCAGCTGCTGCTTTTCGAGTGGCCAACTCTTCTTTGATGCCTCCCTTTCGGTCTATAATAGCTCCGAGATATTTAAAGTGGTCGACCTGCTCCAGGACCTGTTCTCCCAGCTTAATCTGATGTCTTCTTTCTTCTCGTGATATCACCATGGATTTTGTTTTAGAGCTGTTTATGACCATCCCTCTCTTCTCCAGCTCTTCCTTCCAGACTTGCAGGTTGGATTGGAGATGTGCCTCTGATTTAGCAATCAGGGCAACATCATCAGCAAATGCCAGCTCTGAAATACATACCTGTCTCATCTTCCAGTACCCCACTGAATACTTTCTTGTTCTCTCCTTACACGACTTGATAACATCATCCATGAGGAGTATGAAAAGATAAGGTGACAGGATATCACCTTGTCTTACACCAGTGGTGGTCCTGAACTCTTCTGGCTTATGGTTTGCTGTCCTCACATAATTTCTGCAAGACTTGTAGAAGCTCTGTATAGCATGAATCAGAGGTGCTGGAATGTTCTTCCTTGCCAAACAGTCCCAAAGTTTGCTCCAGGGGATCCTGTCAAATGCCTTTTCCAGATCTAAGAAACACAGATGGATCTCACTCTTATACTCAAGGGCCTTTTCACTCAGCTGCCTGAGTGTGAAGATTAGGTCTTGAGTACTTCGGTTTGCTTTGAATCCGCACTGGACCTCATCCAATTGTGGCTCAGCTAGGCATCGGAGTTGTTAGAAACACATCTGTCTATACTTCTTATATCACTTAGACAGTCCGTCATTGTCGAAGGATGATGTCGTCTTCATTTTCAACATTCTTAATATATATTCACACTCGACACAGAGAAGCTATACTCCCTGTAAATGCAGATAACTAGATACACCTCACAGAAGATCTTGATGTATTAATGATGGAATAACTCAGGGATATCCACTGAAAGTAAGGAGCTCAAACACATGCGTCCACTCGCCATGACACACTGGTAGAAGACCCAGACAGCAGACAATCTCCTCACTTCTGCTTTTTTAGTTTCATGTCTGCCAAACAACCATATCAGCATGATGTCACTTCCTTTATTAATAAGTGACTCCGTATAAAATAAACAAACAAGGAGCCCTGTTGAGCTAACTATTATACCGACACAATCGTTATGAATTTTAATCATAACAACGTGCAATTTCAACTCTTCAGAAATGATCAAAAACTTTGTTTACAATGAAAAAAATAGATGAAGTGAGTCTGATACAGTGTGAAATATAAAACTGGAGTAAAGTCAAAAGGGGTTGAGAAGGTTTGAGAAGAATGTTTTTTTTTTTTTTTTTTTGGTGTGTGCATCAGATCATCTGATTAGCTGTGAATGCTAAGACGCTATATTGCAGTTGATCAGCACGCTGTATGATATGAAAACAAAATGTGCTTTTGTTTACTAAGGAAAAGAAAAACGAAGTGGAAACTATGGAATAAACACCTGTAAAAAATTATTGTTGTCCTGCAGTTTTAAAGCAACCCACAGCAAGACTGAAAAACTGTCTTGCTCAGGCTTTTTCTATCACCTTATTTTTCTTTCAAGGGATTACCAACATTGTAGGCCTTCTTCTTTTCTTGATGTAACATTCCAAAACACTTGTCGGACGGGGGGACTGCTTCTGATGATCAGATTGCTTCCTGTTGTATCGCTCTGTAAAGAGTTTCCTATCATAGCAGTAGGTGTTTTTTCATTGGGTGTTCTGGTTTTTTTTTTTTTTAATTCGTCTCATGGACACAAAATGTTCAGTACTTAATGTTTTGAGTAGATGGTATATTTGTCTGCAGTGACAAGTTCTTATTATGAAAATTATTTCCAGAGGAGGGAGCCGCGCTAGCGTAGTGGTTACAACACCGCTCTGGCGACCGGGTGATACAGGATCAAACCCGGGCGACGGCATTTGAGGATTTTTCGTCGACCGGGATTTGGACTGGATTAACTCGAGACCTGGCGAGAACATTTGAAGGAGTGTCGTCGACCAGGGACTGGCGGCTCCTGAGCCGACCCAGCTGCAATGGGTACCTCCGAAATCGGCGAGTATTTGCCTGAATGGCGAGGGACACCTGTCTCTGTACAAGAAATAAAGGGATACTCACGTAAAATCAATGTCAGGTTAGACATAAAATAATAACCTGAGATTTCGCCTCGAGTATTAGCGGGCGTACGCAAAAAAAAAAAAAAAAAAAAAAAAAAAAAATTTCCAGAGGAACGTAGTCTTTCAACAAGTTGTTTAATGTAGCTTATATTCTCTTCTTGATTTCTGTTTCACATCTGCCATCTTCTGTTATTATTTGACCAAAATATGAGAAACATAGAGTATGCTAAAGACCAATGAATAATTCAACTGAGTGGTGCAGTATTTGGAGAAGTTGCTTAGACTTTACACAGTCTACTTAAATCAGCCAAGGCACACAGCTGCGTCCTTCAAATATACCTGATTCTGGAGACTGCAGCAGTGAATAGAAAACAGAGTACTGCGCTCGTTAATAATATAATATCTGGGTGTTACATTTAGTAACAAGAGCGAAACATATCTCAGCTGGAATATTCTACTGAAGATTACATATTTAAAAAAAATTATGCTTTGCTTTATCCTTCAGAGTGAATGACAATGATGAAGAGTTTCTATTAATAGAAGCTGCACAGGAGCTTCCAAAATGGCTGGATCCTGAAACTGCTGAAAATAGGGTGAGTACTTAAAACTGTACCAGTTAGTGTGCACATGTTGCAGTCTGTATTTTGGGAAAATGTGTTTTATTTTGTTACTTTAAAAAAAAAAATTTCTCTTTCAAGCTGTGAACATATGCAAACAAACAGCTATGGGTGCAGACAAACATTCATGCATGTGCATATGCAGACACACCCCTTTTTTTTTAAGTTTTCTTTATGCTGACTTGTTTATCTATATATGTTATATAACAACAGTGACAGAAATATACTGGCTATTTAAACATCTTATAAATTTCTTGAATATTCTTTCCCATTCTTCTGCTTTTCCTTCATCATTTGCTCTCATACAATTATCATCATCATCCATCCTGTTTATTCCCTGTAAAATATTGAGTTGCTTGCCACCGATTTCTGTTTTGAGCTGTTCATTTCAGCTCTGTTCATGAATGAATGGATGAACTTTATTTTCAAAAGGTTGAGAAATGGGAACGCAGGCCTGTGTAACATTCTGCTTTTCCTTTCTGTCATCTTTTATACTGTTTTTATTCATTCTCCGTGTGCTTTAAATATTCATTTAAAGGAATGCAACTTTATGAAAGTAATTTAACAACATACATTTGCAGTATCCAATCGTAATGTTAAAAAAAATAAAGTATGTTGGAAAAAGCAAAAATCATGAAACCCTACATACATTATGTTTGATAATGATCTCGATGAGGTCCTCGTTGCTTAGGCTTCCTCATCTGTCATTTCTCACCAGGTCCTACTTGATCTCTGTTCTTCTCTTTCCCCCCATAGGTGCCAGCCAAGGAAATGTCTGGTTATAATGGTTGATTGATTCTTGAGAGTATGTCCTAGCCCTCTTCTGTTGATCTTTTCAATCCCCAACAGTGTTGATTATAGTCATGATCCCTTCCATAGTTCTGTGTTTGTAATTATGTCTTTCCCTGTGAGACAGAGGCATCTGTATCTGCTGATGAACATCTGTTGTTAGGGCATGATGGTCATGGTGCTGCCCTGTGTAGTTCTTCCTTGGGGTTGCTGAGGAGGCAGGGAAGAATTCAGAGGTGATTAATTATGCAAGGGACTGGCATCATCCTCTTGTAACATAAACTGCTGCAGAAACCGCTGCTGCAAGAGTGGTAGATCCATGCTCCATAGGGAACAAAACGAAAGGTGATCATGATGACAATTTATGGTAGTAAACCAATGTTTCTGAATCTTTGAGTAGGGCATGCATTGTGTATTTAATTCAACAGCCAAATTTTATTTTCCTGAGAAAAAAGTTTCTCTCATGTAGCCATTTCAGGAAACAGGTGATCTGACTTTGGGTCCAGATAGTTCAAGATCACCATTAAATTTCTCATAACACTTGAGGGTAACCATGGAGAGGAAAGGAGAAAATGCATTATTTTTTAACATCTATAAACTTTCATTTTTTTTTTGGTATTTGTTACTCAATGTTTATCTCTTTTTTTTTTCAATTAGGTGTATATTTACAATGGAGATCTCCACGTCATTCCCATCCCTCAGTCACCAGAAGAATTTTCCAAATATCCATTGTTTACCCCAACACTTACTGAAGCTGTTACTTGTATCAGAGATTGTGCCTGTGAGACAAGATGCTCGCAGGCAGTTCAGAATGTTCTCAACAAAAGATTATCTTGGTCAGTGTTGCTAAAGTATTCTTCTTAGTAATGTATTTAAGTACTAAATTACATTATTCTTAAGTAATAGCTTGTTTTACCTATGGTTTTGAAAATATATAGTGGTAATTCAGAGGTTAGTTTCACTGCAAGAAAACCTGACACTAGCATTTAAGTATTGCTTTAGTGTCAGTTGTTAATCAGAATTGACGTCATTGCACTCCGGGCAAACCCATAGGAAAATTTATTGTCAGAAGTGGGTCAGTTTACAAATACACCGTGATATATTAGTTAATTATAAGTAATAATATTTATATATATTGTTTGAAATATGCTTACGCAAGTCTGGGGTTAAGGTGTACAGGACTTACGGCATCATGCCAGTACGAATGAGCCCATAAGTTCCATTAATTTTCAGTTTTGATTAAATTTCAATTAATTTTCAGCTACCATAGTGACATCTCTTAACTCATTACAAACAAAAGGAACCAGCTAAGATGCAGGTGAATAGCAGACCTGGTAGCGCAACTTAATCTAGAAATTAATGACAAATACATAACAAGATTGCTAAAATCGCATCCAAAGAAACACGGCTATGAAGACCTGATGGAGATAGAAGCCCAGATTTTGTAACAGGAGAAAGCTGAAACAACAGCAGTTAAAGGGTCCACACTTCCGTAGACACTTAAAATCCGTAATCTGTGTGAAATTGGTACTCAGGGGACAGTTTTTGCCTAGGGGCCCCTATCACTGTCAGTCTGCCCCTGATGATGTGCCATTATCGCTTACCAAAACTGCCAATGTTTACGCATAATGTAGAGACACAATGATTTTTTTTTTAGTCTGAATTGTTTGTGTTTTGCAGTTTACTTTATTTTACTACATTGCCATCATTAATAAGCTTTAGGCATTTTCGGTAAAATAAATGCTATAAAGCATTATTTTTATTTTTGCTGATGTTTTATTAATGGACTGTACCTACAAATTCTGACGTTCGTAACTGGAGACCTTACTGTACTGTAACTGCTAGAAATTCCTGAACAAAGACAAGTAGTTCATCTTTATTGAATAAGTCACCCAGCAAAACATGGCAGGAAAGAGTTATGTTGTGCTTTTTCTGCTCATGTCCTCATGGTGCAACTAATTCTCTTGTTGTCATTTATCTGGATACCTTGCTTATGAAGCTGTGGAGCAACGCTTCCAAAATGGCATGGAGAGAAGTGAAAAAAAAAGCCAGTGGACTGAAATGCGACTAATTAATTAACATCTGTTTATCACAACATGTTTTGTAAATGTACGGATATCTTTTTAAATTTTGTATTAGTGCGTATTAAACAAACACAACAAACATTTTTTTTAAATACCTTCTGTTACTCCCATCTCCAGATCATTATTTAAGGGCATGTAGACTTGAGCGACTAATTCGTCAAGTTACTGCAAATGTAACAAACTCCATTCATTATCTGCTGCTAAATAAGCATATAAGATACTTATCCGTGGTTGTAATTTGTCGTTAGTGCACTAAGTGGTATCAACACTTGAAAATTAAATGAAAACACTGAAATGTCTTGTGTTTCTCTACCCCCCCTCCCCCGTGCAATTACAGCTTTCCCAGGAAGACCACAGAAAATATCCACCAAGTAAATTGTTACCTGCCAGCAAATCTAGCAGTCCTCTTGGATGATCAGCCCTCACTTGTTTCTGCTGGAGTCAGAAGTTTTTACTACAGGGATCCTCTAGAACTTAAAGTAATCACTACTTGTGTTGTGTTTGTGCAGCTAAAGATAGCATGACCTTGCTGTTTTTAATCAGGCTTCTTTGTATGTTGCATGACCGTACAAGAGTAATTCGTTGTTCACCTGCCCTTTTATTTGTGAAGTGGAGTTAATCAGGATAAAGTTAGTAATTTTTGTTTATTTTTTAACATAATCTGCTGCTTAAATACATTTGTTCCCAAAGATGCTGTCATAACTCTATACCAAGGTTTCTTAATCTTTTTTTTGCCATGGACCCCTTCGATTGTCCGATGAAGGCTGTGGGCCCCTTTGATTGTTCAATGAAGGCTGTGGGCCCCTGTGATTATTCAATGAAGGCTTTGGACCCCTTGTTGGAAAAAAAAAAATATACATAAAAGCATAATAAAAACTTTGCACTTTAAATTTAGATTATATACGCGGGCCCCCTAGAATACAATCATGGGGTGAAAGGCGATGTCAAGGTTCGCCATGTTGCCCCATATGACCAGACTTGCTATCTATATTTACATTAAAGCTAGCTGTAACCGAACACCAACCCTGTTTCAAGCTTTGTCAAAATTAATAGCAGTAGAACTTGGGGCAGTGGGAAAGCGGAAATGGAAATTAATCAACTGATACTTAATCATGTCGGGGATAATGATGCCATTGTGTATACTGATGGGTCTGTGATCCATGGTGAGAAATCAGGTTGGGGCTTCTCTGCTAGTGTTTGGTTTGGTTTGGTTTTAAGGACTATCTTCAATGCACACAGACTACTCCATCAGTGCTCCATTTTCTACCCTTATGTTATACAAGGAGGATCTCAGCATAGTGCATGAACTCCGTAGCACCGGCGAGAATTCCAATGTGTGTATATAAGAATATATACACTGCTAGGGTAAAGGGTAGAATCGTCGCTGAACATAGCAGGGCATACAAGATAACAACTTTCAGCATGAGAATGGAAGTAGAGGCAGCTACTGCAGCCTTAAGGTGGCTAACTGAAACTTCAGTAACAAAGGCAGTCATTGTGTCAGATTCTCAGTCGATGCTTCAAAGGGTTCAAAATGGTTGGCTAAGGCATGAATAGAAAACCTCCAAAGAAGCTTCGAATCTGCAGGAACTGGTGTGGATCTACTGTCCTGGTCATGCAGGGGTACGCAGTAATGAGAGAGCTGACAGACTAGCTTCAAGAGCACCAGCAGTGGAGACACTGGATATGGATAAGGGAGAGATACTGAGAAGGATTAATGATCGCCTGTTAGAGAATGACACTGCAATAGATGAATCATCTAGGTTAAGACTTGAAATTTGGCATCAAACATCAGACTAGCAGAGATAGACGTATGAGAGGCTGCATCCGACGTGTTTATAGCCAGCGAGCCACTCTTCGACCTATACTGAGGGGGACTGAACACCTATGGGTTTGCCCAGAGTGCAATAATGCCGATTCTGTTCAACAATAACAATTTACATTACAGCTAGCCTTAACCTAACACCGACCCTGTTTCGAGCTTTGTCAGAGTTAATAATGGCAGACAAAGAATGAAGCAGTTTTAAAAATAAAAACCAAATGAAAATTCCAAGCTGAACGCCTTGTGTTCGGGCCAATTTGGCAGCCTCCAGTCTACTATCGCTGCCCTCAGCCCAGTCATGCCCCCCCCCCCCCCCCCCCCCCACACCCCAAGGCTAACCACAGGTTAAGAAACCCTGCTGTAAACCTTCAAGGTGGAATTCATTAGGCTGACTGCATAACGGCTAGAAGATAAGTTTTCACATCTACAATATCAGTGAATTTTTTACCACATATAGATTATTTTCAGGGGACTGAATAAATGATAATCACAAGAAGTAAATCTTTGGAATACAGGTAGTCCTCAACTTACGACATGATTCCATTCCGACGACTCTTTTGAAAGTTGAACGGGTCGTAAGCCAAATCACCGCCTTAAATGTATTGGCTTATGACAAATTTCCAAGTCCGTATTCCATCATTTGTTAAATTCATACACTATACCATAAATACAAGGGGATTGACATAAGTCTTGGGCCTGACCATGAAGGACATGTCACAGAGAGCTGAAATTTTGTATACTGTTTATTCCTTTTCAATATAGCCACCGTCTGAATTGACACACTTCTGCCATCTCTGCTTGTCCTTGAAAAGACCTTGGGAGTAGAACACCCTATTTTTCAAACTAAACCAGTCATCACATGCCAGTATAACCTCTTCATCGCTGTCAAAATGATTTCCTTTTAGCTGTTTTTTAAGATTTGGGAATAGAAAAAAGTCTGATGGAGCCAAATCTGGAGAATATGGTGGGTGTGGAAGAATTTCAATATTCAAATCGTTGGCTGCTAGCTGCACAAGCCGTGCTTTGTGAGAAGGCGCGTTGTCTTGAAGCAAAGGAAGATTTTGAGTGCGCGTTATCCCTCGTTTCCTGGTCACAACCTTTCTTAGTTTGGTAAAAAGATTGGCATTGTACTGTCCATTAACTGTGTTGCCACGAGGCAGATAATCTTTCACCTTTGCTGTCCCAAAAAACAGCATCACTTTTCCTGCAGATTTCTGCGCTCTCAGCTTGACAGGTGTTGGGGAGCCCGGGGTTTTCCATTGCATGCTGGCAATTTTGGATTCGGGGTCATAATGGTGTACCCAAGTCTCATCTACTGTCACCATGGTCTCCAAAACATTTTTTGACTGACACTTTTTGAGCAACTGTTGGCAGAAATTTACCCTCGTTTGCTTCTGTTCACGTGTCAACAGTCGCGGAACCCAGCGTGCACACACTTTTCTCATGTTCAGTCTGTTGTGTAAAATTCTATAAACTGTTCTTTCATTTAGTTTTACTCTACTAGCTATCTCCACAATTGTCATTTTTCGATCCTGGTCAATGATTTCCTTCACTCTTGTTGCATTTTCATTGTTGCACTCTGAGGCTGGTCTACCAGATCTTGGCAGATCAGCAACATTTGAGCGGCCGCACTTAAACTGTTGACACCAGTTTTTTACCGAAGTATATGAAGGACAAGAATCACGAAACACTGGTTCCATCTCCCTGTGTATTTCTGTAGGTGTTTTTCCCTGAAACATCAGAAATTTTATCACAGCTCTGGCCTCCTTCTTTTCCATTGTTTTGTCAAATCTTTGGAGCAGCAGATCCGGTCAATAGGGTACATTGCGCCATGCACCGTAGTGGGAAAACCCATTGAAGAAACAAACGTGTACTTCACACATTCAGTGCAAATATGATGAACTTTAAATGTGCCAAGTTTCATCTTCCTCCTCTGACTCCTTCATGGTCAGGCCCAAGAGTTATGTCAATCCCCTTGTAAAATGAGTGAAATAAAAGATACTAGTACTGAGAAACAGTACACACACTTATAATGCAAGTGAACAATGGAGGCTGATTCATAAAGTCTGAGAACTTGATATCACGTGCAGCGGAAACTAATGTTAAATCGTCTACGTTGTAAGTCGAGGACTATAGGTAATGGAAGGGATTTAGCACGTCTCATCCGTTAGTTGCTACAGTTTAAACGATGAGATTTGCTGTATGCGGTCAAGCTTTACTGTAACAACAGACTGGTCTTGTACTCATAAGGAGCGAATAGGGAAATGATGAATGTGAGATAAGCCCCTTGTAAGTTTCCAGGGGTAAGCCCCTTGTAAGTTTCCAGGGGTAAGCCTCTTGTAAGTTTCCAGGGGTCTCTGGGGGGAACAAGGAAAGAATAGGACTACTGCTACCTCAGGCATGTGAGGTGACTACTGTAAGGTTGTGCATGGGGCTGCGTTGCAGTTTTGTGTGATTTTCATTGCCTTGTTTTTTTTTCATTTGTCTCTTCATTTATATTTGATTTATTTATGTTTTGTTGTGTCTTTTATATTTTTATGTGCACCCTATTATAACAGATGATGCAATGGGCTGATCACCCGTTTGCAAGTCACTTTGATTACGGAAACAACAGCAAATGGGCTGATTTGTCGTTGCCCTAAAGACGCCACTAGGCGTGATGGGAAACAACGGCAGAGAAAACCTGTCTGCTGTTGCCCTAAGACGCCACTAGGCGTAATGGCCACTGACTGCTTTGACGGTTGATGGCTAAGGACGGAAGAAGAAGAAGAATTATAACAGATGGACCCTGTGTCTAGACTGAATGGGACATGCTTCGCCAAAATGAGGCGTTGTTGTTGTTGTTGAAGGATGCTATCAGTACATAAATGTAGAATGGTGTCTTTGAAATTAAATAATTTACCGTTTATGAATTCTCGAAAATAATTTCTTTTGTTCCTTATCAGGCGTGTCGTCCCATGAGAAGATTCAAGCCTTATAATCTTGTCAGAACAAGAGTAAGTTCAATTTTTGCAACAGTTTTAGGGGTGTATATGCTGATGAGGCTTGTACTAATGTAGTAGAAAATGTCATTGTTGTATAATTGTTTCAAGACTACCTACACACATTTTTTAAATGTCATGTTTGAACTGAGTTCTTTTTAAAATTGCAATTCATCCTCACAATATGTCCAAGCCAGTTTTTTTTTTAAACTTTTTTTCTCACTTCTATATGTTGCTGTCCTTTCAACCATCGATGAATGTCTTTGGTTATATTAGGCACATTTCTGTACTTTGTTGAGTTAGATTTTCCACTAGTGGTCATTGTAGATTGTGTCTTTTTGTTGTTTAGCACAGGACTTTCTTATGCCAGATAGTGTATCATTGGAAATAACGTCTTTTCCTCACCCCAGAAGCGGGCTTGCCCTCATTGTGAAGTGTAAGAAGTGTTCTTTCTCTAGATTGTTTATTTAATGGGTATGGTGTCTTTTCAGCTGTTCATGGTCCCTGTCTTTGGCCTATGTTGTTGTAATATTTGCTGTGTCCTCATTCTAGTACGCTTTTGAACACTGTGTTGTTTCAGCATGTCTTCTTCGTTCACTTGCAGACGTCGACTTGAATATGTTCAAAGAAAGCAGTGGTCAGCTTGAGGTTGTTGGTATCTCTGTAGTTTTTTCTCCAGGAATGGTACTGGTGATGGCCGTATGCACTTTCTCTGTTCTTCATATGTTGGGCACCTTTGAAGTAGATTTTCAGCAGTCATTTTTTTCTATAACAGCATAGAGCTGTCGGTGCCAAACCTGCATACTAACCAAAGGAAAAAAAATATTAAAAATCAACATTGGTGAAAAGCAGTTATTGAAGATAAATCCCTAATGACCGTCGCGTTTGCATATACTCAGAATGGAAGTGACCAGCGGTAATACCCCAAAGGAAATGGATCAGGAAGGTGACACACATCTTAAAGAAACACAGCAGGACAGTACACAGGCCACATTGCACGCACTGGATCTTCTTCTGTGCCCTCTGCTCCATGTGTGGCGTAGCCTGTTAGTTCATGCCAAGCCCTCGTGTCCTGCACTGTCTGTGTATCTTCTTTCACTGTTTCATTTTATTCTTCTTGTGTATTTTCCATACTGTCTTTTCTGTTGTTGTTTTTTTTTCTGTCTCTCTTTCTACCCCGTTTACCCTGGAGATTGCTGAACTAGGATCATCTTGTTGGGCTGTTAGCTACTTACCTATAAATATGTAATATCTGTCTTTTCTGTTTGTTTTTCTGTCTCTCTGTCTATATTCCTTTTACCCTGGAGATTTCTGAACAAGAACCTCCTTGTAATGCTGTTAGTCACTTACCTAATAGTATATAATATCCACTACCAATGTCTTTTTCTTCAAGTCTTGCTCTGCTGATATGCGTGGTTCTTTCCATCAACTCCACCTTCCTGTCTTAATGTTTTAATCTTTGTATTGTGTACTTGACAGCCGATAGGATAGTCTGGCGCTCTCTCTTCCAAACCTCTACACCTCACGGTAGAAGGGGAACGACTAAGTAAGTAAGTATTGTGTACTGGATTTGTTAGAGCGCTGGTCTTTCGCATCAAAGGTGCAGGGTTCGAATCACGTTACCGACACGCTCCAGTCTACCCATAATGTAAATGGGTACCTAGTTTTGAGTAAGGGAAGGAAAGGGCAGCGAGGAAGGGAACTGGTCACTCCACCTCTTGATGCTGGACCTAGTATGGTGAAGTCTGTAACACTTCACTCCCCTACGGCAGTTGTCTGTTGTGGGACTACCTTTTACTGGATTTCATTCTCATTCATTTCTCTTTTTGTTTTGCATGGAACCACCACTGCAACTGGTTTCCCCCCCATGCAGGAAACCTGCATCAAAATCTCCCATGCACTTGTAGTGGTGGATTCTGTAGCAGCTTGTTTTATATTATGTCAGCGGTTCCCAACCTTTTTTCACTTGCATACCCCTTGGCAGCCTGTTTCTTTAAATTGTACCCCTACACATACCACAGGTTGGGAACCACTGTATTATGTGATTGCCAGCCCCATGCAGTCTCATATTGGTCACCTCTTACTACGTGCCTGAGGATGTATTGATCTTGTTCTTTCTTTGTCTTCTTAGATAACCCCAGGAACTGTACAGGTCTATCAGCTGGATCATCATCAGCTGCCATCTCTGGATCTCCAACGTCTTCTGTCTCTTGTCTTGGTGGTGCACTCTGATAGGCTCTTCCCTGTCCATCTCTTGATGTTATCTTCCCACTTATAGCGCTGTCTTCCCCTTGCACGTTTGCCTTCACCTCTCCCTTCTATTATGGTCTTCTGCAAGGTGTTATGCCTTTTTATGTGGCCAAAGTATTTTAGCTGCCGAACTTTGATCTCCCTCATTAGTTCTCTTTTCATACCTAGATTTGGGACCTAAAACGCGTCAACAGTGAGAAATGCAGTTAGCGACCCATAGCTAGACTGCTTGCGTCAGGGTCAGCGAACCAGAGCTGACCAAGACCCTACTCCACCTCCAAGTGGTGGTCCTGGAAACAGGCTGCATCACTGCAGTCTGGCTGAGTGAGTAGGGATCGAAGAGGAAAGGCTAACCCGGTCCCAAAAATGCTGTGCTGAAGTCGGATGTGTCGGCCGAAAGGTGCAAATATCGCAACTTCGCTGTAAACGGACACAACGCAACCAACGTCCTTTTCAGGACGAATGAAGAAGAAGAAGAAGAATACCTAGATTTTCTAGGACCTCCTTATTTGTTTTCATCTCTTTCCATGAGATACGCCCCATTCTTCTATATATCCACATTTCAAGAGCCTCAATTCTTTCTTCCAAATGCTTATACATCGTCCATGTTTCTGGATCAGCAACCATTAATCAGCTCTGACTGTGACAGGCACAGGCAGTAGATAAAAAAAGGTGAATAGTTGTTATAAAAGCTGTTGAAAAGAGCCTGTAATAGCTCAGTCCGTTTTGTTTTGGTACCCACAGGTAAAAATGACCAGATGTCTGTATGCCCAACTTGCCCAACAACAGTTTACACCAGACAGGTCAAGTGGGTGGGCGATAGTTGCACCCAGCAATCCAGACTTTTCCGAAAGGGACATTGGAATGAAACTGGTATTTAAATGAGTGTTGTCTTTGATTTTTATATTTTTAATCACAACGTTTTTATATGGTCATCATCATCATCATCAGGTGCCATCTTCACATCGAAGGTCGGCTGCTATGGATCTCCAGTGTCTTCTGTCTCTTGTCCTGATGGTGCATTCTGATAGACTCTTTCCTATCTATCTTTTGATGTTATCTTCCCACTTACAGCACTGTCTTCCTTGTGCACGTCTGCTTTCAACTCTGCCTTCTATTATGGTCTTCAGTAAGGTGTCTTTTTACATGACCAAAATATTTTAACTGTCTAATTTAGATCTCATTCAGTAATTCTCTTTTCATTCCTAGGTTTTCTAGTAATTCTTTATTTGTTTTCATCTCTTTCTACAAGACGTGCCCCATTCTTCTGTATATCCACATCTCATGCATGGAGGCATATCTGGAGTCATCCTTATATGACCACCAACTGAGCACAGTAAAAAGGTAAAGGATCCCATTGCACGCCCATTGAGGCATATTGGGAATATGGTGTTAGGCCCATATTTTCTCGACCATCGACACACTAGGGATGATATGGTCAGTATCACGCCGGCCACCTTAACCTTCCCAGAGTTGATCTAGTACCCAATTCATGGGGCTGGGTCAACCCTGGAGCCGTTTGCGGTCTAAAAAATCCCACCTTAACTGGTGATCAAACCATGGACCACCGAGCTAGAAAGCCAGTGCACTAACCACCGTGCTACTGCGACTGAGCACAGTGCTACATTATAAAGATGTGGAAGTGAACCTCTTTCTGTGAGGCTAATTACACCCTTATTGACTCTTGAAATCATCCGCACACTTCCAAGGATTCCTCATGTGGTGAAACGGGTTGAGAGCCCAGCATTGCACACTAAACTTGGAGGAGTAACTTGAGCCCCAGACATAACTCTGGCTTTTACCTGGTTGACTGCATGCAGGAGGATCTCACTATGGACCCATGATAGGCAGGGGGAGCTGAGGTGGATCTGTGTAGGACATGACAATTCCTTGAGAGAGCCCAGAACCAGAGCCCAGTATTTTAGCTCTGCATATTTGGAGAGCCCCCTTGGATGGCAGGGAATGCATAGTATGCCACGCACTTCTTCCTCCTGGGTTGAGACCAAATGGGATGATCCTTTAAATGCAAGACAAGCTGGAAAAACTGCTCATGACTTCAACTCAACACGTTTTGGAATTGCAGAAAAGCCACAGGAAAAGCCTAGGTCTACAGTGTAGATAATACCAGTGAGTCTTCAACTTGGTACTGGCTGCAAAAGAGCGAGAAGCTCAGCAGCTCTAGTTTAAACAACAACAACAATATCCACATCTCAAACTCCCTCAATTCTTTCTTCTAATTGCTTGTTGATTTTATATGGTACAGGTAATGTCATTCCTAGGACTTGAATCAACAGAATGGAGATGCACAGACAAGACAACAGCAACATTGATCTAAAGTACATCCCCATAAACAGTCATCACCATCATCATTCTCTTTTGTGCTCTTTATGGAACATGGGAGCACCACTTAAGCTGGTCCTGCAGGAAGCCTGCACGGAGCAGGTGCATTGTCTTGCAACAGTGGTTTCTGTGGCAATTTGTTTTACATGGTGAGGTTGCCAAAACCTCATGTTAGTCACCTAGTACTGCATGCCTGAGATTAATCAGTAATCCTATTCTTTCTCTGTGTCTTCCGAGATGTCTGGGAACTACATGGGGCACCATAAAAGGTAGATAAGGATAAATTGCCATATTGTGGCTAGCAACCTTCAAGAGAAAGTATTGCACTCTCTCTGGCTAACCTCTACACTCCGGGGTAGAAGAGGAACAACTAAGTAAGTAAGTAAACCTTAAAGAGATTAAACAAATAAAAATACTGGTGACAGGGACTGAAGTTATTCTGCCCAGGATTTGAAAGGACTGTACCTGTCTCCACCATAATTATGGACTCCTGAGTGCAGCAGCAACTGGTATATCTTTTGTACTTTGAATCTTTCACTAGCATTTTACTTTTTAGTTACAGTTTTTTGTAATTTTTCTTCATAATTTCTGAAGCTTACATTTACCTGCAGCTGTGTCAACATTTATGTGTTCACTCAATCAGCAGAATTTGATATGTATTCTTTCCTATCAAAGTTTTTGCGTGAGATCTTGTATGAAATACATTAGCACTGGATGTTTTTGTTTTTCTCTGAGTTGTTTATTCACGACATAATATTTGAAATGTGATATTTAATAACATCATGTGAATGGCGTACTTTCCACAGTCACATGGTTTTGAGATCTTGTGCTCAAGGTACCGAGACGGTGATGGCACAAATTTGACAGGCAATGATATAGACGATTCAAATCCCAGATGGCAGCAATTCAAGAAATCCTTAGCAGCCAAAGGATATTTCAGGGTATGTATTTATGATTCACCCGTGTGTTACCGGGGCCTGAAAGGGGAGCAAAGAATAGTAACACTGCACCCTACCACGCATGTCGTAAAAGGCGACTAAGGAGGGTATGGGCATGGGGCTGTTTACCCCATCCCGTAAAAACTTCGCACAGTGGGCTGATCACCTGCTTGCCAACCAATCTGATTACGGAAACAATGATAGATTGTTTGGTCTGTTTTTGTTCCACAAAGACGCCACTAGGCGTGGTGGAAACAGCGATAGATTGATCAATTTGTTGTTGCCCTAAGACGCCACTAGGCGTACTGGCCACATACTGCTTTGCCGGTTGATGGCTAAGGATGGAAGAAGAAGAAGAAGAATTTATGATTACAGATCGTCGTCATCTTCCATTCTGTTCATACCATTGTATTATAGGACTGCAGTATTGCTGTTAACTGGTTTCTAGTTTGGCAATTGTAACATTTTTTTGGGGGGGGTTCTAATAAAATCAGCCGGGAGCCGCGCTGGTTTAATGGCTACAACGTTGTACTGGCGACCAGGTTTTCAAGGTTCAAGCCCGGGTGTCAGTGTTTGAAGGAATGTTTACGACCGGGAAATTTGACTGAATAACCTGAACGGCTCCTGCACATAAACCCCCTGTGGATGGGAAGGAGCAAAGCTCCTGACTGGGTTGGAAGGAAAGTCCACTGACCCCCCAGCCTCGCAATGACATGTCATTGGGCCAAAAGGGCTGGAAAGCTCGAGTGCCGCTGGTTAGAGAAAAAAAATAAATAAATAAAATCAGCTTTAATAAGTTACTTGGAGATAAGCTTTGGGGTGGAACCCCACATAAAATACATAGAGAAAAATTACCCAAGTAACACCTGGACTCATGCATACATGGATCAGCAACAAAAACAACAGAAGATGGAGATGGAGGAGCCTTTCTGAGCTTTAGCAATGGTACACAAAAAAAGCTGTCAGTCGAATCTCTCTTCATAGATGCGCTTTCATTAATTGCAGTGCTGAAGAGTCAGAATAATGCCGACCTGGAAGACTTAAGAGTAACACTCCACAAACTATGTCAGCACTTCAGAAGAGTGGTGATCAGTGGACCCATCTCACTGCAACATCCCAGGAAATGAAGAGGCTGAAGATTGGCAAAGGAATGTGGAAAGCTACCTCAACTTGACAACAAGCATAACTTATGAAGAGGCCAAGAGTTGTATCAAGAGCAGATACAGGAGCAAGTGGGAAGCAGAGTATCCAGGCCACCAACCAGACGATGCATATTACCAGCTCAGCAACAGATTGGGATATCAACTATTCAACAAGCTAAAGATAGGAACTACTGATGAGTGTGACTGTGGCACCGATAAATTGACTGCTGAACATCTGCTTCAAAGATGCCCAACATATGAGGAACAGAGAAAGCGCATATGGCCATCACCACTCCCCTTCCCGGAAAGTCTCTGCGGAGATGCCAACAGCCTCAAGCTGACCACTGCTTGCTTTGAACATATTCAAATTGACAACTGAAAGTGAACGAAGAAGAAGAACTCCAAACGAGGACAAGTCAAAACACGAGATAAATATCTCTATGCCTAGAACTGGGTTGGATGGAGAGTTTTTGTAATGTGCTTTATACCACACTGGGCATGGATAACTGGTTGTAATAGTGTAAGAGCCATACATAACTTGTACAGGCATCCACCAGATAGTTATACCATTCTTTCTGGAAAGAGAAGTACCGTAGCAAGAGATGTATGAGAGAATGGTTAAAGTAATCTCAAAGAAGATACTGCCATAGGGTGTGAAGTGTTTGAGACTTCACTTATGCTAGGTCTCAGTTTTATTAGGTGGGGTGACCAGTTCCCATCCTCGCTGCCATTGCCTTCCTTAACTCATGCGCCTAGTCAGGTACCCTTTTATTACAGCTGGGAAGACTAGAGCATGACCTGGTTTTGAACCTGATCTCTGTACCACAAGAAGGTGCTATAACAGGTCTGACATATATGCAGGAGAGCAAATAACACTGACAAACAACATTTTTCTTTCTTATATAAGAATAAGTGTTCTTAGGTCAGTTTCTTGCGCTGATTTCAAATTTGAAATCCGTTTATCTCTATCACATCGGGTTCTTAAGATATTTGTGAATAAATATATTTTTGGGAAACCGTTATTTGCTCCGTTTCATTTTTACTATATAACTTATTAGAAATTAATAAAATGCAAAATACTTCTACTTTTTATACTGCTAAAAGATGCATGACATATGTTACGCTATTTTTCAAATAGTTACTGTATTTTGAAATAATTCTGAGCGAAATATGGCTTCTAGAAGTTGTAGAAATTCGGCTGATCTGTTCTGTTACGTGTGCGGATATTTTACCGATCGTGTTCACCAGAAAAACTTTACACCATTACTAAAGAAAGCATATGAACTTTATTTTGATTCGAAAGTTGATGATGCAAATAAATCTTGGAAGCCAAATGCAGTTTGTTCGACTTGTGCAAATACATTGGCAGGTTGGTTATGAAAATCGCCGAAGCATAAGTCGATGCCTTTTGGAGTGCCAGTAATATGGCATGAACCGACAAATCACGCTACTGATTGTTACTTCTGCTTGACAAATATCTATGGTTTCACTTTTAACACTAGAAAGTCTGTGGTTTATCCAAATATTGAATCGGTTTCAAAACCAGTGCCTCATGATCCAATCACGTGTCTGATCCCAGTTCCACCAGAACAATATCCGTTGGACGTGAATGAACCATCAGATAGTGATAGTTTACCTGCTTTAGAAACTAATTCTGACTCAGATTATATACCGGTGAATGATGATGTTCACTTAATTAACCATTCAGAACTTTCAGATCTAATACGTGATCTCGCTCTTACCAAAGGACAAGAGGAATTACTCGGTTTGCGACTCAAAGAATGGAATCTTTTAGCGCCCAATACTCCGATATCTAAATTTCGTCATAGACACAGAGAACTTGTTCAATACTTTGAGATGGATGATGACATTTGCTATTGCAAAGATGTAAACAGTCTAATGGTGCACCTCGGTCATGAGCACATAGTCAACGAATGGCGACTTTTCATCGACTCTTCCAAGACTAGTCTAAAAGCCGTGTTATTGCATAACGGAAATTTATTTTCATCAATTCCAGTCGCCTACTCTGTTCATATGAAAGAAACTTATGACAATATGGCTATACTTTTGGCAAAAATAAAGTACAATGACTACCAATGGCGGATTTGTGGAGACCTAAAGGTCATTGCAATTCTCACAGGCATGCAGACTGGGTATACTAAATTTTGTTGCTTCCTATGTGAATGGGACAGCCGCAACAGACAGGAACATTATGCAGCTCGGGCATAAAAATGTAATACATGAGCCATTAGTTAACAAAGATAGCATCATTTTACCACTGTTACATATAAAGTTGGGGCTCATGAAGAATTTCGTAAAAGCGTTAGATAAAACGAGCAAAGCTTTCACTTATCTTCGAGAAAAGTTTCCGCAAGTTAGCGATGCAAAGATAAAGGAAGGTATCTTTGTACTACCTCAGATTGTTACATGGTAGTGAACTTCGCGCATGGATGGCATTCAAATCGATTGTCGATAACTTTCTGGGAAATCACAAATCTGTCGACTATGTGCATATTGTTAAGCAGTGCATAGATGCATACAGAATTATGGGCTGTAACATGTCCCTCAAAATCCATTTGCTCGATTCGCATCTTGACTTTTTCCCTGACAACCTTGGCGAAGTCGGCGATCAACATGGAGAACGATTCCATCAAGATATCGCCGTAATGGAGTCACGTTATCAAGGATGGTGGAGTGTGACCTTGCTTGCCGATTATTGTTGGATGCTTCATCGCGATGTACCACATGCCATTCACCGACGAAAGTCGACTGCAAAGAAATTCAAGCCTACATAACTGTTATACTTCTTGTATGAATGATGTTGTAATACTGTATGCGTTGTTAAAAAACTTCAATTGCATATTTCTAGAGATCTCGACCTGATAGAGAAAAACGGTTTCCAGATTTAAAAACAGCGCATTAAAATTGACCAGAAAAACATAGAAATGTTAGAGAAAGAACAAAATTTTTTTTTTTTGTTAGCCAGTGTAATTATTTAAAAAACAGGAAGAGTTTAACAGAACAATACTCTGGCTTGTATTATGGAATGTTTCTATCTAACGCAATAGTTAATGTCACTAGATCACCAAACTAGTCTATCTGTGTCCTTGAAAGCTGCAAAGAGCAGTAATTTTTACAGGTCTCCTTCTTCTCAGCCATATGTCACTCCGTGTCCCGCGTGCATTAAAAAAATTGTATTGTAAACTTTTTTCCATTTCATAATGTTAAACTGTGTAGTATCTTCTCTCTTAGTTGCTTGTTGTCTCTGTTCCCATCAATCTTTCCTGTTGTGGCAATAATAAATAAAAGGGAAAAACGGAGTCCTGTAAGTCATAAACAAATAACGAAACGAGATCAATGATGGGTGATCTTAAGAAAGAATGGCAGCAGAAACGCCAGAGAAGTAATAGGCACTCTGGAGATCAGATCCAGGTCCATCCAAATGGTGTGAGCACCTCGTTGCAAGACCTAATTTGTCATGACAGATGATCAGCTAATACACTCAAAGTGCCTTACCTTAGTCACAAAGTATTCCACCTTCCAGTTTCTCATAACAGGCCCAAGGACTTCTTTCTTCTGATGTGTATGATATGTTTCTTTTGTGCAATGGCCTCATTGAGGCCATCGTAATTACTCTTTTTTACATTTCCATGAAATTCTTAACATTGTTCTGTAAAACCACACTTCCACTCCTCCAGGGATCTTCTTCTTTGTTTATTGATGCTCTGTCCAACACAGATAAACCATCTATCTTACGTCCAACGATAAAAATGTCTTGTAAAGAGCACTTTTCATTTTTCGAATACTAATGGGGTATACCAGTGCTTCTTAACCTGGGGTGTGCATGCACCCCCAGGGGGTGTGAGACATACCTTCCGAGGGTGTGAGACATACCAGATATTTTAGAAATTGAAGCATCATAAATAATATATAATACACAGAACTCAAATGTATTTGTAAAAGATAGAACATTGACAACGTAAATTAAGTACCGAACCTTAGTCACATTCTGTAAACAACATTTTCTCGAAACATATCTCTTTTAAACATTTCTGGTATGTTTTTCGAGCCAGAAGTTAAAGGGGTGTGAGGCTTCTTAAGATAATTAAAGGGGTATGAGGCTTCTTAAAATTATTAATGGAGTGCAGGGCTTATTAAGATGCTGTAATAGGGTGCAAGGCTTGTTAAGATGCTGTAAAGGTGTGAGAGGCTTCTTTAGATGCTGTAAAATGGTGTGAGGCTTCTTAAAATGCAATAACGGGGTGCGAGACTTCTTAGTATGATGTAAAGGGGTGCTGGATCTCTTAAAGGTTAAGAAGCACTGGTTTAAAAGTAGGGCCACAAAATAATGAAACAATATCATAAGCAGTAACAGCTATTCTAATTTCAGCCGAGGTGTGTTTATGTGAGAAAAATAACACAATGCATGTTTAACATTCCACAGGGTGAAATTGAAGGCTCCATATTATACAAGAAACTCCTTCAGGAAGCAAAACAGTTCTACCAGTCACAGATTCATTCAGGAGAGAAGTGAGTGCCACATCCTCACAAAACTTTGTTACTTTTCAGGATATCTGTTGAGAAAAATGTTAAAACTTTTAGTTTAAAAATATCAGTTTTGAAATATGTATACATATTTTTAAATTTTATTAGATGGTATGTTGCATGTATAAAAAAAGATCCTGAATGTATTCAAAATGCATTTTCTAGCAGTCACTTTTCTGAAGTGTTAATATGACACTGGGCACTAAATCTAATTGTACCCAGATCTGATATTTCAGGCATACCACCTTCAAACATGCCAAGCCTTTTATTAATTTTGTATACTTTTAATATTTCATTACCTCTAGGATCCTTAAAAGGTATTTCTTTTAATACCAGTATTTCAATATCTCACAATGCTGGCCTGTTATAAATTGTTTCACAATGCATGTCATATTCAGTTTGATCTAAACAGACTGTTTTTGTTTTTAACTTCAAAATCATTCATAAGTCATTGGTCGTTAAATCCAGAAAGTATGAAGAGACTATACATTTATGCAGAATGTAGAATTCTTTATTGGCCCTTCACTACTCTTAGCACCATGGATTTTCTGCAAGGGTCTCCCAAAGACACTGGTCCATCATTTTCTGCCAGTAGGATGTCATTTTTGACAGCTTATGGCCAAAAGATTTAATTGATTTATTTATTCCAGAACACGAACTGCCTTGTAATGCTGTGGTGGGTTTAGATGTTATAGAGATAAATATTACTTGTCTACAGAGTGAGGTCAGCTATGCAAGTCCCTGAGTCTAATAGTTGATGATGCTTGTTCTCAGGGTACCTGACTGCTACCACCCTACGACCTCAATCTGCGATATATTTTGAGCCTACTTTTATGTAAAGGTGTCTGGTTGTTATCTGGCTAGATGTCTAGGGTAATGTGGTATATGATGTAGTGAGAATGACAACAACCACTAATGTAACTCAATGAAAATGATTAAACAAATCAAGGGTTAAAGTTTGAGTAACAATTTTTTACAATTTTAATTTCCTGTACCTCAATTTCTTGGGTACAGGAATGTTTAAAACTCAAAATAGAATGGAAATGTATTTACAGTAATGTGAATTAAAAAAGACAACTTGTCTATTATATTATGGAAATGTCTATGACTTGGAATGTCCTGGTAAAGCACTAACTTCTATAAAGGGTCACTCTTATGAGGAACGATTATGTTCATCACCTCAAGAACGCTGTGTTGATTTAATATTGGAGAGATTATGTCAAGTGAAAAATCATGAGCCCTTGGGTGGTTCTTATCTTTCAGTTCTGAAGCACTGTGGTCTTTCTTCCACCAACGATAGTCTTCACGACTGCAACGTATAGACACTGCTACAGCACTCTTCAGAGTTTTGGGCAATCAGATACTTATTGCCTCGAACGTGCAGATACAATAATTCTGGTATGGCTCACTGAATGTTTCAACATGGAACCCTGAAAATAAGAGGATTAAGGCCTCCTCAGTATTTCACACATATCTCTCCTTCCCTAACCAACTAAGCATTATCAACAGTTTCAAGATCAGTTTCTATGGCTACATAAGTAGCTATCGTTCCTATCTGATGGGGTGACAGCTTCATACTCAGGTAAATTTCAATCATCATTTTGATACATTCCTTTCATAGGAAAATTATAGTTAATTTTATGAAGTCATGTGAAAACACTGTGACTTGCTGAAGACGGCCAGTGGTTTTATTGCCTTCCAATCATAATAATGTCATATTTTATTTCCAACTATGTCTTTTCATTCTCTCCCAAAGTTTAAGTAAGCCTGCCTGGCTTTTCAAAGAAATGTTAATCTTCCCTAATAGCACTTGTGGCATAACACAAAGTGTTGAGTTTGGCGCCTTTCTGGTTTTGCCTCTACCCATCAGTCTGCATACACATTCAATAATACAGATACATCTCAATAATAATGTTTATATAAATGTTTATCTTACCACTCCAATGAAATAATACACAATTTGTAGGTTAACCGGCGATCAATGGTCACACTCAGATCGCCCCTGGTGCAGAACAGCGAAGGCAATGGTTATGAATGCCTTGCGTCTGATGATAACACTACTTATGAAATTTTGGTCTTCAAATGGCAACTAACGCTGGTTTCAAATCGTTTTTATTACCACCGTTAGTCTATTCTACTATAGCCAATCAAATTATGTTATGCCCACTTGCCTCTTTTTTCAAAATAAATTACACTTTCAAAAAAAAATGTAACGTCCCCCCTCTCCCCAGACTGGCAAAGTTGAGTGAGGACATCAATGCGTCTGTCTCTCTGTCTTTTCTTTACAATATTTCTGTTACTATCTAAGAGTTTCTAATGAGAAAAGGCAATTATTGATCAGACGACTGTCTGTCATATCGTCGTTATATTTTTATTTCTCTCTTTATCATACTTTTCATCTTTGTATTTTTCCCTCTTCAGTTCTTCAAATAACATACTTTTCTCTCTACGGTAGGATAATATATCATAATGTGGAATATAATATTCTAATAAACAAGTATTATCATTTTATTGTCACTGTCCTTTCGTTTATTTTATTCTGCATCGATGTTCCTTTGGCCACCCGTTATCTGTCCATCTAAGTTTCACTTTCGCCATCTCCAGCCCTACACATTAGGGGGTATTTTCAAATTTCCAAGTTAGCCGTAATTTTTTTCTTTTCTTTAAATCCACCACCTTTTTCCCTCCCGCTCTCGTTCTTTTTCAAAATGAAGCAACGCATTTGGATTTCATCAGAAAATATAACTAGACAGGAAATGCGAGGCTTGTCTGTATGTTTTTACTACCGTCTCTCAATCTAAGTGTTTATACATTCAAACTGCGCTACTAATGAACGGGGTGGGCACGTGGCTTGTAGTGGCTTTGCACCGCTTGCTAACAATATTCAAATATTTCTGCCACGCGTCTTGCGTTGCCTAAACACACTGTCGCATGTTGTACGATTAACAAGTTCTAAGAATGCTTTAGTAGTTTTATTTTTCTTTCTCTCTTTTACTCCTTTGGTGTCCCTTTTCTCTCACTCTCATGAAACTAAGCAAGACATTTGGCAAGCTGCCACGCGGTCAAAATGTTAGATTTAATTTCTAGGCTGGAGTATGCAAAGCGTGTAATATTGAGAGAGGGTACCATTCACTTTGCGTTAAGTCTTCTCAAAACCTGCACGACTGCGGGCGATGGCGAAGACGTTGAGCACAACTCCCTATTTTATCTCTATAGTATTTGGATTTATAATCGATAATATTTTATCTATTTGATCGGGGTATCAGGGATCTTACTACAGATGCTGTCAACAATGTGTGTCCTATCTGTTACCAGTATCATTTTCTCATCTCTCTTTTCCACCGACACTTGTTAGGCTCTTGAAATCGGTTCTACAGTTGTAATCTTGTACCATTTCAATCTTTCTGTACAAGCAGCCATTTATGAAAGCTTGTAACTTCTTGGTTTTTTTGTTTTTTGTTTTTTTTGTTTCGTTCATCATGTTGCCATTCATGTGTGGGAGATTTCTTTTTAAATCAGTGATTTTTATTGTCAACCCAATTTTAGCAAACATGACCAAAAAAAACAAATGAGCAACACTGAGAAGACTGTATGCCAAAACTAATGGCACATGGAAGTGTTATAAGATCTCTTTGTTCAGTCCTCAAGTCTCTTTGCCTCAGGCACATTCTCATTCTTCTCTATCCTTGATGGTCTCTCTCTGGTTTACTTTTCCTAGCTCTTTCAAGTCCTTATCTGTTTTGTTATCTTTGTCTTGTGCATTGAGTTTGTTCAGTATAATATAAGCTGTTTTTGTTTGCTCTTTAGCCCTCCTTTCATTTGATATGTCAAAGTCATCGCAGTCTGTTTGATTTCATGTTAACTGTTGATAATGATCTATATTATTATGGCCCCCATTATGTTGACCTGTCCCAGCCATCTCAGTCTGTTTAATCTCATGTTAACTGTTGATAATGATCTATATATTATGTTGACCTATCCAAGCCATCACAGTCTGTTTGATCTCATGTTAACTTTTGATAATGATCTATATAGTCAATCCGCGCTATTTGCTAGTTCCGTATTCGCGGATTTGCTCATTCACGTGAGATAAAGTGTAACTCATTTTTAGCCATTTGCGGGCACCTCATGGATATTCACGGCCATGTGCAGTAGGGAAGAAATTTTGAGATGCCTACTGCGCAGCAAGGAGAGGCTGGCTCCTTGTTCTCGCGGCTTTCGTTGTGTTTATACGTGTCTTTGTCGAGCATCTTTTCATCCAAGTTTTTCCAGTCTTACACTGTTTTTGATTAATTTTGGAATTAATAGTGGCATCGAAGCATAGTACAAATGTGTTTGCGAGTGTGCCTAAGTACAAGAAGGCTGTGATGAGCCTCAGTGATAAAGTACATGTGTTAAATTAACTTCTTTCTGTGATGTCTGTATGAAATTTTCTTTTTTTTCTTTATTTGTGTGTGAATGAGTAGTGACAGTGTGAGTGAATGGGTGAGTGAGTGAGTGAGTATTGTTACACCAAAAGATTGCACATAAAATACATTCATAAAATGCACAGTATAATAAACAAGCTGTTTTTTACAAGAAGGGTACACGAAATGATGAGTTTATGGTGATCAGTAGCAAAAGTGTATGGTGAACAGGGTCCAGCAGGAACCTAACCCTCTTTTCCCCATAGGATCAATGGTTCAGTATTCGCGAATTTCCGTAGTCATGGGGTTTTCAAGGAACCTAACACCAGTGAATAGCGAGGATTGACTGTATTATCATTTTACCTTTCAGCACCCTGAGGAGTATATACCTTCAATAAATTCATGCCCAAGTCTTCCTGTCCCTGCCACATTTGTTCAAGGTTTTTCCGTATTATTCTTTTTTCTTTTCGCTCCTTATGGAGCATGGTGCCACCACTTTAGCTGGTCCCTTATGCAGAAACCTGTGGTGGTGTCTGTAGCAATTCATTTTACATTATAAGGTTGCCAGCCTCATATTAGTCACCTCCTACGACATGCCTGAGGGAGCAGTAATCCCATTCTTTCTGTACCTAATGATCTGTATGAGTGATGTATATTCATATGTACTAATATATCAGTTCCTCAAAACCTAGCAGACAACGGATTTTGTGTTATCTTCTTCTTCGTACACTCTTCGACGTCTACTTGAATGTTTTCAAAGAAAGCAGTAGTCAGTTTGAGGCTATTTGCATCTCTGTAGAGCTTTTCCACGAATGGTACTGGTGTCGGCCATGTGCGCTTTCTCCGTTCTGCATATGTTGAGCAACTTTGAAGCAAGTGTTCAGCAGTCATTTTATCAGTGCCACAGTTATACTCATCAGTAGTTCCTATTTTTAGCTTGTTGAATAGATGGTATCTCAATCTGTATACTAATTTGTATAACAATTTGTGGTATCTTATCATAGGTGTTTGATAAACCTGACTAGTCTCCTTTGTCACCAGTAAACATCACTATGTAATGTGAAGTCATACTAAAATGAGCTCATTCAAAGCTTTCATAAAAATGATCCCCGCAGCTTATCAATCAGCGCAGTAAAAAATTTGTTTCATTTCCTCAGTGAGACGGAGACCACAGGCCAGTCTGTATTGAGACATTTGAAACAGTTGGAGCCAAAATTTGAAGAATTCAGACTGGCAGAGAGACAGTTGCCACCATCTGATGGTTAAGATTGTTTATTTTTATTGCGTTATTCCTTTTTTTTTCCACTTTGTTTATTTTATTGCTAAGATGAACATGTTGCTTGAGCGAACACTTAAAAATTTGAGTTTATTTACTGTGTTGAGGTAAACATTTTGCTTGAGCAAAACATAAGGAATCAAGTAGTGTAGTAACTGTCATCAAGATGGAAGTTAGTGCTAAAGCTAATGTAAAAAAAATTGAGTTTATTTACTATCTTGAGGTAAAACATTTTGCTTGTTTCGCCGCTGTACAAGCACTACAGGCCATGTGCTTGCTTTGCTCAGTGTACTAGGAGCTGCTACACTTAGGACAGTTTATGTAGTATCTTCCCCCTTCATTCTGTTTGTACTTCAGCATTGTGATTATTGCTGGTACAGTTTCTTCCCTTTCCTTCCAAATCTTGGCTCCCATTTTTTTTCAGGGGCTTTTATGTTGGTTTTATGCTGCATCAACAGCACCATAATATACATCTCTAGCTTCTGCCCCTTTGATGGTCTGGCTGCAACTGACTGAAGTGGCCAAGATTAGTGTTACCGCCCAAGAACTATGTCACCTTAGCAAAATATTGATGCTTCTGTTAGATACCACAGTTTAGGGGGTCAGAGTATCTAAGAGGTATGGCATCTGCCTCGAATTATAAAGGTACAGGGTTCGATTCCCAGTAGAGGGAATGTAATTTATAGAAATTTCTTTTTCCGAACCAGTGGTCCTAATGATGTCATACTCCCCCCTGGTCTCCTGGGTAGTGAGATCGGATGCCTAGCCTTCTCGGATAAGGGTGAAAACATAGGAGGTCCCGTGTGCAAGTTGCACAAGTTAAAAATCCCATGGCAGTTGGAAATCGTATAGAGTAGGCCATTAGGCCTCTGCCCTGGCAAAATTTAAAAATGAGAAACCACAAAAATATTTATACAATGTGTGATTCCTGTATACACACATTGGGATTCTCGCCGGTGCTATGGAGCTCGCACACTGTACTGAGATCCTCCTTGTGTGATCTAAGAGAGGAGATCGGAGCACTGATGGAGTTGTCTGTGCGCAATGAAGATAGTCCTCAAAACCAAACCAAACCACAGTTTTACCGAACTCCCAGACAATGCATTGTCCAGGCTTTTCCCCAAATAATTATGATGTCACAGAACACACCTCCACCTTATTTATGAATGAACTTATGCCTGGTGACACTTGAGCAAATATCTGATTAATTTATTTACTGTGATGAAGTAGAATATGTCACAAAAGTAACTGATAAAGTTGATAATGTTGGATTTTTATTCCCGTTAATGATATCCACCAAAAGATAGATATAAGTGGATGGAAGCAGACATCATCATCATCATCAGTTGATAAGATCTCTATGGTGTTTTTTGCTCCACTGTAGTGTATGGAATGTCAACTTGACCTACGCAGTGGTGTGTAGACATGGATTGAGTGTACAATGTGCGAATGATGATAAGGGTTCGTGTTGTTGACAAATGTTCTTTTCTCACACTCATGTATGACTGGAAGTCATCGACACCAACGACTGTGTACCTTTTCTAAAGTTTAATTGGACGTACACACTCGACAGCACAGATAGTGACAAATCACAGGTTGGCATAATACATCATAGTACAGTGGATAAATGGTCTTGCAATGTTATGTTACATGGGCACTCATGTAGATTAATATTATAATGGACTGTCAGTAGCCAAGCCCTCAGCATCGCCCATACATATAAATCATCTGACTTCACTGACTGAGCACGTCAGCTTATAAACAATATTTCAGATGGCTTCTAAACCTAATCTCGTTTAGCGACGATTCTCCCACATAATGTTCAGCACATATTTTTTTCATATAATAATATTGAACCGCTAATAACGGGTTCTCATGTGTAGCAGTGATCTCTGGACTAAACAAGCGATAATACGGGCATCCCCTTTCTCTTCTTGAAAGTCGCTACATGTTTTGGTTCCAAGATGGCTTCACTCGTGAACTGTCACTCACGTTTGGATGCAGATAATGAATCTGTCCTAAAGTTAGTCATTCATAAAACATTGCATTGCTCTGTAGATTTGATCATGAACAATTGACTGCATTCTACAGAATATAGTGCTGCTAGGAATCGAAGTCGTTTTCATCGAGTCAAATATATTCTCTTAGACATTCAAATCGTAACTATCGAAAATGGTGGCTTCGATCGAGAGTTCATAAGAGTGTCTTTGATTACCTTGGTAGAGGAAATATGAAACTGCCATTCCTTGGCAATATGAATAAACACTGGGGTAAAGCATACACGATAGGTTTAGACGACTATCACTTTCCCCACAAATACTGAGATCACTTTTTCCCGGCGACAGGCCGACATAGGAAAAAAACACACACAGTCCCTATCAGGACGAAGCCAAATCACACCACACTCTAACGACACATCCGCCGAATAGCCTTTGACCTCTCTAGAGACAACAGAACATATAGTTCGACTTAGATATGTAAAGATATACAGATATAAGACAGACTCGTCCTACTCAGACAAACAATACACATAAATTCAGGCCATAGATATTCTGAAGCAAGAACAATCTATTATTACCCAAACAACGAATAAATCGCAGTAAAATGGATTTATCCGCGGAGTTTGATCGAAGAGATGGCACAACTTTCAAGGGAAGTAACTCAATAATGACTTTCCCTTAAGCACAAAAAAATTACCTATGTATAATATTGTAAGATATCAAAGACTGCACGTAACAGTCTTACCACACCTCCCGGGAAAAAAAAAATGGAACTTTTTTTTTTTTTTTTTTTGAAATACATCTAGGAGCAACGTACAATAGGCTCACAACGCATGAATAATGCGCAGATGAAAATATCAGGAATACCTATAACGCCTAATATGAGGCTAAGTCGACTTATGGAGCGACTGGTGAGAATGTGTCTCATAAACTGAGAGAAATTATTTCTCTACAAGTATATTTTTCCAGGAAGGTGTCATCAAAGTATAATACAATTCTGGCAATTACACAATGCCTAAAAAATTCATATCATCATTTCGTATTAGATATCTTAAATTTATGATTTATGAAGAAAAAAATCATCAAAGCACAGCGGTGAATAAACATCCATGAACCGCTATGTAGTGATACAATCATTATATTATTAAATTACAAATGTGTATCTATCATGATATAGAAAAGGAACTACTATAGAACTAGACATATCAAGAAGTCTAAGCCCTAATAGTTATGTGGAATCATGTGGGCATCTTGACAGAATGTCTGCCATCACATTATCTGATCCACGAATAGCTCGCACAGAGAAATGAAAAGGTTGAAGAGCAATTGCATATCGAGTAGACCTCGAGCTCTTCAAATTCTTACTCTGTATAGCAGTAAGAGCTTTTTGGTCGGTTTCTACTATGAAATGTGCGCCTAGAAGGAATCTCTGTAGTTTGAGGATCGACCAAACCATAGCTAATAGCTCACGGTCTAAAACCGAATAATTCCTTTCTGCCGCATTAAGTTTTCTGGAAATATACATTACAGGATGCAGAGTTCCAGAGTACTCTTGCATTAGTGCCGCTCCAATCCCAGTGGATGAAGCGTCACTACGAAGAACGAATGTCTTATCTTTAGTGGGTAGCACTAAAATAGGTGGTGTTGAAAACAATGTTTTAATCTTATCCAGAGAGCATTGGCATTCCTGAGACCAGTGGACCACATTAGGCGAACCTTTCTTTAGAAGTGTTGAGAGAGGTGCCATGATAGAGGATAGATTCTGAATGAATCTGCCATAAAATTGAATAAGACCTAACAGACTTCTCACCTGTTTTTTTAGTCTTAGGGATTGAGATGTTAAGTATCTTACTAGTATTATGGTCCTCTGTCTTTAGGAAACCATGACCAACTCGGTGGCCTAGGAAAGAAATTTCGCTAAAACCAATATAGGCTTTAGAGGGTTTCGCTGTCAGGTTGTGCTCACGCAAAGTAGACAGCAATTCATCTAACCCTGAATAGTGATCTTCCCAAGTATCGCTGAAAAGACAGATGTCGTCTAGATATGCAATGACATCTGACCGATAAGATAGGATTCGGCGCATCATGCGTACGAACGTAGCTGGTGCGTTCATAAGACCGAAAGGCATAAAATTCCATTGGAACAAACCTCTAGGTGTTGAAAAAGCCGTGAGAGGTTTGGCGCGTTCAGATAAAGGAACTTGCCAATATCCTTTAGACAAATCAAGTTTAGTGAAAAAATGAGATTTGGAGAGTCGAGTAAGTAGCTCTTCCAGTAAAGGCATAGGTTCGGCATCGAACTTCGTTACTTGATTCAATTTTCGATAGTCAACGCAAAGACGTATGTTATTGTCTTTTTTACGCACAATAACCATCAGCGAAGAATATGCAGAGGTGGATGGTTCGATTATTTTCAAATCTATCATCTCATCCAACTCTTTCTCGACCTGTGCTTGAAAATGTATAGGTATAGGATAAGGTCTAACCCTAATAGGAGTATGGTCAGTTAGAACAATGTCATGTTGAATGACATTCGTTTGTCCAGGGATGTCAGTGAGTACATCCTGAAATGTTTGCAACATAGTTGAAACTTGTCGCTGTTCTCCTAGAGACAAATCAGGAGAGACAGTAACGTTCTTCCATGATTCACTGGAATGAAGTGGGATCATTGGAAGAGGAAGATTTACATCTGAAAAACTTGTTTCCTCATCCTGTATCACGGACAGTGATGAGTAATGACCATGTTGTACTGGAGAATTGTCCGTTGCTTGGAAAATGGGTTGCAAATAATCCGGACGTTCATGGAATTCAGTAAGCATATTGATGTGGAAGGTTTTATGCTTCCCATCAATATCGACAATATAGTCGACATCGGAAATTTTCGATATTATATCGTACGGACCTTTCCAAGAAATAAGTAATCTGTTTTCCCTACAAGGTAGTAATACAAATGCTTTGTCACCAGGACAAAGTTGTCGTAAGCATCTCTTCTTATTGGCAAATTGCCTTGCCTTCTGTTTCGCAAATTCAGAAGAAGAAGTTGCTAATTTGCATGCTTCGATAATTTTTTGTCTCAACGCGATGACATATTTGTAGGATGACTTTGTGTCATCGTCAATATTGTCAGATGTTATGAGATCGTGAAGCAACGACATAGGGCCACGCGGACGCGCGCCAAAGACGAGTTCAAAGGGAGAAAATCCCGTATGTTCATTGGGTACCTCTCTGTAAGCGAAGAGGGCCGCAGGTAAAACTCTGTCCCAGTCTTGAGGATGATCCTCAGTTATCTTCCCCAGTAAGTTTTTAAGTGTTCTATTAAGGCGTTCGACCATACCATTAGACATTGGATGGTAGATACTACTTAAAGATCTATCTATCTGCAGGGTAGACATTACTTGAGACATGGTATCTGATATTAGTTGGGTGCCATGGTCTGACAATATCTCTCCGGGGAACCCCAGACGAGAAAATATAAGCCAAAGAGCATCTGCAATATCAGCAGTAGTAATGCTCTTCAGAGGAATAGCCTCTGGCCAACGTGTGCACATATCAACACACGTCAAGATAAACTGATGTCCTCTGGCAGACTTGATCTTAAATGGACCAATAATGTCTATGGCCATTTTTTGAAACGGCCGAATAGGAATGTCCGCCGCCTGAATGGGTGCAGCATGCCGTGGACCTTTGGATTTAACTTCCTGACATACTTTACAAGATCGACAATAAATACGTATGTCCTTGTTTACCAATGGCCAAAAGAAAGCCGCAAGGACTCTTGACTTAGTACGGGAAAAACCCATGTGTCCAGCACACTGAGAGTCGTGAGCGTGCTGCAAAATTTTAACTCTCAAATTCTTGGGAACCAGGATTTGAGAATGACTTGACGTAATGGAGTCTTGAACCATACGTACAAGTACGCCATTCTTCTTTGTAATCCACGATTTACGACTTGTGTCCTTATTCGGATCACCTTTAGTTGCAAGAATGAAGAATTTCTTCAGAGTGGGATCATCTTCTTGCTGTTTTATAAACGAGTCACGAGAAATTACCAAGGGATTATCTTGGTTATGCACTTCATTATCTTCAATAGATGAAGTTTGAGGCACATTAAGAGCCTGAGCTCTAGTGACTACAGCGTTAGCAATCTGCATGTTTTGCCTTTCCCACGTGGAAATTTGTTGCGGAGTGCATTCCTTGACTCCATGAATGCGACCGATGATGAGGTCAGCGATCGGATTCGGAAGAAGACATGCGTGTACATCTCCCGTAAAGAAAGGAGTAGCAATCCTAATGATAGCAGTAGAGTATTTCTCTAATGTGCCGCCAAATGTTACACATTTGACTACTTGTCCAGTGGCACGGGAAGGATCTACGAGTGACTGCCTAACACCAATTGTGGTGCATCCAGAATCAAATAGCACAGAGACTGGATTGTTATTCACTAAACCCTTATGTAAGACAAGAGAACCTCTTCCATCATGCGCGACTGATGCCGGAAGAGCAGGAAGAGGATGGCCACAGCTTAAAGTAGACACTGTGGTTGGCTCAAATAACGTTTTGCATTGGGGGCACTGAGATGCTCTCCCAAAATCAAAAGCGGCACATGCCATATTACTAGCATCATTATTATCTTTACTCTGTTTATAGGCTTCATGGGACTCTTGTTGTACAGAGTTTGCCTGAAAATGTGGTTTATGTCTTTTGTTTTGAGATCTACCTCGGTTATTATCACCTCTGTAGTTATTGTTACCTCTATTGTAACCCCTATTTGGGTTTGAGTCATAGTTCCCTTGGTTACCATTATCATATTCATTATAATGAGTATCTCTGTAATTATGATCTTGTTGACTCCAAGACGGATAACCCTGATAGTTTCTATAATTACTTCCTCTACGGAAATTCCTATAATTATGACCACCCCTGTGTCGAGAGCTATCAGGTCGTCTCCAGTTCTTTGAAGAAGAACCCTGAAATGATTGGTTACCTTGGTTTTGATAACTATTATGGTTACCTTTTTTATCAAATCTGTTTTGAGGTCCCTGAAATCTGTGTGAATAATTGGGATTGTATGGTGTTGCTGAAGCAACTGGCATACTCTCCTTAATCTTAGTGTTGCCAAAAGTCACGTCGGGGTGTGCAGTGACATATTGGGAACAATATTCTTCCATTTCTTTTAGAGATTTGGGTTTACGCTCATGTATAAATTCAAGGAAAGGTTTGTTCACACATGACATAATCTTATCTCTGAGCAACAAATCCATAAGTCCTTCATACGTTTTTTCTGTTTTGGAAAGCTCAATCCAACGATCAACTGTGATACGTGCCTTTGCAGTGAATTCTGAGAATTCTACACCCGTCTCAGGTACCATCGTCTTAAATAAAAGGCGATAGCCTTCCTCACTTAGCTGATATTTTTTTATCAAAGCCGCCCTAATGACATCATAATTATCCTTATCTGCTTCTCCTACAAGGCATAATCTAGTCAAAGATTCACCTTTCAAGTTTTCTGATAATTGATTAGCGTATTGTGATTTATCCACATTATGTGTACGACAAGAACGTTCAAATCTATCCAGCCAGAATGTAATATCGTCACTGGACTGATTGAACGGTGGAACCTTAACCTTGTAAGTAGAAGGTTTACCATTACCACTAGATGCCTGATTAACATTACTCATACTTGTCAATCTCAATTTCTCCAACTCAAATTCATGTTCTCTTATTGCTTTTTTCTCTTCAGCATCTAATCTTTTTTGTTCAGCCTCCCTGTCTAATCTTTTTTGTTCAGCTTCCCTGTCTAATCTTTTTTGTTCAGCTTCCCTGTCTAATCTTTTTTGTTCAGCCGCAGCTTCTCTTTCTAATTTTTTTTGTTCAGCTTCAAATCTCCTTTCCTCCATCTGCATCTGCAATTTCTTTTGTTCAGCAGCAGCCTCAGCTTCTCTTTCTAATCTTTTCTCTTCCGCCATAGCTTTTCTTTCTTCTGCAGCTAATCTTTTCTCTTCTGCCATAGCTCTTCTCTCTTCTGCAGCTAATGCTTTGTCATATTGAGCAACCGCCCATTGTTCTAATTGTTGACCAGTTTTATCAAGGGCTTTCCCTTGTATAATGAAGTATTCTAATGTAGCCATGATGTCTAACAATAATACTAATCACCTGAAATAATAATAATACCACAAGTTCTCAATGACTTGATTAATCAGTATACTATCCCAATATCTGTGGGTCACAAGCCTTTAATAAGGTCTTGTATAATAGTAATAATAATCAGGTACTGGTTTATACCATAATCCAAGTGCAGTGCACAGGCAATTGTGTCTTATGAAATATACCTATATAAAACATATGTCAACCAACAGAATACATAAAGTACAAATAGGACTGACAATACAAGAACGTTTGCAGAAATCAAAATAAATCAAATAGGGAAATCAATGAAAATAATCACTGAATCTGCAAAGAATAACAACACCAATGACGTCACAATATATGAATACAAATTGTGAATAGAACTGAAAGATAGAAAAGAGTAGACCAACAAATTACAAACAACTCAAAACAAAACTAAAGAACAAAGAAATATTACAAAAATAACAATAATTACAGTCTTCACAGCTAACACAAAAGCAACAGTTGTCGCAGCAAATTTTCAATCAAGAAAATTGCACCTATAGAAAACGCCCACAACGGACCCTCTATGACGTGGGATATTCTGTTGTGAGGACGCCGCCCAACCTTAAACACAACCCGCTGACATAGAAACTAACATACTATACAAACAAATAACATGTAAACATAAATATATATAAATTATGTGTATGATAGTATGTGTTGCAAAATAGGCTCAGTTTTACAGTAATGGCAAAGTTATTTTTATGAACATAAACAAACTGCCACTTTATTCAATTAAACATTCTGGCCTTAAATATTAAAGTTCATATATGGAAAACAAGAAGATCCATCGATGAAAATAGGACTTCTTAGTACACAAATACTGTCTTCCTGTTAACATTGACAAGAATTGATCCAACTGTTCTGTGAAACTCTGTAATGTCTAATGTAAAACTGTCAACAACGCTGGCCTACATACTGCATTCACTTGACAGGTCACGTGACGAAGTGTTGACAAAGAGCAAACCAATACTGCAAGTGTGTCGTATCAGCCACAGGAAACGGTCTGGTATCGGTAATCTGTTGACTTCTGAACTTCTGCGAGGTCAAACCCAGAAAGCTGGTCCACCAGTTGATAAAGTTGATAATGTTGGATTTTTATTCCCGTTAATGATATCCACCAAAAGATAGATATAAGTGGATGGAAGCAGACATCATCATCATCATCAGTTGATAAGATCTCTATGGTGTTGTTTGCTCCACTGTAGTGTATGGAATGTCAACTTGACCTACGCAGTGGTGTGTAGACATGGATTGAGTGTACAATGTGCGAATGATGATAAGGGTTCGTGTTGTTGACAAATGTTCTTTTCTCACACTCATGTATGACTGGAAGTCATCGACACCAACGACTGTGTACCTTTTCTAAAGTTTAATTGGACGTACACACTCGACAGCACAGATAGTGACAAATCACAGGTTGGCATAATACATCATAGTACAGTGGATAAATGGTCTTGCAATGTTATGTTACATGGGCACTCATGTAGATTAATATTATAATGGACTGTCAGTAGCCAAGCCCTCAGCATCGCCCATACATATAAATCATCTGACTTCACTGACTGAGCACGTCAGCTTATAAACAATATTTCAGATGGCTTCTAAACCTAATCTCGTTTAGCGACGATTCTCCCACATAATGTTCAGCACATATTTTTTTCATATAATAATATTGAACCGCTAATAACGGGTTCTCATGTGTAGCAGTGATCTCTGGACTAAACAAGCGATAATACGGGCATCCCCTTTCTCTTCTTGAAAGTCGCTACATGTTTTGGTTCCAAGATGGCTTCACTCGTGAACTGTCACTCACGTTTGGATGCAGATAATGAATCTGTCCTAAAGTTAGTCATTCATAAAACATTGCATTGCTCTGTAGATTTGATCATGAACAATTGACTGCATTCTACAGAATATAGTGCTGCTAGGAATCGAAGTCGTTTTCATCGAGTCAAATATATTCTCTTAGACATTCAAATCGTAGCTATCGAAAATGGTGGCTTCGATCGAGAGTTCATAAGAGTGTCTTTGATTACCTTGGTAGAGGGAATATGAAACTGCCATTCCTTGGCAATATGAATAAACACTGGGGTAAAGCATACACGATAGGTTTAGACGACTATCACTTTCCCCACAAATACTGAGATCACTTTTTCCCGGCGACAGGCCGACATAGGAAAAAACACACACAGTCCCTATCAGGACGAAGCCAAATCACACCACACTCTAACGACACATCCGCCGAATAGCCTTTGACCTCTCTAGAGACAACAGAACATATAGTTCGACTTAGATATGTAAAGATATACAGATATAAGACAGACTCGTCCTACTCAGACAAACAATACACATAAATTCAGGCCATAGATATTCTGAAGCAAGAACAATCTATTATTACCCAAACAACGAATAAATCGCAGTAAAATGGATTTATCCGCGGAGTTTGATCGAAGAGATGGCACAACTTTCAAGGGAAGTAACTCAATAATGACTTTCCCTTAAGCACAAAAAAATTACCTATGTATAATATTGTAAGATATCAAAGACTGCACGTAACAGTAACCACATAAAGATTACTTTGTTTATTTATTGTTGTTAGCAGTGAATATATTGATTTGAGTAAGCATATATTGGTTGATTGATGAGTTTAATAATTGTGCTGAAGTGGTTTGGTTTGGATTTCAAGGAACATCTTCATAGCACATGGAAAACACCATCAGTTCTGTGATCTCCTTCCTTAGTTCACACAAGGAGGATCTCAGCACAGTGCACGAATTCTGTAGCACCGGCGAGGATTCCAATGTGTGTAAAAAGAAATCACACATTCTATAAATATGTGGTGGGTAAGTTTCCTAATTTTTAAATTTTGCCAACTGCCGAGGGATATTTGTCGTGCACAGATTGCACGTGAGACCTCCTATTTTTTCGCCCTTATCCGAGAAGGCTAGGCGTCCGATCTCACTATCTCTGAAGTGGATATTGCCATACTGATGTCACTATAGACTTATAAATTTATATCTTCTATATTTAACTTTGATCCATCATCACCTCTTCATGTAAATGTTACTGTTGCGTTTAGAACGGGGTCTTTTAAATTGATTATTGATTATGCAATGTTCAATGTTAACTCTTACTATACAGGAGCTAAAACCGCGTTTTTACACGCTAGTTTAGCTATCTTTACCGTCGCGCGCCACTTCACGGGGCGAGCCGTAAAATTGGTAATAAACCCGCGCCACTTCACGGGGCTTGCCGGATTGTAAGAGTTAATATGTAGTAACACCCTGGTTACTATGGCCAAGGAAAACTGCTAGGGTTTTTTCATTCAGACCACAGCACGCTCTCCACATAAAAATGTCATATCAAAGTCGTTAAGGCGCAGTGGCACGAAACAATATATTTAATAGCACTCGAGACGATGCTCCTTATTCATGTTACACATCCAGCCAATATATTATGGCATTCTTTATGCAGTCATAATAGGGTCTCTGTAATGTCGTAGCTCGAAACACTGTAGTTTGCTCGACTAGAAAGTTTATTTAATTCAGACTCACTTTTTCAACAGAATCCATTTCTCCCTTGTAAATAATACTAAGATTCATCCCACAAAAGCATATTGATGATCTAGTGCTGGAACATCATAGGGATTTAACACAATATGAATATATAGTAGGAGTAGGAGCTCAGAGACATGCGTCCAACTACACACATCAAAGTCTCTAGCAGCCGATCTCTTAACGTCTGCCAATGGCAACTTTGACGTCTGCCAAACTGCACCCCGAGGCAATGACATCACTTCCTGTGTTACCAAGGACTACATATAATAAACAAACGAAACGCCTTGTCGAACCATCTAATGATATCGACAAACATGTTATGAATTTTACTCATAACAGTTACGAAAAATTGTTTTTGGAGAAAAAAAAATGATGTTCAGTACATCAGTGAGTCATCATTTTTGTATATTGTCCTCAGTGAGTTCCCATGTATGAAGCCCTCTAAACTCCCTCGATGATTCTACTACACTGTACAACACTGCACATCAGATGCACTCACCACCTTCACTTTTATTCCTTTTACAGGCACCTTAAGTTATTTTTGTTCAGAATTGACATCATTGCACTGCGGGCAAACCCATATGTGCTCATTCTCCCTCAGCAAATGTCGAAGGGCATGAATGCTAATTGTTCTTGTTGCACGCTGGTTGTATATACCCCGGATGCATCCTTTCATACACCTTAAGTTAAATAAATATTAAGCAGTTGGCCATAGCACTGTTTGAAGTAAGGCATTCATTCCTTTCCCTGTTAGCTCCATACGCCTGAACCAAAACTTGTATGTGCTCTTACAGCAAAGGTTTTTGTAGCAGTTTATTTTACATGACGAGGTTGACAGCCTCATGAACAACCTAATTGTAGTCCTATTTTTTCTTTGTCACCTCGGAGACCCGTGGGAACTAGACGGGGCTTTTAGAAGTTATTATCACGCTATAATATTTATTCAAGATATAAAATGGTAGCAATCTTAATTTTTTTTCAGATTCTTTTTTTTTTTTAACTCTTAAAGGGGTGATTAAGGTTTAAAGCCTAATTTTATTGAATGTACAAAGAAATAATAGGCGTACTGCACCCTCTGGAATGTCATTCAAGGTGACTAATATGAGATGGTGTGTGTGGTGCTGGCAAACTCATCATGTAAAACAAATTGGCACAGAAAACACCACCTCAAGAGCATGTAAATTCTTGGTACAGTTTGGGGACCAGCTACACTGGTGGCTGTATGCTCAGTAGAGAGAACAAATAAAAATGGGGATTAAAATAGTCCACACCATAGCATCTTGATGGACATAACTGCTTTCTTCAGCAGTTGGTTTAAACATACTTTGTTTGTGTGTTTGTATGTTTTGTCTTTTCCCCCCACTTGTTTTTTTCAACTGAACAAGTCATGCATAATAAAGCAACGTTGGTAATTGTAATATGAGCCTTTATTGTTTTTTTTTCCCCAGATGACAGTTGGATGGATGTTACACCAGAGCAGGTGGATGAGATGATGAAAGGTGCTGGAGGTTTGTCTGCAGATGGTTTTGAGGCATTTGACCTGGCCAAGGTTGCAGAGAGCATGACGACCTTTGTGCAGCATGAGTCTGGAATTGAAGGGGCTGAGTTTCCAAAGTAAAAATTTCAGTTTTTTGTGTCGTTGTGTTGTTGTGTCGTTGTGTTGTTGTGTCGATTTAAGGGTTAGCAGAAAAACATGTCAGTCATTTACTTCATGTATAAATATAAACAAATAAAAGTATGTGTGTGCGTGCCAGCGCGCACACATACACAAATACCAGTATTGGTTATACTTTATTTAAGAGCGTTCGATAGAAAGAGTGATTAGAGAGCTGCTATCTCAGGGTTCAAATTACACGCTCCAGTCTACGCAGCTGTAAATGGGTACCTGACCAGAGTCGGGGAAGGAAAAAGGCAGCGAGGAAGGGAACTGGTCACCCCCACCTATCGAAGCTGGACCTAGTATAGTGAAGTCCCTGTATAGTGAAGTCTCTGTATAGTGAAGTCTCTGTATAGTGAAGTCTCTGTATAGTGAAGTCCCTGTATAGTGAAGTCTCTAACACTTTACTGCCCTATGGCAGTATCTGCTATGGAACTACCTTTACTTTGTAAGAATGTTGAGAATTTGAAAAAAAAAATCTGGTTGTGGCCAAAAATATATGCAGCAAAAAGATGGCAAGAAGGCTCTTGGATAAATATCCCTAAAGATGTGAAATCCTACATATATCGTGACAGTAATATAGACAAACACCCTGTGTAGTTCCCAGGAGTCTGTGAAGAGACAAAGGAAGAATTAGACAGATGCACTCTCAAGCTTGTTGTACATGGCCACTAATATGAGGTTGTACATGGGGCTGGCAACTTCATCATTTCAAATAAGTTGCCGCTGCAAGAGCATGTACATGGGGATTAGCTGCGGTGGTGGTTCCATGCTCCACAAGGAGCGCAAAGATAAGTGATGAAAATAGATCAAGTTTGACAGGCAGACTGATATCGAAAATAGATCAAGTTTGACAAGCAGACTGATATCGAAAATAGATCAAGTTTGACGGGCAGACTGATATCGAAAATAGATCAAGTTTGACAAGCAGACTGATATCGAAAATAGGTCAAGTTTGACGGGCAGACTGATATCGAAAATAAGGATACAAAAGGGTAAGACCATTGGGAAATATGTGGATGTCAGAACACACAAAAATGTTTATAGAATGTGTGATTCCTATAAACATACATTGGGTTTCTTGCCGGTGCTACGGAGTTTGTGCATTGTGCTGAGATCCTGTTTGTGTGATCTAAGGGAGGAGATCGGAGCACTGATGGAGTTGTCCGTGTGCAATGTAGATAGTTCTTAAAACCAAACCAAACCATGTGGACGTCAGAGGAAATCTGATGCAACACAGAAAGAAGAATCTTCATCTCTAATGTCAACGCAGTCCTATTGTGTGGTTCTGAAACATGGAGTACACCAAAAACTTCAACAAACAAGTTACAGATTTCATAACTAGGTGCTTGTTTAGATTTGAAGGATTTAATTGGCAAGACAAAATCACCAATATGAAACTGATGGCAAGATCCAAACAGGGGTCAGCGTGATGACATTGGATTGGACACACGTTGAAGAAACTTGTTGATGGTATTACAAGGCAGTCCTTTTTTTCTGGAATCCCCAAAGTAAGAGAAATTAGAGGAAGACTGAAAAATACATGGAAAAGGAAACTGGAAGCAGACGTGAAAGGCCTTGAATGGATGGTACAGGACAGAAAGACTTGGCATGAAGGTTTGTTCTCTTTATGAAGCTGAAGAATAATAAATGAAAAATTCTTACCTATTCTACATTTCCTCCTAAACAGATCTTAAGCATATCTGTGGGGATTAAAATCGGCACATTTTCCCCATTCACCCACTCAAACATTTCAGATCAGAATAAATTTTGAGTGACACTTAATGAATTTTGATCTCCATATTTTTATGTCTCATTGTCCATTGTATGTACCCTTTTTGTAAACATTACAGAAAGTAAACATTGCCATAAACATTTAATTGTAAACATTGCCATAAAAAAAAAATGTTGATAGTTATGTTTCCTTTGGTGTTTGTCATGATTTATGTAGTGTGTGGGTTTTTAATTTTCTTAAAGGGAATCTGCAGAAAGTGACGGAGGTGATGGACAGTTTGAAGGATCCGGATTAATTCAAGCTATGCAAAAAATATTTGGTGAGTAACACTTTTTATTATGCTTGTATTATGGGGGGGGGGGACACAACAACACCAGCTGTGTGAAAATTCACAAGCTTTTCCACAGGAGAGGCATCGGTGATGGCATCCAAACTGGTTAAGTCATTTTAAATTAAGTATTTTTCACTATTTTACTGAAGTTCTTTTTCATAAGAATACAAAAGGCAAGAGCAAGTTTTCATTGGATTGTGAAATATATGGAAATCAAAAGAAATCAAGTCCAACACAAAAGTAAGAATCTTCAACTCAAATATGGGAAAATCAAAAGAAATCAAGTCCAACATAAAAGTAATAATCTTCAACTCAAATATGTGATAATCAAAAGAAATCAAGTCCAACACAAAAGTAATAATCTTCAACTCAGATATGTGAAAATCAAAAGAAATCAAGTTCAACACAAAAGTAAGAATCTTCAACTCAAATATGTGAAAATCAAAAGAAATTAAGTCCAACACAAAAGTAATAAAGTAATAATCTTCAACTCAAATATGTGAAAATCAAAAGAAATCAAGTCCAACACAAAAGTAAGAATCTTCAACTTAAATATGTGAAAATCAAAAGAAATTAAGTCCAACACAAAAGTAATAAAGAAATAATCTTCAACTCAAATATGTGAAAATCAAAAGAAATCAAGTCCAACACAAAAGTAAGAATCTTCAACTTAAATATGTGAAAATCAAAAGAAATCAAGTCCAACACAAAAGTAAGAATCTTCAACTTAAATATGTGAAAATCAAAAGAAATCAAGTTCAACACAAAAGTAAGAATCTTCAACTCAAATATGTGGAAATCAAAAGAAATCAAGTCCAACACACACAAAAAAGAATCACATGTCAAAATATTGTATGGCTTTGAAACAAGGGGAACAAACAAAATAACAACCACGAAGTAATAAACTTTCATTAATGGGCACTTGCTTAGAAAGAAAGATTGAAGTGGTATGACCAGATCACCAATTTGCAACTGATGACAAAACCAGATTAAGTGCTTAGTGGAACTAGAGATGAGAGGAAGACACTGACAAAGGTAAGGACACATTTGGAGGAAACTTGTTGATAGCGTTACAATGACAGTCTTGTTCTGGAATCCTCGGGGTAGTAAGAGAGGGATACTAAAAAACACACGGAGAAGAGAACTGGAGACAGAAATGATCTTGAGCGGGTTGCACAGGACAGGAGGGCTTGGAAGGTACTTGTTGAAGGTATGTGCTCCACGTGGAGCTCAAGGATGATAATGATGATATAATAAGGATTCCCCCAGAAGAGGCATGAGTGACTGCATCCAAATTAGTGAAGTCATTTTTTTTTTTTTCTACGCTATTACTCGAGGCGAAATCTCCGGTTAATATGTGTAACCTGAGACTGATTTTACGTGAGTATCCCTTTTTTCCCCTGTACAATGACAGGTGTCCTCTCGCCATTCAGGCAGATACTCGCCAATTTTGGAGGTACCCATTAGAGCTGGGTCGGCTCAGGAGTCGTTCAGGTTATTCCAGTCCCTGGTCGAAGACACTCTTTCAAATGTTTTCGCCAGAGCTCGAATTATTCCAATCCAAGTCCCGGTCGACGACACTCCTTCAAATGTTTTCACATTTGAAGGCTCGAACCTGGATCACCCAAATGCCAGCGCATTGTGGTAACCATTACACCAGAGCTGCTCCTGTGAAGTCATTTAAAATGAAGTATTGTTCGATAGCTGTTATGATATTATAATTCCTTCTCTTCTTCTTGGATCCTTAGTCCCTGACTGATAAAGCAGTCAGTGGCCATCATGCCTAGTGGTGTATTGTAGGGCAGCTACAAACTGTCCCCATTTTGCTCGGTCGGTGGCCATCCTTCATGCAGTGCCCCAACTCTGGTTCATGCTTTGCATCTCGGCTACCACATTTCTCTGCTTGGTTGTCTTTGGTCTGCCACCCTTTTGCTGTCCTGCAGGGATCCATAGCATAGCAGTTCTTGTGATGCTGTCATGGTCTCTTCTGAGGACATGGCCTACCCATCTCCATTGTCTGCCTGCAGTGATGGTGAAGAATTTTCTTTAGGCAGGTTGTGTGGAAAGAGAATAATTTGGATATTTCCTTTTCTCTTATTCTCCAGCACTCCGCACTGTACAAAAGTGCAGAAAATACACAACTCTCATATAATCTTAATTTGGTATTTATGCTGTACTTAGAAGATGTGCAGATGTTATTTAGGTTGGGGGAGGCTGTCTGGCTTTATTCATTCTGTTACTGATGTCTTTACTTGTTCCGCCGTCTGGTGTTACTATGCTTCCTAGGTATGTAAATGTATTTGTTTGCTCCAGCTTTTGGTTCCTTATTTTAATGGGCTCAGGATTTATTACATTTAGTGATATGACCTCTGTCTTCTTCAGGTTGATGTTCAGTCCCACTTGTTGGCTGTATTTATTCAGCCTGTCTGTTTTTTCTTGAAACAAAATTCTGCTGATGTGAATGCGAGAGTAGTGCAGTATCATCTACGTATCATAGATCTTCTAGTGTGGTAAATGTTGTCCATCTTATTCCTCTAGGGGTATCCTCTGTTATCTGGTGCATCACCCAGTCTATGACAGTTAAAAATAGAATTGTTGACATCCCTGTCATACACCTGTTTTCACTTCGAAAGTAAGGTTACTCTGCCAAATACTACATGAAAAGTTAGCATTGATGCTTTTTATGATGAAAACAATACAGCTAGGGATCCCTTAAGCCCTTAGTATTTTCCATAAGCTATCCTTGTGTATACTGTCAAAAACCTTTTCAAAATCGACAAAGTTTATATATAGCTGTCTCTGCCATTCTGAGTACTGCTCTATTATGCTCCTAAAAGTGAAGATATGATCTGCGCATCTTCTGTTCTTTCTGAATCCTGCTTGCTCCTTCCTCAGTTTATGATCTATTGCTTTTGAGATTCTGTGGATAATTATCCTGCCCAATATTTTGCTGGGAACTGAGAGGAGGGTAATTCCTCTCCAGTTGTTGCAGTCTGTGAAGTCACCCTTTTTTTTTGGGTAATTTGATAATTGTTTCATTCAGATGGTGTTGTCTCTGTTTGCCAGATTTGTGCAAAGAGTGGTTCTTAGAGTTCTGCTGATAAATCAGGATCAATTTTAAATAGCTCTGCACTTAAGTTGTTGTGGCCAGGAGCTTTTCCGTTCTTCAACCCTTTGATAGCTGTGATAATTTCTTCCTTTCTTGGAGCATCTGTATTGATGTCCAGTTCATTTTCAGCCTCAGGAATGTTCAGCTGCATCTCTGGTGGTGTCTTATTGAGTGTTTCTCTGAAGTGTTCTGCCCATCTTGCTTCTTGCCCTTGTTCTGTGGTGATGAGATTTCCATGCTTGTCTCTTACTAGTGTAATATTATTTGCACCCCGTTTTCCACTGATGGTTTTTGTTATTTTGTATACTGTGCTTTGTTCATTCCTCAGTGCTGCTTCTTCTGCCTGTCTTGCAAGGTCTTCTAGGAAATTCCTTTTGTTGGCTCAGGTTTGACGTTTTACTTCCCTGTTCAGCTGACTGTACTGTTCAGTGTATATTTCCTTTAACCTGGGGGACTTTGCTTCTATTTTCTTTCTTTTGATTTCTTTTCTCATCGCTATGATTTTCAGTGTTGCTGGTGTCCAGTCTTGTATCTTCCTTTCTTGGAATCCCAAGCATGCTTCCTTACTTTCCCTATATATCGTTGAGAGGACACAGAATTTTTGGTCAACGTCTTCATCCTCTGTGACCTCCTGACTTTTGACAGTTTGATAACATATATATGTGCCACAAAAGCTTTCTTGATAAGGGAGTTCTTCAGTTTGTTGATGTCGTATCTTTTTTGTTTTCTTACCTTAGGCCAATAGTTCTAAGCTTCACCTTTATTACTGCCACTACTAGGTGGTGATCACTTCCCACATCTGCATCTCTTCTTACTTTCACATCATGTAATGAATGCCTCCATCTACCGTTGATCTATCTGGTTTCTGTCATGGCCACTTGGTGAATCCCATTTTAGTTTGTGAATTTCTGTATTAGCCTTCACTGTGTTGACCATCCTCTCTTCCAGAGTAAAGTACTGTTTCCCCTGTTGCTCTTTTAATTCTACCTGTCCCAGTCCATCTGCTTTCGCTTATCCCTAGGATATGTAATCTGTAGTTTCTCATTCGTTTCAGTTTTCCTGTCTCATTCATTGTCCTGACATTCCAAAATCCTGTTCTAGTTTCATTTTTTGATATCAGGATGTCTGTTTTCATGTCAGTGGCTTCCTTTCAGCTTTCACCACTTCAGACTCCGGATGTCCAACCCGCAGCAAGGTTTGTTCATGTGTTGCCATTTCCTTTACGTGATTTCTTTTTAACATAGACAGGGATGTTAGCCCTGTGCTAAAACCCCCAGCCTGGAGGACTGGGGTGCCTGCTTTAGTCTGACCCCTACCCACGCAGACCTGTCCAGCTTGGTAGAACCTGCCAGGAGTAAAACTCCTGCTGGTATAGCTCTGGGAGTTGTCAGGGTCAGGTTACTCAAGCTGCCATACTGCAACTAAGTATTGACACCAGTGATGGCAGTTTTAATTCCTGATATCTGTTATAATACTTTTATTTAATTGTCTTACATTGTTATTGGTCTTTACAGAATCTGAAAAATATCCCAAAGATACAAATACATCAGATGTTGACTTTTCAGAATTTCCTGATGAGGTGGACTCTACTGGATCGGACATGAGTGAATATGACTGGTCAGGTGGAAGTGATGATGAGCTGGGCTCACCGAGCAAAATGACGAAGGCAGCCAAAAAAAGTAGTCTGAAGAAGATGAAATTGTCTAAGACAGCTGGTCAGAGTAGTTCATCTATGCAAAAATCTGCGCCAAAGTCTGTCAGATTCAGCACTCCAAACTCGGCTTTGATCACAGAACCTTCCAGCACATCATCAGAGACAACTACATCACCTACACCAGTAATAACAAGCACGCCTGGAGCCCCTCCTTTATCCTCCTCAGCAAACAGACCAACAAAATTAGTGTCCCCTCCTTGTGGGCAGTCAAACCCTCCTCCACCTAGACCAGGTAGCAGGCCTGTCTGTAGCCCTCCCCCTATACCAGCTCGTCCGCCCAGACAGAAGGAGAGTCATAAACCGCTGAGCAAACCAAACTGTGTTGTGAAACCAACTGTTCCTCCACCATCACCACCACACAGAGAAAAGAGAGACAAGAAACTGGAGGCCTTGATGGATGCTATGGATCGAGAGTTAGCGGCAACAGACGTTGGCAGAAGTTTTGAGAGGGAACCAAAACAGGTAATTTGATAGGATATAGTCATTTATGTTTTGTTTCATCCTAGATAGTTCATCTTTTTTGTTTGCTATCATCATCCTTTGTGCTCTCTTTAGATCATGGAGCCACCACTGCAGCTTGCTCCCCTTACACGAAGCCTGCACCAAGCATTCACATGTAGCAATTGTTATACATGATGATGTGGCCAGCTCATTACACAATCTCATATTAGTTGCCTTGTACGATGTGGCTGAGAGAATAGTAGTTCTATTCTTTCTTTGTCTCTTTAGAGACCCCCCAGGGATCAACACAGGGTTTTTTGTTTTTTTTTTGCAGGAAGCCTGTCCCAAGCATTCACATGCTGTTGTAATGGTGGTTTATGTGACAATTCATTTTACATGATGAGATTGCACAACCCCCACATTATTCACCTTGTACAACATGCCTGAGGGTTCAGCAATCCTATTCTTTTTCTTTTTTTATCTCTTCGGGGAAACCCACAGAAACTACACAGGGTAAACATATCTGTTATTATTTAATCTCATTTTCTAATGTTTTATTGGCTGTTACTCACATCTTCACAGAGTTAATTTTAAACATACTTTTTTTCCATCCTAAAGACCAAACCAAAACGACCCAGCAGACCTCCACCACCGCTAGGGGCTTCAAAACCAAGCCCAAAGGCAGCCCAGAAAAACATAGAGGACGAGGATGATGACTTCCAGCCAGTGAACATTGACCTGACCGTTGTTAAAAATACTTTAGAATCCTTCAAGGCACAGCAGGGCTTGCCCGGCCCAGCTTCAAATATTCTTGCTGGCTTTGGGATCAAACTTCCACATGACAAAGTCAATGGAAAGACTTGAAGGGCATACATCTCTTGCGTCTGTCAAACTAATATCAAAATATGTTGTGGCATATGTTTTATACTTAAACTGGCATCTGTTCCAGAAGCTGTTTTTTTCTCTACGTATTTTTACACTTTTTGTGATGTCGCTACTTTGGCTATCATTTATTCTGCAGCAGGTTGTGTATTTTAATAAATACAGGTTTTGTTAAGGACACAAGGTTTAATATTAACAAAAAAGTATTTAGTCACAACATTTCCCATGACACTTTTTGTACAATGAAAGTAATAGCTTTAATAATGCTTTTTGTGTAAATAGTGTGTTTACGGTTGCAGTATTTAGAGACTCCATTCATTCATAATACGTTCATTACTTTTACATCAGTTCGTTCTTTATATTTATTTATTTCATTTGATATTCTTTTCTGTGTTATTGGAGTTAATGTCTTTGCATAGATGTCTTTCTTGTTTAGTATTTTTATTTCTTAAATAATTATTATTAGTCCCAGTGGAACACAAGATGAGAAGGAGATGCTGGCAATGGGCAGGATACACATTGAGTAAACCTGCTGATAGCAGTACAAGGCAGTCCTTATCCTGGAATCCCCAGGGTAAAAGAGGGAGAGAAAAGAACGTATGGAGACAAGACTTGGAGACAGACATGAAAGGGATGAAGAAAGAACACATGGAGACAAGACTTGGAGACAGACATGAAAGGTTTGAAGAAAGAACACATGGAGACAAGACTTGGAGACAGACATGAAAGGGATGAAGAAAGAACACATGGAGACAAGACTTGGAGACAAGACATGAAAGGGATGAAGAAAGAACACATGGAGACAAGACTTGGAGACAGACATGAAAGGGATGAAGAAAGAACACATGGAGACAAGACTTGGAGACAAGACATGAAAGGGATGAAGAAAGAACACATGGAGACAAGACTTGGAGACAGACATGAAAGGGATGAAGAAAGAACACATGGAGACAAGACTTGGAGACAGACATGAAAGGGATGAAGAAAGAACACATGGAGACAAGACTTGGAGACAAGACATGAAAGGGATGAAGAAAGAACACATGGAGACAAGACTTGGAGACAGACATGAAAGGGATGAAGAAAGAACACATGGAGACAAGACTTGGAGACAGACATGAAAGGGATGAAGAAAGAACACATGGAGACAAGACTTGGAGACAGACATGAAAGGGATGAAGAAGACATGGAAAGACCTTGAGCTGATGGCACGGGACAGGAAGACTTGGCATAAGTTTGTTGGAGGCATGTGCTCCTTGGGGAGCTGAAGGATAATGATCATTATGACTTACTTACTTAGTCGTTCCTGTTTTACCCTGGGGTGTAGAGGTTTGCCAGAGAGCGCCATACTGTGCTATCGGCTACCTCCCTCTGACCTGGTTCCAATCTAGTCCTCAGTCCATCTGGGATTGTCTAATGTTGTCCTCCCACGAAACTGTGGGTCGTCCTGGAAGTCTGGATCCCTGGCTCTTGGTTTCCCGTATTTGTTGTAGCAGCCGATCTTTCATTCTGCACACATGGCCATACCATCGTAGTTTGGACTATTCTACTTGGGTCTGCAAGGACTGGGTTTTGACTGGTTGCGGACCATGTCTCTTTTTGTAACTTCAGCCACCTTCCTCAGATACCTCATTTCTGAGGTTTGGAGCTGGCTTTTGTGGGTTGTAGTCATTTCCCATGACTTACATCCATACGTCAAGACTGGAACATAGGTGGAGCTATCTTCATCTTCTTGCCAACTTCTTTTTTGCTCAGGAATCCTCGATTTATGGCCTGAAAAAGTCTCCCAGCTGCTGCTCTTCGGGTAGCCAACTCTTCTTTGATGCCTCCCTTCTAGTCTATGATAGCTGCAAGATATTTAAAGTGGTTGACCTCCTCCAGGGTCTGTTCTCCCAGCATAATCTGATGCCTTCTTCCCTCTCATGATATCACTATGGTTTTTGTTTTGGAGCTGCTGATAACCATCCCTCTCTTCTCTAGTTTTTCCTTCCAGACTTGCAGGTTGGAATAAAGATTTATCTCTGATTTAACAATCAGGCCAACATCGTCACCAAATGCCAGCTCTGAAATACAGACCTGTGTCATCATCTTCCATTACCTCACTGAATATTTTGTGGTCCTTTCCTTACATGCTTTGATGACATCGTCCATGAGAAGTATCAAAAGATAAGGTGACAGAATATCAGCCTGTCTTACTGGAACATTACTGGTGGTTCTGAACTCTTCCGTCTTATGGTTTACCGTCCTCACATAATTTCTGCAAGTCTTGTAGAAGCTCTGTATAGCATGGATTAGAGGTGCTGGTATGTTCTTCCCTGCTAAGCAGTCCCAAAGTTTATTCCATGGGACCTTGTCAAACGCCTTCTCCAGATCCAAGAAACAAAGATGCATCTCACCTTTATACTCAAGGGCCTTTTCACTCAGCTGCCTGAGTGTGAAGATAAAGTCCTGAGTACTTCGGTTTGCTAGGAAGCCACACTGTACCTCATCCATTTGTGGCTCAGCCAGGCATCTGAGTCTCTGCTCCAGGATTCTAGAGTAAATTTTACCAGGGACACTGAGCAGGCATATGCCTCTAGGATGTCCACATTGTCGGTTGTCACCCTTTTTGAAAATGGGTGTTATAATCTCCCTATCCTTTGGTATGGTGTTGTGGTGCCATTCTGCCTGTAGGGCCCTCAGGAGGAAGTCATCTGCTGCTCCCATGTACCTAACCATTTCTGGTGTTATACCATCATGTCCTGCTGCTTTACCCATCTTGATTTTCTCCAGTGCTGCCTTCAGTTCTTCCATCTTGATGCCATCTTCATCACCATTGGTTTCCTCTTCTGTGATAGTGGTTATCATTTCTGAGGCTTGACCTTGCTCACAGTCAAGGAGCTCTGAGAAATATTCTTTTCATCACTTTCTTTGGGGTAGTAAGAAATTTGTATTGTTTATCTTTTGTAAATTTAAGAGGGCACTGTTTTTCCTTCCTCGTGTTCTTTAGGGTCTTGTAGAACAATTTCTGGTTTTCTTGAGCATGTTTTTTTAACTTTTCTCCAAATTCTTCCCAGGATTTCTGTTTTGCTGCTAGCACCTTGTTCTTTGCTTCTGTTCCGAGTATCACATATTCCCCATATTTCTCTGTTGTTTTTTTTTCTATGCATAGTCAATGACTGATTTCTCATTCTTAGTTGGGTCATATCTGGTGTATGTTGTTGTTTAACTAGGGCTGCTGAGCTTCTCGCTCCTTTGCAGCCAAGATCAAGTTGAAGATTCCTTGGTATGTTCTACAATGTAGATCTAGGCTTTTCCTGTGGCTTTTCTGCCATTCCAAATTGTGCCGAGTTGAAGTCATGAGCTCCAGTTTCTCCAGCTTGTCTTGCATTTAAAGGATCCCAAGCTAGGAGTAAGAAACGTGTGGCATACAGTGCATTTCTGGCCATCCAAAGAGGCTCTCCAACGATGCAGAACTAAAATACTGTGCTCTGGTTCTGGGCTCTCCCAAGGAATTGTCACATCCTGCACAGAGCCACTTCTTAGCTCCCCCTGCCTATCACTGGGTCCATAGCGAGATCCTCCTGCGTGCAGTCAACCAGGTCAATGCCAAAGAATCACGTCTGGGGTCCAAGTGACTTCTCCAAGCTTAGTGTGCAATGCTTAGTTCTCAACATGTTTCACCACAGGGGGAATCCCTGGAAGTGTGTGGATGATTTCAAAAGTCAATGAGGGTGTAATTAGCCTCACAGACAGTGGTTCACTTCCGGTGGTGTATGCGCTTATGGGGGAACTTTGTGTTCTTAATGACATGGTTTTGCTCAGTGCAGAATCTAAGGAGTCGCTTTCCATTGTCATTTAGTGTATCTTCTCCATATCTTCCAATAACTCCATTCCATCTAGCATGGTCATTTCCAACTCATATATTTGCAACTCTGGCATTGAAATCTCCTAGAAGGATAATTTCATCCAAGCAGTCGTCCACTGTCTTTTGAAGCAGCTCGAAGAATTGCTCTTTGACATCTGCTTGCTCATCTTCATTTGTCCCATACACAATGACGGGGCTGAGCTGACTATGGTTTCTCCTTTCAGATTCAGCACCATAATGCGCTTCGAGACAAAGTGCCATCCTTTGATGTTATCTGTTTGGTTTTTAGCCACAATACAACCCACACTCCCTTTAGCTCTTTCGTTTGTGGGGACTCCACTGAAGAGCATCATGTTGCCATTGAGATCCACAACTCCTTGCCCTTTTTTCATAGTTTCCATCAGAGCCAGGATTTCTAATTTTGTTTTCCTCATCTCCTCCACTAGCTCCTCCTCTTTCCCATTAATACTTCTACAGTTCCATGTTCCGTAAATTGTCGTTCATAATTCGTACCAGTTCGTCGCCGTTAAGATCAGTCCAGTTTTCTCTCCGTTGGTTCTTGTAATCATATTTTAAGGTAAACAGGTGATTGGCCTGTTGTGCCTTTGCAAGGTGGAAGGGCTGCCTCCTTACGACCTCCATGCATGCCACCCTCCTCCTTTTTTCAGCCTATGCGGAGTTGATGATGATGAAATTATTTTTTATTTTTCCACATAATGCTTATTCTTTATTATTTTCTCATAACCATTTTATTTTTCTCATCTTTGTTTCTGGCTGTGGCTGGCGAAGGATAATCCCATAATGCCTCATGTTTCTCATGCATCGTTCATTTTTAAATCTGACTTCAGTACTATTGTTCATTTTTTTACTTTCTTTAATACTTTTACCGTGGTTTGTTATATACGAGAGTATGTATATATTTTTATGGTTTTTTTAGTTGATGCATAAATAAGTTCTTGTCATAATATGATAATACTTATAACTTAAGCATTCTATCTTAGATATGATACTAGCAGATTCATTTTGTATTACTTTAAGATAATCAAAAGATTTTTTGTAAATTTTTTGTATAATGCTTGTGATGTGTGCTAAAGTTATTATTACCAAGAAGTATAAGTTCTCAACCAAAATGAGACATATAGTTGTATGAAACTATGTAAAAGTAGAAGAGTCCCATACTTTTTTATTCTTGTTTTAAATATGGTGTGCTCAATTACCTGTTGAGAGTATTATATCACAGATTCAGTATTGTGTTGACATCTTGCATTAGCCTGCAATTGGGCTAGATCAGATTTTAAAGCCATATTTTTTCAAATGAATAATAAAATGATAATCAGTTTTAGGAAACCAAAAAAACGTGGCAGCTTTTATTTGTAGTGTAGCGTGAAACAAAATGTGATATTTCATTGATTTTGGAAAACCTGACTTATTTTAAATCAAAGGAATATCAGGACTAAAATCAACAAATGAAAAGAAGTCTTATCTTCTCCAGACCCAGATAAGGGAGAAACTATATAATGATGACAGATGCCTGAGACGAACTGCCAGTGGTATAAGAGAGATGGATGTGGCTATTTGATAGTGAATGATGAAGAAGAAGAAAGGGAGTCTTATTTATGTAGAAATGATGGCTGAAAATATACATGAATTAATTGTAAGAACAGATGTAACAAAGAGAGATCAGATGTTAAATATGGATTAGACATTACCCTGACAACGTTAGCTGACCTATAAACTTTTGTTTTGAGTAAAAATAGTTTATGCTGCAGTTTACAACTGCCTGGCACGCTCAATTTCAGCAAACAATATTATTCAGGTTAGCTTTCCTTAGCCTTTGGTTGTCTTCAACCTGCCTGCAATGTAGCAGGTGGCTTGAAATCAGAGTTTTTCTTCTCCTAGATGTGTTGCGGCCCACGGCTTATGAGTTTCATCTGCCCGGAGCATTCTGTGTTAAGGGCACATCTCCTGTTAGCAAAAATAGATTCCACCGTGAGAATGCTAGGAGCTGGGCTTTTACTGTCAGCGGCTATATTATGTGTATGTCTTAGGGGTATTTTTAATGGACTTTAGAGCTTATCCTCATCTCCTCTCCCGGCTATGACAGCACTATGTGTCCTCCCGGCTATGACAGCACTATGTGTCCATATTGAGAGTACAGACAAACAGTAGAAAATGTCTTCCAGGACTGTCTGCTCCATGAGCAGAGCAGAGTGGCAGCATGGCCTTCTCCAATGCAGTTGAGGGAAAGACCGAATGGTGATGAGAGACACCTGAGACGAACTGCCAGCTTTATTGTTATTGTTGAATAGAATCGACTTCATTGCACTCTGGGCAAACCCATAAGTGCTCAGTCTCCCTCAGTATATGTCGAAGAGCGTGAATACTAACTGTTCCTATAGCTCGCTGGTTGTATACACGACGGATGCATAGTCTCATGCCAGCTTTATAAGAGAGGTAGATGTTGTTTAACTAAGACTGCTGAGCTTCTTGCTCTTTTGCGGCCAGTACCAAACTGAAGACTCCTTGGTATTATCTACTCCGTGATTTCCTGCCACTCCGAAAAACATGTTGAGTTGAATTCATGGGCTCCAGTTTCTCCAGCTTGGCTTGCATTGAAAGGATCATCACATCTGAGGAAGAAGTAGCATGTGGCATACCGTGCATTCCCCATTATCCAAGGGGGGGGGGGCTCTGCAAATATGCAGAGCTAAAGTACTGGGCTCTGGTTCTAGGCTCTCCTAAGGAATTGTCATGTCCTACACCGAGCCACTTCTCAGCTTACCCTTCTTATCATGGGTCCACTTTTAGATCCTCCTGCATGCAGCCGACCAGATAAAAGCCAGAGTTACACTGGGGCTCAAGTGACCCCCTGGAAGTGTGTGGATGATTTCAAGTGTCAAAGAAGGTGTAATTAGCCTCACAGACAGAGGTTCAATTCCACATCTGTATACTATAGCATTGTGCTTAGTTGGTGGTCATAAAAGGATGACTCCAGACATATCTGCATGCATACAAGAGGGATAGATGTAGTTATTTGAGAGCCAGCGAAGAAGAACAAGTCATGTTGGTACGCTTGGCTGCTGATAGACATAAAGATTAGAACTTCTTTATGGCCTTCACAGGTCGTTGTACACTATAACTGAAGCAGATGAATTGATGTTGACTCGTTGAAGAGTGTAAATTATTGTAGTCGAACAGGCTTTTTTTAACCTGACATGTGACATGACACACGCCAGGATAACCCATGCATTTTAGGCATCCTTCTCTTTTTTTCAGTCTGTGTCTGATTAGCAGAGTGGTTAATCTGCTTGCCTCTCACAGCAGTGTTACTGGGTTCAAAACCTGGTAGCATCATGCTTCCGTCTGCCCAGCTATAAATGTGTACCTAACTCAGCTTTTAAGTTAGGGAAGACAAAGGCAGCAAGGGAACTGATGTCCCTACTTTATGAAGCTGAACCTTGTATTGTGAAGCATTTCACTCCCCTATGGCAGTATTCGCTATGGGGGCTAAATTCACCTTTTTCCCCTTAAGGGGCTTGGGGCTACCAGCCATGTTTAATTCCTGGGGGTCTCTGAGGAGACAGAGGACTACTAATCCCTCATACATGTTGTAAAAAGTGACTCATGTGGAGTTTTGTATGGGGGTCACATTTTCCTTATGAAGTGACAAAACTGATATTTGTTCAAATATACATTTATCAACATGAAACTAAAAATATTGAAGTTATATGAGAATCTTGTGGTGTTGTGTATACTCTGTATTACTGCATTATTCAAAAAATGGGCGCTGAACAAGCAATAATGAACAGATCTTCAGAGTGTATTTATACTCATACTCAAGAATGGGGCTTATTTCATGACAACTGAAACAACCACATTATGACAGAGGTGTTAACAGTCAAAGGGGTGTAACCACGTATATAGCTTTATATTCTTTGATCCTTAACCACTGGCTATCAGAGCAGTCAGTGGCCATCACACCTGGTGGCATCTTGTAGGGCAACAACAAACTGCTTCCACTGTTCTCGGTCAGCGGCCATCCTTCGTGCAGTGCCCCAGCTCTGGTTCATTCTTTGCATCTCGACCTCCACAGCTCTCCGCCATGTTGTTTTTGGTCGGCCTTTCTTTTACTTTCCTTCAGGGGTCCATAGCATAGCTGTTCTTGTGATGGCATCGGGGTCTCTTCTGAGGATGTGGCCAACCCAACTTCAGCGTCTGCCAGCTATGATGGTATGCATGTCCTCTTGGTTGCTCTGAGAAAGCAGTTCTTGGTTGGTGATGGTATAACATATATATAGACCTAGCTTAGTAATGGTTTTTTGCTAGAGTTGTTTGGTTTGGTTTAGTTTAAGGATTATCTTCATTGCACACAGACTGCTCCATCAGTGCTCTGATCTCCTCCCTTAGATCAAACAAGGAGGATCTCAGCACAGTGCATGAACTCCGTAGCACCTGCGAGAATCCCAATGTGTGTATAGGAATCACACATTCTATAAATATTTTTGTTGTGGGTAGGTTTCTAATTTTTAAATTTTTGCCATGGCAGCGACCTGATAGGCCTACTCTTTTACGATTTCCAACTGCTGTGGGATTTTTAACGTGCACAACTTGCACATGGGACTTATTATTTTTTCGCCCTTATCCGAGAAGGCTAGGCACCCGATCTCACTACCCATGAGACCAGGGGGGAGTATGACATCATTAGGGCCACTGGTTCTGAAAAACATTTTTCCCTCAACTGGGAATCGAACCCGGTACCTCTAGAACTCGAGGCAGACGCCATACCTCTTAGCCACTCCGACCCCCTAGAGTTGTTTACCAAAGAGAAATAGTTTATTTGTCTAAATAGAGAGAGTGAAGTAATGATGTAGAGTTACAGTTCTATAGTGAATCTCACAAGAGACTGATGTTTTACATGTTGGAAAAAAACAGGAGTCATTTGTAAAAGATAAGGTTGTAAATTGTGGCGGGAGATGAATTTTCTCTGAGCTGATTACCTCATTACATAATTTGTCCAGTAGGCAGTTCTAGTTTGACAGTTGTCATGTGAGGATGCTTGTTGAAGTTAACGACAGACTGATGTCTGGTTTTTTGTTTTTTTTTAATCACAAGAGAAGACAATGAGCCGAAGTGTTTAATTATTTTTTTTCTATGGTTCATGAGTCATAAACCTAATATGTTTGATTTCTTGATATTAACATTTGTGAAATGTGTATTGTGTGAATTTTTGATTATGGAAAATGTGTATTGTGTGAATTTCTGATGCAAAGAAGCAGAAAGTGTTTTATTTACTTAAAATAATAATAATAATAGCCCCTTCAGTCATAACTGACTATGGGAATGCGCCCCTGAGGTGACAGCCCTCAACTGCTTTTTTCCCTGGTGTTCCTTTTCTTCTTCTGCGTACGTCATGAAAAGGACGTTGGTTGTGATGTGTTAGTTTACAGTGAAGCTGCGATATTTGCACCTTTCGGCTGACACATCCGACTTCAGCACGGCATTATTTTAGACACTTCGATCCCTACTCTCTCAGCCAGACTGCAGTGAAGCAGCCTGTTTCCAGGACCACCATTTGGAGGTGGAGTAGGGTCTTGGTCAGCTCTGGTTCACTGACCCTGACGCAAGCAGTCTAGCTATTGGTCGCTGACTGCATTCCTCACTTTTGACGCGTCTTAGGTCCCTGGTGTTCCTTTTGACATTTTCTCCACTCTTCTGCTTGCCATGAGAGCTTCTTTTCACCCAATCTGAGGTGGCACCGTGGAGAGCATCGCCACTTAATGCAATCAAAGCTGATCGCAGCTTCATCCTCCCAGGTTAAGCATGGAGGCAAATCTGGAGTCATCCTTATATGACCACCAGCTATGCAAAATGCTATAATATACATATGTGGAAGTGAACCTGTGTCTGTGAGGCTAATTACACCCTCATTGACTCTTGAAATCATCCACACACTTCCAGGGATTCTCCCTGTGATGAAACTTGTTGAGAACTCAGCATTGCACACTAAGCTTGGAGAAGTCACTCGAGCCCCAGACTCAACTTTTTGTCTTTGACCTGGTTGACTGCATGCAGGAGGATCTCACTATGGACCTAGTGATAGGCAGGGGGAGCTGAGAAGTGGCTCTGTGCAGGACATGACAATTCCTTGGGAGAGCCCAGAACTAGAGCACAGTATTTTAGCTCTGCATCGCTTGGGTGGCGGGTAAAACAGGAAAAGCCTAGATCTACAGTGTACATAATAGCAAGGAGACTTCATCTTGGTATTGGCTGCAAAAGAGCAAGAAGCTCAGCAGCCCTAGTTAAACAACAAAAATCCTCCAGGTTGTTGGGTTTATGTCCAGTGCCCTCATGTCTCTCTTGCACACATCTTTGAACCTCAGATGCGGTGGCCCAACTGTTCTTTTGTAATCTGCCAGTTTCCATACAAAGATATCTGCAACCATCTTCCATGTGGCGGACATGGCCAAGCAAGTGTAGCGCTGTCTAAGCAGTGTATACATGCTTTAAAGGACAGCACGTGACAAGACCTGGACATTTGTCACTTTGTCCTTCCATGAAATACCGAAATGCGGCATAGGCAACATAGATGGAAGGTATTGAGCTTCTTTCTTGCTTAGCATAGATTGTCCATGTCTTACTGCCATATAGAAGTGTGCTGGTGACACAGGCATTATATACTGCAGCTTTGGTCTTCATTGCGAGTTTGGAGTTTCCCCAAACACGTGATGTGAGGCGGCAAAGTTGGCTGCAGCTTTGCCAATGCGGCTGTCAATTTCTGTGTCCAGAGAGAGTTTGTCGTTGATGGTATGCCCCAGGTATGTGAAGTGGTGCACCACTGCCAATTCATAGTTATCGATAGTGATAACTGGTGCAACATCCACATCCTGACTCAGCACATTTGTTTTCTTTAGACTTAGTGTAAGGCCAAAGTCCTTGCATACTTAGGAGAAGTGATTCATCAAGCTCTGAAGTTCCTGATGACTTTGAGTTACGATTGCAGCGTCATCAGCGAATAGTAAGTTTCTTATAGTGACCCTTCTGATTTTTGTTTTTGCATTCAGCCTTGTGAGGTTAAACAGTCAGCCATCTGACCTAGTGTGAAGACATATTCCTTCAGTTGCATCTCTGAATGCATGTTTCAAGAGCAAGGCAAAGAAGATTCCCGAAGAGGGTCAGAACCAGGACGCAACCTTGTTTAATGCCACTGCGTATGTCAAAGGGCTGTGATGTGCTTCCAGAATACTGGACTGTTCCCTTTATCTTCATGGAATGACTTTATCATTTCCAGTGGTTTAGTGGGGTAGCCTATTTTCAGGAGGATTTTGAAGAATCCATCCCTGCTAACCAGGTCAGATGCCTTTGTGAGGTCTATAAAGGCGATTTATAAAGGCCTTTTCTGCTCTCTTGATTTTTCCTGAAGCTGACAGAGAGAAAAGATCATGTCTGTTGTTGATCTACCAGCTCGGAATCCACACTGCGACTCTGGTTAATTGCGCTCAGCTAACTTGTGTAGTCGCATTAAGATGACTCTGGCAAAAACTTTACCAACAATGCTAAGAAGAGAAACGCCTCTGTAGTTATTGCAATCACTTCTGTCTCCTTTATTGTTATGTAATGTTACAATCCTGGCATCTCACATGTCTTGAGGGATAGTTGCCTCTTCCCAGCACTGGCACATCACCATATGCAGGGAATGTAATAGTGTGCAATTACATCATTTGATTTAATTGGGAGGAATCCCATTGCTGCCTGGTGCTTTGCCAGAGGCCAAGCTATCAGTGGCCTTGCTGAGTTCTTCCAATGTTGGCTCAGCATCCAGCTCCTCCATAGTTGGCAGGCATTTGACAGCATCAAGGGCTGCAGGTGTGATGGTATGTTCTCTAGCTTAAAGCTCAGAGTAGTGCTCGACCCACCTCTCCATCTGTTTAACCTTATCGGTTAATTTCCCCTCGCCTATGGTTTTTAAAGTGCTGTCTTATTTTTGGGGGGGACCAAGAGCTTTCTTTATACCGTCATACGTATCTCTAGTGTTGCCTGTTTGCGCTGCGGTCTGGATGCTCTTGCTGAGCTATGGCCAATACTCATTTGCACAATGTTGAGCAGTTTGCTGGACTTTTCTTATCGTGGCCTTTGGCATCTGTAGAGTTCTAGCTCTCAGTGAACGTTTGTATTCAGTCGCAGCACTGTGCTTAGCTTCAGTGACAGGTGTCATCACATCTGATGAAGCATCAAACCAGTCATTTGACTTTGCTGTCTTCTTAGCAAGCACAGGACTGTGAATGCTGTTCTGAAGGTGCTCCCAGTTCTCTGTAACAGTATCACCATGCTGTGGGCTACTGAGTGCTTTCTTGAAGGTCATGGTAAATTAAACGATCATGACAGGGTCTGACATTTTACTGATATTGAAATATGGTTTTCCTTCATGTCTGACACGATGGAGTTTTGTTAGTTATGCTCTGATTTTACAGCAAACCAAGGAGTGATCTATATCACTGTCTGCACTATGGTACAAGGGCGTAGAGAGCACGAACTTGAGAAGTGGTCTTCTAACAAGAATCAGATACAGTTGGTGCCAATGCTTGGATCGTGGGTGCCTCCATGACACCTTATGCTGGGGTTTTGTCTGAGAGTTGGTGTTGGTCACGCAAAGGCCGTGATGTACACACAACTCCATGAGCCGTTGTCCATTTTCATTCATCTTGCCAATACCAAACCTGCCCAGACATGAAGGCCATGAAACATTATCGGCATCCACTCGAGCGTTGAAGTCACCAAGGAGAACAGGTTATTCTTGTCTAGGTGGGCTTTCAATGACTGTTGCTAGATTCTCGTAGAACTCGTCTTTAGCATCTGAAGCTGAGTACAGAGTAGGAGCATACACACTGACAAGTGATAGGACCTGCACTAGTTTGCAAGCAGAGCATTAACAGACATTCTGGTCCATTCTCACCTGGTTCAGCCATATTTTTTTACCACAAAACCTACTCCATGTTCTCTAGTTTTATTAAGGTCTTTCTCTTGTCAATAAAATATGTAGTCCTTTTAACATTCCAGAGCCTGCCAGGCATGTTTCCTGACGTGGAGCTATATCTACCTGGAGTCGTTTAAGTTCGTCGTTGATTATGGCTGTCTTCTTGACATCATTTATGTCCTGCAGGTTTTCGGGTAGTCCGGAAGTTTCAACATCCCAATCTAATAGTTGGTTTCTTTCTATTATTTCTAGTTTTGTGATAATTACTTGGTGTGAAATTTTGTGTCCACAGTTCGGGTTTGACCAGTGGGGAAAGCAGACAGTGTCAGGACAACACCTAATTGGCTGAGAGCTGCCCAGCTTGAAGCAGGCGGTAGTTGTCCAGTGAGATCCTAGAACCTCTACCACTATCGCAAGTAGCCCCTGGTGCCATGCCCTACGCAGTTTTTTGAGGTTACTGTCTAACAAGATTCATAAAATATTAAAGATTCATTACAGGTAATCTTCAGTTTGGAAACAACATTCAGTCTGATGATTGCCAGGTAATTACTTTATGTAGGAATTTTTTTTTTTCTGCTATACAACGTGAATAATACTTGAAAACAGTATGTCTGTTTTTCCCAGTATTAAATAGCAAAGTTTTTGTAAATTCTCATTGTCGTGTCATAAATAATGCACAGTATTACTTAAATTTTGACATTCTTTTTTTTTTTCCTTTAAAACAACATTTTTATTCCCTTTTATTCTTTTTAATTGATTGGAAACGGCATGTTTCATTTAATCCTGTCGTGAAGCGTGAACTCTTTATTTGTAAATCTTGCTCACATTTGTTATAGTCAGCCAGTCATGAGCTAGTCACTTGTACAAGTGTTATTTCAGTAGTTTGTCACAAAAAAGTTATTTCACCACACAAGCATTATTCAAATACACTGTAGACCCTATATAACTCAGCTCAATATAATGCAGGATCGCTTATACAATGATAAAATGTTGAACCCCCAATTATGCCAATTGTCCCCTTTTCACATGCATACATTTTTGTTGTTTAGCAATAAAAACAAAATGTTTGAGTGAAATCTTTATTTTCAGCATCCAGAATGAAAGATGTACATGATTAATATATCTTTTACTTATTTTCACTCATTCATGTGTGACGATAGTTTATACTTATGCATGCACATATATCAGATTAAAGTGAGATAAAGTCATAATGACAAAAAGTGAAATGGTTTAGTTAGTAATAATACAGGTGGAATTAGTATACATAAAAACATGTTGCATTCAATTTGAAAGACACCCAACAAGTAAAATGCAAACTTACAGAGGACAATTTAATGTTGTAGATGCTAAAACTTTTTTTTTTTTTTGCCTTGGAACATCAAGGTGATCCATTTATGAAGAAATATAACGTAAAATATGGCCATATTTCACCCGTGTGTTGCCGGGGCCCGAAAGGGGAGCAAAGAATAGTAACACTGCACCCTACCACGCATGTCATAAAAAGCGACTAAGGAGGGTTGGGCATGGGGCTGTTTACCCCATCCCGTAAAAACTTCGCACAGCGGGCTGATCACCTGCTTGCCAACCAATCTGATTACGGAAACAACGATAGATTGTTTGGTCTGTTTTTGTTCCACAAAGACGCCACTAGGCGTGGTGGAAACAGCGATAGATTGATCAATTTGTTGTTGCCCTAAGACGCCACTAGGCGTACTGGCCACATACTGCTTTGCCGGTTGGTGGCTAAGGATGGTAGAAGAAGAAGAATGGCCATATTTAGTGAATTCACAACACTTTTTCTATAGTCCCTTACAGAAACCACAAAATGTATACCGTATTGTATTACATAATTTTTGCAACCAATAAACTAGAATAATGTCATGTAAGAAATGTTGTCAGTTGTTTAAAGTTTGAACAGGATCTTTAACTGCATCTTAATCCTGTCACCAGTTATCTGGTGTAACTGTAGGTCTAGTTCTGTTGTCTTTTGATAGACCAGGCTAGGGCAATGTTCACTCATCAGTTAAAACTGATGAATCTGACATTCCTGCATTACTCCAGTTATTTGATGACATAAAACTCTCATCAATCAAATCATCATCACTGCTAATGACGTTTACTTATATTATGCATTCATTCATTTAGAAGGCCTAAACAATATAGATATACTGCTTGCTATATTTCTCTAGCAATCTGAAAAAAAAAAAAAAAAATATTGTTGATTAGTCACACAGATATAATAATAAATAACATCTGCTGCTTTTGGTCACTCACATTGGTTACTTAAACACTAAGAAATCACTTTATGGTTTTAAAATGTGGGTTGGATTAAATGGGGGAATTTTTTTAATTTACTATTGACAGATCTAAAGCAACACTGTCAGTGTTGATTCTGTAATTGTGATGAGACTGAGCAGTGCTGTCAGCGTTGCTACAGACTCTACATTTTTGTTGTTTACGGAACTATATATGCAGGAGTTACCCTTTTCAGCTTCAAAAACATTTCCACATGAAAGTGTCTTCAGTTTCTGAGACCAAAAAAAAAAAAAAAAAAAAGCTGGTCTTAAATTATTTTGCTATTAAATATCTCCTACAAATGGAATTTATATTACATAATGGGACCTGTTAAACAAAATGCTTTGTACCAGGAGTTTTTAGATCATGGGTTTTCCTTAACTTGGAGCACTATGCATAGTTTTTTGGGGGATTAAAAATTGATTCTCACCAGTACAGCAGCAGATGATCGATAGATGTGAATGTCCATCCCATAAGAAACCCAATTGTTTTATAAAAGGACTTGAGAATTTTTATGCTGGTTGACTGTTTCATGCAAATATCTGACTTATCAAATGCAAATACAGCATCCCCAGCTTAGCCCTGTTAATTCGTTCTTGAAAAATCGAGCGCTAACCGAAAAAGCACTAAACATAATTTGATTTCCCATAAGAATTAATAGAAATCAAATTAATTCATTACCGAGGTCTAGAAAGCTGTATTAATTTAAAAGTGAAAAAAAAACAAAATCAATAACATTTGTTAACTACCTATAATTATCAGAAATATTGAACACAATGGAAATATAATGCATATAATGTACTTACAAAAAATATGTACAAAATATTATAGGACTGCAACTTCCATCACTTGTGGCTACAGTTGTCATGGCGGAGCTGTCTTCATCATCAGACGACTGGTTAGCAGAAGGTTTTGTAGGTATGGAAAACGTTTTTTCTGGCTCCATATGTAGAAGCCACGGCTACTTGGTGAATGGGACCAGAAGATATTCGAGGAGACTTTAAACAAAAAAAAACCAATCAAGCTTGCTTTGCTTTGCCACCTTCTTTATCTCTTCAAGGAGCACTTTGTAGCAATTAAGATCTTGTTCTAAGTTACAGATTACCATAAAACTGCATTCAGTTTTGGGGTCATGATTCATTATGCTAATAATGATGATGCTTCTTGGCTATCCCACCACCCTGAATTAACTTGATGAGCATGTGAAAGGTATATTCCTGGCTCCCATGGAATTTAGCACACAGCGTAAGATCACATTTGTAAAGCGTAGAATGGGCATGTGGCATAAAATAGAAACAGGGCTATACAGAAAAAGTGATACTCAAACAAGACCAAGGGATTTCTGTAATTGTCATTTGAACTGAATCTTCTGTATTGACATTTTTAAATCATTTGCTGTATATTTTTAATTTGTTGCAAACAAGACAATTTGTTACAGCCTGATTATGGCAATGTGGCCAGAGGCACAACTTTATTATACAGTTGAAATACCATCATCACATTTGTTACTTATTAAATGCATAATAGATAGTGGAGATAATAGGGCCAAAACTAATGAGAAAAAAGAGCCAAAACACGTGTCTGAGCTGGGGAACTCTTCTGATGATCAGATTGCCTCCTGTTGTAACACTATGTATTATAAAGTTTCTTAAAATCATAATGAGTTTGGTAAGCACAAGCTTTCCAGCAGCTGGTAGGGGATATAATTTTATCCTCAAGGACTTATTCAGTTCAGCAGATCTGATGTGAAACCAGTTTAAGTGTAGACTCATTGTGACTTTAAAATCTCGCATATACGTTTGCTTATTATTTGGAAATTGAGGAAACCCTCTGCTGAAATATATTTCTTCTTTGCTTTTCAGTTGCCTATCTATAGCCAAATCTCTCCAAGCTTTCTGTCTTGGATAGTCCACTCCAATTGTCTCTGTGTCTTATTTGTTTTTCTGATTTTTGTCTTGTGCTGTTTTCTCTGTCTGCTGTTTAGATGATGTTTTCTTTATCCAACCCAACACCAAGAGTGGAAAAGACAAAATAGTCAAATTAATGTTACTTTGTACTGGATCATCATCAGATCCACATCGGAGGTCTGCTGCAGTGGATCTCCAATGTCTTCTGTCTCTTGTCTTGATGGTACATTCTGACAGACTCTTTCCTGTCCATCTCTTGTCTTGATGGTGCACTCTGATAGAATCTTTCCTGTCCATCTCTTGTCTTGATGGTGCACTCTGATAGAATCTTTCCTGTCCATCTCTTGTCTTGATGGTACATTCTGACAGACTCTTTCCTGTCCATCTCTTGATGTTATCTTCCTGCTTATAGCGCTATCTTGCTCTTGCACGTTTGCTTTCAACTTTTCCTTCTATTATGGTCTTCAGTAAGGTGTTATGTTTTAACATGGCCAGAATATTTTAGCTGGATCATACCAACCAGTAAAAACTGTGTCTGTGCAGGGGGAAAAAATGACATAGTAATCTCCACCTTCAGACATTTTTACATCATCGCCATTTGGTAGTAGTGAGTTGATTCACGGCCTTGTGTAAAATTGGAGGGGGGGTGGTCTATATGGAGAAAAAGGCACAGAGGACTACCGCTGCCTCAGGCATGTCAAAAGAGGCTACTAATATGAGGTTGTGCACGGGGTTGGCAACTTTATCATATTAAACAAATGGCTGCAGAAACCAATGCTGTATAGCATGTGAATGATTAGTGCAGGCTTCCTGTATGGGGACCAGCTGTGGTGGTGTCTCCATGCTCCGTAAGGAGCTCAAAGGAAATGGATGATGATTGATTGACGTTTTCAACATCATTGCTCATTTGATATTAGTGAGTTCATTTACTGAACATTTTGATCACTCAAAGGCCCATTCTCCGCACTTTTTGGTCTGGTGCATTTTAAAATCATGCAAAATATAGATGGTTGTAATATGTGAACTAATAATTCATAGTTGTGAATGAAACTTTTATCTCTTTCATTTATTCTGCAATGTAATGTAAGCCATTCTTCGTATGCGATTAATTTCATGTCTTCATCTGGCCACTATCTTAATTTATGTTGCTATCCAGAGCATGTTTTAGTACACATATTGTACATGGTTTTGACATAGTGTTATAATATAATAATAGCCCCTTCAGTCATAACTCAATGCGCCCCTGAGGTGACAACCCTCAGCTGCTTATTTTCTTGGTATTCCTTTAGACGCTTTCTCCTCTCTTCTGCATGCCGTGAGAGTTTCTTTTCACCCAATCTGAGGTGGCGCTGTAGATAGCATAGCCACTAGGTGCGATCGGCAGCTTCATCCTCCCAGGTTACGGGATTTATGCCCAGTGCCCTCATGTCTCTCTTGCACACATCTTTGAACCTCAGCAGTGGTCGCCCAACTGCTCTTTTGCCATCTGCCAGTTGTCTGTAGAAGATATCTTTCGGGATGCAGCCATCTTTCATGCGCCAGAATAGTTTATACATGCTTTGAAGGTCAGCACGTGACAGCACCTTGACATTTGTCACTTTGTCCTTCCACGAAATACTACGGATGTGGCGTAGACACCATAGATGGAAGGTATTGAGCCTTTTTCTTGCTTAGCATAGGTTGTCCATGTCTCGCTGCCATATAGAAGTGTGCTGGTGACACAGGCGTTATACCACAGCTTCGGTCTTTGTTGTTAACTGTACTGCTATTTGCTGCATTTATTCTCATGATCTTTGTTTTCTGTAGGTTTGTAGACACATTCTGTGTGATCTTTTGCCCAGTATTTGTTTTAGCTTGCTTTCTGTTTTCACCTTGAGATGGAAGAGACAGGTCGTCTGCAGTCCATATTGCTGAGATACGAGTACTTTCAGGGTCCCTAAGATTCTGTTTTTTTTTCATGCTGTTTTCATGATCCATTTGATAGCTCACATTTTCTTATGTCTTTGTACTGTATCGTTTCAGTTGCAGTTTTTCCCATTATGAAGAAATCTGCATTTTATGTTTCTTCAGGTTTGAGACCTGCCACTCTCTTGCACTCTCTGTCTGTCCATCTGTCTCTCTTTCTCTTTTTTTTTTTTTTTATACGAGGAGTCAAAAAGTAACCTTACTATTTTTTTATTAACAGAATATGCACAAATATGAATGAAAGCACTTAATCACTTTTCAACATAGTCCCCACCATGTTCAATGCAGGTGTGCCAGCGCTTCACTAATGCCTTGATTCCGCGAGAAAAATACTCTTCTGACTGACTGCGTAGCCACGTATGCACCGCCTCTTTCACCTCATCGTCCGTACTGAACTTCTTGCCACCGAGTGCCTCCTTGAGGGGTCCAAACACATGATAATCACTCGGTGCGAGGTCTAGTGAAAATGCAGGATGTGGAAGACACTCCAAACACAGATTCGTGATTTTCGTTACTGTCGCACGAGCTGTGTGGGGCCGCATTATCATGCTGTAACAACACACCAGAACTGAGCAAGCCGCAACGTTTTGACCTGATTGCAGGTTTCAAGTGGTTCTGAAGCAGATCACAGTATAATTCGCTGATCATAGTGAGTACCCTGGTCATGTAATGTTCCAGGATTGGGCCTTTACAATCCCAGAAGAGCGTGAGCATCAATTTGGCGGCCGACTGCGTTGTACGAAACTTCTTTGCTTTCGGCGATGATGAATGTCGCCGCTCCATGCTGGCTAGCTTAGTCTCTGGCTGGAAGTAGTGGACCCAGCATTCGTCACCAGTGACTATACGGTGTAGAAAGCCATCTCCTTCAGCTTCATAATGTCGTAACAGTGTTTCACAAACATCCACACGACGTTCTTTCAGTTCGGGGGTGAGTTGTTTTGGTACCCACCTAGCGGAGACTTTGTTGTACTGCAGCATGTCATGAATGATGTGGTGCGCCGAGCCATGACTGATCTTCAATTCTCCAGCCACCTCGTCGATTGTTACCGGCCTGTTTTCCCGTATCACTCGTTCCACTGCAGTGATAGCGTCGGGCGTAGTCACAGAGTAAGGCTGGCCGGATTGAGCTGCATCAGTCACAGTTGACACCCCACTTTTAAACTTCCTGTGCCGCTCATAAACCTGCTGAAGTGGCACACAAGCATCCCCATACTGCCTCTTCATCCTCCGATGAATGTCTGCTGGTTTCTTACACTCACTACCCAAAAAAAACGGATAACTGCACGCTGCTCTTCTCTCATGCATGCTTCCAAGGGGGTGGCCATCTTGGCTATGGTTTGCTGACATCATACTTCCCATCAGGACGCCGAGCCTGCATGCACTGGTACCTCAAGCGGGAGGGCATAACATATATGTAGTACCACCATCTACTAGGTGATTTTGACTTTTTATTGCCATATTATGGTTATTTTTTTACTCCCCCTCGTACTTAAGATGTTTGCTACTTTCCTTTGTGTAGTACACCCCTTTCAACCTCTCTTTCTCTTTTAAGCATATGGGTTTTTGATGGGGTTATAGGCCTTGAGAGTACAGTTATTACATATTGTAACAATATTTCAGTTCCAGGCGTCCACATGAGAAATAGCATCTTCAAATTTCTAGAATGAAAATCAATTTTACAAACTAACCCCTCCCTTTCCCGCAGGGCTGCAGCATGTTGAATACAAAACTTTTTTATTCGTGGTAGTACATTCCTCATTCCCATCCCTATTAACCATCTGTCATAATACAAAGGTGACATAACAGCAAAGGTGGTTGCATGTGTTGCATGTTTTAAACTGAACTTACATTGACTTGAAGTATTCATATTTGAGTGCTCAATTTTAAAGTCAAATGTCTAGCATGAGAGTTGAATTTGTCAAAAATAATTTTGATACTTCTTTTTTTTTATTACCATGAGTGAATAACTGAACTTTATTATGTAGAACAGGCTTTTACTCACATTAAAATTGGAATGAAATATTGATTTTGAGTTGTTTTGTTTGTTAGTTTTTTTTTTTTTGTTGTTCAAAGAGAAAGAGAAATTCATTCATTCATTTTTCATTTTCATTTCTTATGGATCATGGAGCCACCACTGAAGTTGGTCCCCTTGCAGGAAGCCTGCACAAAGAATTCTCATGCTCTTGCAGCGGTGGTTTCTGCAGAAATGTGTTTGACATGATGAGGTTGCCAGTCCAATGCACAATCTCGTATTAGTTGCCTTGTACTGAAGGAGCAGCTGTTCTATACATCATCAGAGATCTACCCATCAACGTCACGGGGCAGAATGAGAAATGACGACATAAGAAAAACTGTAGGAACTTCATACAGCATCAGATATGTAGAAAGTCAAAATAAAATGGTTCAGCCATTAATGCTCGGATCTTTAATGTACACACAATTCACTTGAGGTAAAACTAATCCTGTACATTTTATTTCTCCTTGGGGGGAAAAAGGGAGGGAGGGGGATGTGCATATCAAGTGTGTTTAGGAGGTTGTGGCGTATAAAAGGATGGGAACTGCTGGTACTGCTTCTTGTTTAATTAGGGCTGCTGAGCTTCCCGCTCTTTTGCAGCCAATACCAAGTTGGAAGACTCCTTGGTATTGTCTACACTGTAGATCTAGGCTTTTCCTGTGGCTTTTCTACCATTCCGAAAGTGTTGAGCTGAAGTCATGAGCTCCAGTTTCTCCAGTCTGGCTTGAATTTAAAGGATCATCACATCTAGTCCCAAACTATGAGGAAGAAGAGCGTTGCGTATTGTGCATTCCCTGCCATGCAAGGGGGCTCTCCAAATATGTACTGCTAAAATATTTGAATACTGAAGCATTGTGCTTAGCTCGTGATCATATTAGGATGACTCCATATGTGCCTCCATGCATTAACTGCTGGTATAAATTCACAGTAATTAGGTAAGTGCCGAGACGTTGTGGAATCCCTAAGAAAAATAATAAAATACCATATATACTAATTGCCTTACTGACATTTATGTAACCAGCAATGAAATATCCTGTCAGCTTTTCAGGAAATGGTGGAAAATGTGCCCATTGCACCGTAAAAAAATTAATTGAACACCCATCACCAGAACGTGCATGCCTTGCAATATCTTCCTGGCGCATTTTCAGGAAAATACCAAAAGTCATGATACGTTTGACAACAAAGATCCAATAAAGTTGGAATGAAATGGACAGGAATGAATGTAGTGCCACCATCAGGGCATGTAGGAAGTGCCCAATTTAATTATTTCCCATCATTTTTTGGCAGGTTACTTGTTCCTTATTCATGAGTTTTATAAACAGGTCACATGCAGAATTGTCCGCACTCTGAGCCCTTTACATTCTATGTGGCGTCTGACAAGGGTATCTGCTTTCACCAATGACCTTGCTCTTTGGCATGGACTGGGTGATGAAAATTATTTATCAACAGGCTACCTGTAGAATTATCCATGATTGCAAACTCACAGAAAATGTAACGATGCAAATTTGGATAAGACAAGGATATTTCCCTGTCACCAACAGCCTTCTTCATGCAGGAACAGACAAATAGGCTAACAGTAGACGCAGCCAAATCAGGACTATATTTCAATGTGCACAAAACAAAGGAAATGATGAAGAATAGGCTAACTAGTCGATCAGGATAAATGATGCTGTCCTAGGACTTGAGGAAGAAAACTCACACCATCGAGGGTGTGGCTTTAACGCTGTCAACGGAAGTGCAGAAGGCACTCATAGAATAGGAAGCAGTGGGACCCAGAATGATGTGAGCAACATTGAAAACTACCAAATGGGAAAAAATAATTAATTTTTTTAAATAGAAGTTTTGGCAAAGTGCAATGTGTTCAACCTAGACACAATGACCGTCAGTTATATTAGGGTGCAAGTTCAAATATAACAGACCTTGTAGTCTGGTAAATGTAGATAGAAAATACTGATAAAAATCATCCAGTGTTATGCACGATCTAATCACAAACAGGAATTTTACACTAGACCACACAATACCATGAATGAACATAGTGAAAAGACACTACAACTTGCATGTACGACTTAAATATGAAGATGGGAACAGATAATCATCATCATAACCCTCCAGTCCCAAAGGAGCATAGGCCTAAACAAACACATGCCAAGTCCTCCTGTCACGTGCCATCATCTCAAGTTCCTTCCACGTTCTCCTTTTCATTTTCACCTCTGTTTCCAGCTCTCTTCTCCATGTGCTTCTTGGTCTACCTCTGCCTCTCTTGCCCTGAGGGTTCCAGAACAAGGACTGCCTTGTAATGCTATCAACAGGTTTCATCAGTATGTGTCCTATCCATCGCCATCGTCTTCTTCTCATCTCTTGTTCCACTGGCACTTGTCTAGTTCTTGTCATCAGTTCCACGCTGGTAACCTTGTCATACCATTTTAATCCCTCTATTCTACGCAAGCACCCATTTATGAAAGTCTGTAGCTTTTTGGTTGTTGTCTGTGTTGTTCTCCATGTCTCAGAGCCATACAATAGGACTAACTTCACATTTGAGTTGAAGATTCTTATTTTCGTGTTGGATCCGATTTCTCTTGATCTTTATATATTTCCCAATGCAATGAAAGCTCCTCTTGCTTTTTGTATTCTTATTTTGTTATCACTGTCTGTCCCTCTAACTTTGTCTATATTGCTGCCAAGATATGTGTACGATTCTACATCTTGTATTGGTGCTTCTTCAAGTTCAACCCAGTTTTCATTACCTGCATTTATTCTCATTATCTTTGTCTTTTCCCTGTGTATTTTCAGACCCAATTGCTGTGACCTCTCATCGAATGTTTTCAATTTGTCCTGCATCTGATTACGGTTATGGGACAGAAGAGCCAAGTCATCAGCAAAATCCAGATCATCCAACTGCTTAGTCAGAGTCCACTGGATTCCATTTCTGTTGTGTGTTGTTGATGTTCTCATAACCCAGTCTATTGCTAATAAAAAAAGAAATGGAGACAAGGGGCATCACTGTCGCACTCCTGTTCTTATCCCAAATGGTTCTGTAAGCTGTCCTTCATGAAGAACTCTGCATGTCATGTCTTCATATGTTTTCTTGATTAAATTAATGATCTTCAGGGGAACTCCATAATGCCTCATCAATTTCCAAAGTGATTCTCTGTCTACACTGTCAAATGCCTTTTTGTAGTCCACAAATCCGATGTATAATGGTGAATTCCATTCCAGACTTTGCTCAACTATTATTCTCAAAGTGGCTATCTGGTCTGTATAGGATCTGTTTTGTCGAAAACCTGCTTGTTTATCTCTCAGTTTCTTGTCTATGGACTCTTTTAATCTCTCAAGGATAATCCTATTTAATACTTTTTCTGGCACTGATAGTAACATTATTCCTCTATAATTTGTGCACTCTTGTAAATTTCCTTTCTTAGGCAACTTAACCAGATATCCGGGAACAGATAATAGTGGCTTTGAAAAGATTCAGGAAAAACATGAGCTTGGGAGAGAGAACGAAAATGGAGAAATATTTGTAAACCTCTGTGCTTCAAATTGACTTAGAATATGAGTTAGCATGTTTCCACATAGGAGAAAGCTTGAGGCAAATGAGAATCCCAATATTAGATTATTTGCGGGCATCAAATTTATCTATAAATATAGAAGAGGTGTTGAGAACAGACAGACTTAGGGAACTGCATAATATAGTCAAACAGTATTTAATAAGAGCAAAAGTTAATATATAGTAATTGGGGTGCTGAAGGTCTGATGCTGTTCTTACAATACTTATGACTTTTGTCAGCTGAAAGTGAATTAAATATCTATTGAAGTCAATTATATAACAGGAAACACCAGGCCTTTACACCCCCCCCCCCCCCCGCCCCCCCATATTATTTTTGTATGATGTTATTGTTTGGTTTTATCTCGTTTATGTTTGTTTGGGTTTTTTTTTAAAACATACAAGCATAATTAGTAATTATGATTTGCCCTATTTACAATGATTTGACAGGTATGATGCTACTTTCCCATATCGGCAGTTGTTCATATTATTTGGAATTGAAAACAATATATATCCTAATTATAACCCATCAGAGGTTGAACGGGATATTTTTCATCATTAAATTGTAAAAAAAAAAAGAATGTCACCAGTCCATAAGGAGGAGAATCAGACTGATCTTGTACGCATAAATATGAAGTTTAGATTATCATTGCATAACATGAAAGCTTAATTTGTTGAAAATATATAGAAGAATGGGGAACATCTCCATAGAAAGAGAAAACAACACACAAAGAAGTCCTAGAAAATCTGTTGAATATATATAGAAGAATGGGGAGCATCTCCATAGAAAGAGAAAACAACACACAAAGAAGTCCTAGAAAATCTAGGAATGAAAAGAGAATTAATGAAGGAGATCAAAATTGGACAGCTAAAAATATTTTGACAGTATAAAAAGTCATAATGAAGATTACGTTACCGAAGAAAATAATGGAAGGAAAGGTTAAAGGCAAACATGCAAGAGGCAGACAGTACTATAAGTGGAAAGATAACATCAAAGGATGGACAGGAAAGAGTCTATCAGAGTGCACCATCAAGACAAGAGACAGAAGACGTTGGAGGTAAATTGCAACCGACCTTCATTGTGGAAATGGCATCTGATAATGATGATGATGATGACGTTGATGATGATGATGCCAGCGTATAGAGGAGCGGACTTGGCCTCACATCGCTATCTTCTGTTGGCCAAAGTAAAGGTGAGACTCAAGGCATCTACAACGGTATGTATGTGAATTTCCCATTTCCTGCTGTCGTGGCGCACTCTTTTTTTGGCAGGCATGCAAGGTCTTATCCGCTTTTACGAGTAGTACTATTTTTTTTGTTTATTTTCTTACGTGTCCCACTTAGCTCTCACTTTCTTTCCTTTCCCTGACGAGGGCCTTGTGGTCGCAACATTGGCTATTTTCTTTGTCTTTTGTCCTAGTAAGACGAATCTTTTTTTTAAAAACTTTTTTTTAAATATCCATTCACCAGATAATTGAGGAATAGCACAGTTTTACATATTCAGAAAGTAACGTATTTTTTTTTTATATGAAGGATGAATAAATTAGGACACACGCCACAGTTTATAAGCTATGATAGGAAACTCTGTACAGAGTGATACAACAGAAAGCAATCTGATCATCTGAAGAAGTCCCCCGTCCGACAAGTGTTTCGGCCCGATATACTCCTTTACACTCTAAGGGGGGCGGGCCCACTTGGGTCATGACTCCCAAGCGTCTCAGCCTCCTGTTGTCTTGTATCGAAAATGAACCAATTTCACTTATGGTAGCAACTTTAATCCACAACTCCGCCAGCCGTGGAGGCAATTGTGAAAGTAACAAAGAGAAGACAAATTATTCCGTTCGTTCCGTCGCACACACTGAGACACCATCGCGAAGCCGACGAGTCTGGCCACTGCGCGTTCGCCACTGAAATTCTTACACTGACACCCCTATAATATACATCGCCTGTTGCCCCCTCAGTCACAGCCCGTTCACTAGTACACCAAAAAACTCAGCGTATAGTGGACTTAGAAAAATTCCTGGTGTTTTCTGTACCGCTGCGTTTATTGTCACGATTTCCATTGCCCATTGCGGTTGTTCCACAGCCAGCCTGATGCCTTTTCGGCAGTTTCACTAAGCCTCTTCAGTGTCCTTGTTCTCGACTGTCCCCTCAGCCCCAACAGTTTCAATAGATCATACACTGATGCAGCCACAAGCCCTCTTGCGCCCACTTCAACAGCCATGACCCTTGCAGTGAACCCATCGTGTTTCAGATCCGCGGCCAGATCACTATACTTGGCCGCTTTGAACGAATGTTGCTCGTCTAATCTGGATTCAAATGGCACGGTCAGTTCAATCAGTATGACCTGAAGCGTTGCTGAAGAATGAAGCACTATATCCGGCCGTCTCCGCGATTTTCTGATACTCTCTGGATATGCCCGTCGTCCAGGTAGGTCTACCGCCATCTCCCAGTCGTTTGCACAGTCAAGAAGAGATGGTAAACTGCTACCAGGTTTACTCGGTTTGGGGTGTGCTGACTGTCCTGCCCTCAGAAAGTATGTATTTGCGGTGCTCGGCCAGGGTTTGCTATTCGCCTTCATCCTTGCCAGATCTATTGTCGCAGCAAGCTCATTTGGCACTTTGTTATGGCGCCAAGTGTATCGCCCTTGCCCTAATGACACCTTACACGCTGAGAGCACGCGTGTTCGAGTGTCTGCCTCCCCTGGCACAGGGGGCACTGCTCATCATCCAACTTTCCCCATCTCACAAGGTTGGTGGCCGACGGCAGCAGGTCATACAGTGATCAAACAACGAAGCTGAGCCTAAGAGGTGCCATATGCCATGTATCTTTCCATGTCAATGACCTCTGCAGGGCTCTTTCCCATGTAGTCCATTGGCCTTGTTGGACCTGCTGCACTGCTTTTTGCAACCTCTTATCATTCTCAGCTCCTCGTATCTCCTGAACTACCATGTCTCTGCGCTCCCTGCTTGATGCCTTGGACCACCAGCGGATGTCTCCATGACCTAATCCCCGTCTATTCGTTTGTGTGTATCCGATTACCTCCCTCAGTTTGAGTGACTCTTTGGCAGCATCAACAGCTTCTTCCACTCTCCACTTCCTTCCCGTTTTCAGTGTGGACTGAATGGACTTAACCACGTCATCAGCTGACTCGCGTAGCATCATTGCAAGCCTTGCCTTTCCAACTTTGTACTCTTCAACAACTGACTTGAAAGGAAGCAGAAGTTTTGACTTTTTGCAGTACAGTGCTACATCTGACAGACCTGGGGGTACCCCTAGCCACTTTCTCATGAACTTGTTGACCTTCTGCTCTATAGCTTCCACTGTACTTGTGCTTATTTCATATATAAGCAGTGGCCACAACAACTTCGGTATCAACATAAACTGGAGGCACCACAGTTTGAACTTTCCCAGGCGTCTGCTTTGGTCTACGATCTGTAGCCCTCTGTCTGCCACTTCTATTGTCTGTTGCACTGCCATCGAGTCTTTTAATGAGGCATCGTACACCCTGCCAAGACTTTTAACAGGTTCCTCAATGACAGTAGGGATTCTTTGGTTAGAAACCATGAATATGTCCTCTGCTATCTTCCCTTTCCTGACTGATAGGCTTCTCGACTTCTTGGGTTTGAAGCTCATTCTGCACCAGCTGACTAGTTCATCCAGGCGTGCTAACATCCTCCGGGCCTGATGTTCATCTGATGTCAGAATTGTTGTGTCATCCATGAATGCTTTGAGCGGTGGCATGTGACACATTCCACCGAGCGTTGGACCTATAGCCATTCCTTCAGCCGCATTGAGGATTACCTGCATAGCCATCACGAATAGTATCGGAGAGATGGTACACCCCATCGCAATTCCAACTTCAAGGCCAATCCACTTCGTTGTGTACTCTCTGGTTGAAAATCTTACAGCACACCCTGCGAAATACAGCTTCAGCATTGCTGCAATCTCTTGTGGAACATGATACATTTCTAGGGCCTGCCACAACATCTGGTGTGGAACGGATCCATAAGCATTCGCTAGATCCAACCAGATTACATGGAGGTTTTTTCTGTCAGACTTTGCCTTTTGGGTTGCTTCCCAGATCATTGTGGCATGCTCTAGACATCCTGGTGTACCTGGGATACCTCCTTTCTGAATGGTAGTGTCAATGTACCCATTTTCCAGGAGGTATGTAGTGAGTCTTTTCGCCATCACTGAGAAGAATATCTTCCCTTCCACACTGAGTAGTGAGATTGGCCTGAATTGACTGATGTCTGTGGAATTTTGCTCCTTCGGGATGTAGACTCCGTTCGCCTTTCTCCATTCCTTGCTTACAAGCTGGGTTTTCCACGCATTCTTCAGTAAACGGAGCAGTCGTTTGAGCACTTCAGGGCATCTCTTATACACCACATATGGAACACCATTAGGACCTGGAGCTGACTTGCACCGAGCTTTCTGGACAATGCTTTCTACCTCTTGCACCGTTGGGGGCTTGGTGTTAAATTCAGCTCCTGGCTTACTCAGCCATTTAAGGCCTGCCATGCTGCTGAGCGGCTCATCTCTGCGACCATCTGAATATGTCATTCTAAGGTGTTCTTCCAGGTCTTCTTTCTTGATGTTTAGCGTACCCGACCGTGGCTGCTCAAACAGTTCTTTGGCAAACTTGAAGGGCTCCCTGAAGAATCTTTCCCTATCCCTTCGAGTCTTCCTTCCCTTCCTGCACAACCTTTCTGCTCTACAAAGGGCATTATGTTGGCGTTTCAGGTGCTCCCAAACCGGTCGTAACCCTTCCTTCTCTGTGGCAACTGCGTTCTTGAAAAGTTTTCGGGCATGCTTCTTCTGTTTCCTGATTTCTCCTATTTTAATTTGTCTTCTACTTTTTCGTGGTGGGTTACTTTCCCTTGCCTCCCTCACTCCTAACACTTTGCGACAGTGCAGATATATTATGTCGCCGAAGATTTCCAGCTTCTTCTCCAAAGTTATCTGCTTCAGGTTGTTATCCAACTCTTTTGTCAAGGCTTCGTCCAGCTGTTCCCAAAGCCCTTTTGCACTGGCAGGTGGAAACTTGATTGCATCTCTCTTCCCGTCCAAGAAGTGTGTGAGATCATCATCAGGCAGATCAACTTGAATGTACTCAGCACTGTGGATTGACTCCTGACTGCGTTCTTCTAACGTCTTATCCGTCGAGACAGAGCGCTGTTGATTTCCCCCAGATGACCTCCCACACCCCTTTTTCGTTCGGTGGATTTTCATTCCTCTCTGAGTAGAGAATTCCCTACCACAGGCACATGGAAATTCCAGCCGTTGTTCAGAGCTCGAAGTCCGTGTAACGGGTCTAGTCGATTCCAATGAGGCGCCTGTGGATTCATCATTCCCCCCCCCCCCTTTCGGTGAATCCTGGGGGCATCTATCATTTTTGGGTCCTGTAGCAATTGAATACAACTTACGGGGTGCTAACCCGGTCAGCCGGTTTCTAGTCTTTCCCAGTGTCATCTGTCTTTCCAGAAGTCAATCGGTCTTTTCCCGATCGTCACTGGTTTGACCATGCAACTATGATAGGAAACTCTTTACAGAGCGATACAACAGGAAGCAATCTGATCATCAGAAGAAGAACCAGACTTCTTGTGTAGACATTACTAAACAACAGCGAACGAGAAGAAGAAGATATTGATTCTTGTACATGTGAGCTCCAGAAGCACGCGTGTAAATCCTTTGGAATTGTTCATGCGAATTAAAAATAATGTGGCAAAGTTATGAATTTACGTAAATAAAGAGGGACACTCGAGGCCTGTGAACAGTAAAACCTAGTTGTTCAAAGTGCCAAATATAATGATCTGGTCATGGACTTGAGACACGACGGGTTCACTGCAAGGGTCATGGCTGTTGAGGTAAGTGCAAGAGGTCTAGTGGCTGCCTCAGTGTTTGATCTACTGAAACTGTTGGGTTTGAAAGGACAGCCAAGATCAAGAGCACTTATGAGACTCAGTGAAACTGCTGGAAGGGCGTCGAGCTGGCTGTGGAACAACCGCAACGGGCTATGGAATACAGGACAGAAAATTGTTTTCAACATACGGGTTACTTTCAAAAGGAAATTAAGGGGCCAAAACACTTGATCGACGGGGGACTGTTTCTGATGATCAGATTGCCTCCTGTTGTATTTGCTCTGTATAGAGTTTCCTATCTTACCGTTATGTTTGTATTATTTATTTACTATTATTAAATTAATGAAGAAAAATATCCCGTACAACCTCTGATGGGTTATAATTAGGATATATATTGTTTTCAATTCCAAATAATATGAACAACTGCCGATATGAGAAAGTGGCATCACATTTGTCAAATCATTGTAAATAGGGACAATCACAATTGTGTTTATACGTTAGATAAAAAAAAAAAAAATCAAGAAGAAACTCTGAACAAGAATAATATTAAAGTGGAGGGGTGTAAAGGCCTGGTGGTTCCAGTTATATAACTGACTTTAACAGATATTTAATTGACTTTCATCTGTTAAAAGTCATATGCATTGTAAGAACAGCATCAGACCTTCACATTCCCAGCCACTATATATTAACATTTGTTCGTGTTAAATATTGTTTAACTATATTATGCATTATTCCTGTTCATAGTTTCTTCTTGATTTTGTTTTTTTGTTTGTTTGTTTTTTTATTTTTTATTTTATTATTTAACGTATAGGCCTAAGCACAATTGTGAGTATCCCTATTTTCAATTGTGATGCCACTTTCTCATGTCGGCAGTTGTACATATTATTTGGAATTGAAAACAATATACAGCGTGTCCGGCAGAATCACTACCAATAACAAATGTCAATATTTCCTCATCCATGTAAGTTAGAATTATTTTTTTTATGGTTACCTCATATAGAAACCATCACATTTTTAGGAGCAGTGAGATAATTGATAAATTGTCCGATAATGTGCAGATAACGCATACGTAATGCGCAGCCTCGGAATGTGATGAAGCGTATAGTGAAAATGGCGGAGTTCACGGTGCAGCAGAAAGTGCAATGCTGTTATTGGCTTGCGGAATTAAAGTTTCCCATTGTTGTGCAAAGGAGATTCAGGCAGGAATATGGACAGAAACCTCCAGAGCGACATACCATAGTGAAATGGCACAAGCAACTGTTGGAAACAGGTTCTTTGTTGAGAAAGAAGGGAAGCGGCAATGAAGCGTTGTCTCCAGATAGAGTTGAAGCAGTTAGCGAAGCTTTTCAACTTAGCCCGCGGAAATCCATTCGGCGGGCAAGTGGAGAGTTGGGTATTCCAAAATGTACTGTTCTCGACATTGTGCACAAAAGATTGCGGCTTAGAGCCTACAAGATCCAGCTAGTGCAGAAGTTACAGCCAAATGATAAACCTAGACGGGCCGAGTTCGCAAATGCAATGCTATGTCACCTCGACGATGACAATGAATTTCTCAATCGTGTGGTATTCTCCGATGAAGCGACCTTTCACACTTGTGGCAAAGTTCACCGGCATAATTGTAGGATATGGGGAAATGAAAACCCACATGTCGTAATGGAGCATGAGCGAGACAGCCCTAAACTTAACGTGTGGTGTGCCTTAACCTCGAATTATCGGGCCATTTTTCTTCGCCGAAGCCACAGTCAGAGGAGCAACATACCTAAACATGCTGCAAAATTTTGCAGTTCCTAGGATACCAGAAGGATTCATATTCCAGCAAGATGGAGCACCTCTACACTATGCCAATGAAGCAAGAAACTACCTTCATCAACAATTTCCACACAGATGGATTGGAAGATTAGGTCCCATTGATTGGCCACCAAGGTCACCAGATTTGACCCCCTTAGATTTCTTTCTATGGGAATACGTAAATAGCTTTGTCTATCAAACTCCGGTGCAGGGACTGGATAATCTTCGGCAGCGAATAATTGATGCTTGTGCATCCGTCACACCTCAGATGCTGCAAAACACGTGGAGAGTGATAGAATACCGTCTTGACATTCTTTGAGCCACTAAAGGCGGTCATGTGGAGATCTACTGAAACTTGGTGGAGATCTACTGAAACTTGGTGAGTTGCTACTGAAACTTAATGAGTTTGCCTAACAGAAAATCAAAATCCGGTCGGTCTGCTATTATTAGTATAAGAAATATTGACATTTGTTATTGGTAGTGATTCTGCCGGACACACTGTATATCCTAATTATAATCCATCAGAGGTTGAACGGGATTTCTGTTTATCTTCATTAATTTAAAAAAAAAAAAAAAAAACTATATTATGCAGTTCCCTAGGTCTTAACACCTCTTCTATATTTATAGGTAAATTGGATGCTTGCAAATAATCTAATATTGGTATTCTCATTTGTTCATACCTCTTACATTTTAACAAGAAATGTTCTATATTATTGTCTTGAAGACATCCTGCACAGTAAGGTTCTTCTATTCTGAAATAGCCTTTTCCCAGCTGTAGTCTGAGAAGTTTCTTATTACTGGAAATTTTCAATTTATTTACTATGAATTTACGCAAGCGGCAAACTTAATGAAGGTTAATGCTCATGTGGGATTCTACTATACTATGCATTTTTTGCGATATGAAACCTTCTAAAAAAAAAAAAAATTTTACGACTACTTTGTGGTTCAGAATCGACATCATTGCACTCTGGAAAAACCCGTAGGTTCTGGGTTTCCCTCAGAAACTGTCGAAGGGTATGAATGTTGGTATGAAATTAAAAGGGTATGAAGTTAGTCTCTTCAATTAAGGGATCAGTTAAAGTGAAAGTGACAATCAATCTGGCATTAAAGTGTTAATTTATCACAGCGGCGCCGCGCCATCTAGTGAGTGTTTACTGTTGACAACCAGAAGGGCGCTACTATTGGCCAATTCGAACACGGTTTTTCGGTACAAGCCATTACAGGAATCCATAAGACAAAAGCCAAGTATCTGGGAGAGTAAGTTTTTCTTTGGCCAAGTGTACTGACGTCTTGTCATTTTAATAAACGTAAGCCAATTTTATACAATCTAAAATAATTTCATAAACACATGGAGTTTGAATAGCCTAATCACAAGGATTAGGAATCGATGGAGTGGCTCAAGGCTGAACACGAGGAAGGCGGGAGCTAACAGCTATAAAATAGGCCTAATGCTTTCCAATGCAACACGAAACTTTACATGTAGGCCTATATTTTCCCCAACAGTTGCTTTCGACATTAACTCTAGACTAAAGTGAAGACTATTCGATTTGATAATTGTGCATATTTTCAGAAGAATAGAATACGTCAGACCCTTATATCATTGTAACATCACCGGCAATGAAGAAGAGGCTGACAGATTGGCAAAGGAAGGTGGAAATCTACCTCAGCCTGATGCAAGCATAACTTTCGAGGAGGCAAAGAGTTTTATCAGAATCAGGGACATAAACAAATGGGATGTAGAGCATCCAGGTCACACACAAAATGATGCATACTACTAGCTCAACAGAAGAGAACAAGTGGTAATCTTCAGACTCCCACAGGCCACAACAGATTGAGATACCATCTATTCAACAAGCTAAAGATAGGAACTACCGATCAGTGTAACTATGGCACTGATAAAATGACTGCTGAACAACTGATTCAAAGTTGCCCAACATATACGGATCAGAGAAAGCACATATGGCTGACACCAGTACCATTCGTGGAAAAGCTCTACAGAGATTCAAATAGCCTCAAACTGACTACTGCTTTCTTTGAAAACATTCAAGTAGACGTCTGAGAGTGTACGAAGAAAAAAACCCTTATAATGCTTAATAAGATATTAGGAGAAGAGGGATCAAGTGTGCAGAAGGAACCTAATTATGAAATTTGATTGTTAATTATTTTGAATCGGACCAGTTAGCACACATTACAAACTGAATCCTGTATACACACTTTGGGATCCTTGCTGGTGCTACAAAGTTTGTGCACTGTGCTGAGATCTTTGTGTGATCTAAGGGAGGAGATCAGACCACTTATGAAGTTGTCCGTGTACAAAAAAAAAAACAATCAAACCAAACTAAAAATTGGAACTGTCTCAGATCATAACACATAAGTATGCACCTAGTCTGTAATAATTGTTGTCACAGTGGGAACATATAATGTAATTCAACTTGATGTAAGCTGAATAACACACATAAACCAACTGTTATTCTTTATGGGAATTTTAAAATGATAGCAACATCAACTTTATGGTGGCAGCTGTATTTTTCCTCAGTGACTAACATCCTAATTGGGCTGAAGTAAAGAACAGCAGGAAATATTTTCAATACAGCCTTAAAAATAGGATTCAGAGACACAGTAATAAGGCATGGGTGGCTTATTTGGATGACATTGAAAACATGCCCTATTGTTTTTCATTTCAACCCCTGAAATGAAGTAGCCTGTGCTAGTTGAAATGAAGGATAGTGGGACATGTTCTTTCTTTGTCATCCAAATAAATTGCCAATATCATCAGGGTTAGGGTTTAGGATTCCTTATCGCTTTTTACAGCGTCTCTGAATTACTTTTTAAGACCTTATCAAATAAGACTACCCACAATCTTCATTTCAACTGCCTATACCATTATCACAAAAAGTAAGACTCTTTGTACCGCACCCCCAATTGTGGTGTCCCACATTTGTTGTGCAATAATATTCATTGTCTTGAAATCATTAATTTATTCTTACAATTGTTATTGCTATCCCTAGTTTCTGCCACACTGTAGGCTACATTACACTCCGAACTACAGGATGGATGAGTATTCAAAGATTGAAAAAATAGGAGAAGGTAAGTTCCGAATATTGTAATTTCTTTCATACAATTGTTTTAATTAACATGCATGCGAGAGGAGGTGACACTTACAACACAAGCATATGGTAGGAAGAGTACCGTATGTGATAGTTTCAAGAGAAGACAGCAAAAATATATTAGGCCGATCAGGTAATTGATAGAACGGAATTGGGTGAATCATATTTGGATAAATACTGGAGTTGAGAACTGTATGATATATGGGTTTTCGTTCAAAAATAAACACAACATGATATATTATGTTTGAGACTTATTATTAGTAGACTTAAAGGCAAAGCCAATTATAATTAATTAGATTGCATAGAATTATGGGAGAGTAGACAGTTCTGTATAAATAGATTATGTCATGGATCGTGGGGATGTAATGTAATGTTTTGTAGGTCGAGTAGAGAGAACATTTTTATCCTAGGACAAGATTTGAGTGTGATACCCTTTTTTTTTTAAAAACTAGTAATGGATAGAATGATTGTTGATTGTTGTTTAACTAGGGCTGCTAAGCTTATTGCTCTTTCACAGTCAATGCCAAGTTGAAGAATCCTTGGCATTATCTACACTGTCTTTCTAGGCTTTTCCTGTGACTTATCTGCCATTTTGAAATTTATTGAGTCATTAGTTCCAGTTTCTTTCCTCGGTATTCTGTCTTGGCTTAGCAAACATTTAAAGGATCCTCACATCTGGTTTTAAGTTGGATGGGGGTGTGGTATACTGCATTCCATGACATCGGGGTGGTGGGGAGGGGGTGTCAAAATTTGCAGGGCTACGAATCTGTGTCTTGGTTCAGGGCTTTCCCAAGGAATTGTCACATTCTGCACAGAGCCTAGGCCTAGCTTCATTAGCATGTGATTTATATCCATTGTGAGATCCTCTTGCTAGCAGCTAACCAGGTAAAAGTTGGAGATAAGTCTGGAGCTCAAGTGATTAAACTCAGATAAGTGTGCAGTGCAGAGTTTCATCATGTTTACCCACAGGGGGAATCATGTTGTTTGGCCATTCTGGTGTGGTTACTCAATCCCTGAGCATTGGCCAGGCAACGCAAGGCTGCTTCCAGAATGCACTACGTGGATGTACTTCAGGGTCTTAGTTCGTGATCTAACCTGGGATTGTGCAAGAGCTCCGTGATTTCATTTATACCGTGGAAAGAATTGTAGTAGGTAGTTAATGGCTTGTCAAATTACACAAGCTCAGAGGTTTTTGACTGTTAAAGTGAATACAATGCGGTTTTTTTTTTAAATAATGAATCTGGTGGAAAAATTAACCATCCAGAATATGGCAAGGTTCATTAGTCTGTTTTTCAAGTTAACGTGAATATGAACTGTTTATCAGGAAATATTGATTTGATAAAGAAATCTTAAGTCAATTTGTATGAAAATCTGTTATATCTTGTTGGAAGCTCTGAATCATTATGACGAACCTGGAACCCTATTTTCACATGCTGGGGAGAACAGGAAGAGGGCATGCTGCCACATGTTTCTCCTCGCCCCTTTTGTACTGGCATCATGACAGAACTGTTACATATTCTTTCTCACTGGATTTGGTATGAATACCCCATGTAGTTCCTAGTGGTCTCTAAATAGATCAAAAATAGAACATTGATCCCCCAGGCTTGTTATAAGAGGTAGCTAATGTGAGAGTGATGCAATCTCATCATGTAAAATATCTTGATATAGAATCCACCACTGCAGGAATACATTAAGTGCTTGGATTCAATCTTCCTGCAAAGGGGCCAACAGCAGTGGTGGTCCATTGCTCCCGATGGAGCTAAATAGGAGACAGATGAAGATGTAGCATAAATATTGAAGATATGGATATGAACAAAAAGTATCCACAGGTCCTCTGTCTACATAAATATGTATGGGTCAGTGAGCAGTGTGGTATGTTGGTAAGCTTTTTAACATCTTTTTCCTGTGTCCATTCAGCCGTCTGCTGTAAACGTGCTTCCAGGTATTTGAATGTTTTTACCTGTTTGGCTAAGGTACATTTGATCTGGAGTGGATGCTGACTGCAGAAAATAGAACAATGACTTACCTTGGTGTGCCAGAGTCATTTTTATGTATGCTGGATAAACTTTAATTAATACGATTGTGCTTTATAATAATAATAGCCCTTTCAGTCATAACTGACTATGGGAATGCGCCCCTGAGGTGACAGCCCTCAGCTGCTTATTTTCTTGGTGCTCCTTTCGACGTTTTCTCCTCACCTCTGCTTCTTGTGTGAGCCTCTCTTCGCCCAATCTGAGGTGGCGCCGTAAATAGCATCGCCACTTAGTGCGATCGGCAGCTTCATCCTCCCATGTTGCTGGATCCATGTCCAGTGCCCTCATATCTCTCTTGCACACATCTTTGAACCTCAGCTGTGGTCGCCCAACTGTTCTCTTGCCATCTGCTAATTGTCCGTAGAAGATATCTTTTGGGATGCGACCATCTTCCATGCGGCGAACATGGCCAAGCCAGCGAAGTCTGCGTTGTCTAAGAAGCGTATACATACTTTGAAGGCCAGCACGTGACAACACCTCGACATTTGTCACTTTATCTTTCCACGAGATGCCGAGGATGCGGCGTAGACACCGCAAATGGAAGGTATTGAGCCTTCTTTCTTGCTTAGCATAGGTCGTCCAGGTCTCGCTGCCATATAGGAGTGTGCTGGTGACGCAGGCATTTTATACCGCAGCTTTGGTCTTCATTGTGAGTTTAGAGTTTCCCCAAACACGCGATGTGAGGCGGGCAAAGGTAGCTGCAGCTTTGCCAATGCGGCTGTCGATTTCTGTATCCAGTGAGAGTTTGTCATTGATGGTAGACCCTAGGTATGTAAAGTGGTGCACCACTGCCAATTCATAGTTATCGATAGTGATAACTGGTGCAGCACCCACATCCTGACTCAGCACATTTGTTTTCTTTAGACTTATTGTGAGGCCAAAGTCCTTGCATGCTTTAGTGAAGCGATTCATCAAGCTCTGAAGCTCCTGTTGGCTTTGAGTGACGACTGCAGCATCATCAGCGAACAACAAGTCTCTTATAGTGACCCTTCTGATTTTTGTTTTTGCCTTCAGCCTTGAAAGATTAAACAGACGGCCATCTGCCCTAGTGTGAAGGCATATTCCTTCAGTTGCATCTCTGAATGCATGTTTCAAGAGTAAGGCAAAGAAGATTCCGAAGAGGGTCGGAGCCAGAACACAGCCTTGTTTAACGCCACTTCGTATATCAAAGGGCTGTGACGTGCTTCCAGCATATTGGACTGTTCCCTTCATGCCGTCATGGAATGACTTTATCATTTCCAGCATTTTAGAAGGGCAGCCTATTTTCAGGAGGATTTTAAACTACTAACCAGGTCGAATGCTTTTGTGAGGTCTATAAAGGCAATATATAATGGTCTTTTCTGCTCTCTTGATTTTTCCTGAAGCTGAGCGGTGCCGTCTTACTTTTATGGGTGCCAAGTGCTTTCTTTATACCGTCATACATTTGTCTAATGTTGCCTGTTTGCGCTGCGATCTGGATGCTCTCACTGAGCTGGAGCCAGTAGTCCTTTGCACAGCGTCGAGCAGTTTGTTGAACTTTGCTTCTCGTAGCCCTCAGGATCTGTAGGGTTCTGGCACTCGGTGAACGTTTGTATTCATTCATAGCACTGCGCTTAGCTTCAATGACAGGTGCCATCACATCTGATGAAGCATCAAACCAGTCATTTGACTTGGCTGTTTTCTTACCAAAGGTGGCAAGTGCAGTACTTTGAATGGTGTTCCGTAGATGCTCCCAGTTCTCTGTAATAGTATCACCATGCTGAGGGCTACTGAGCACTTTCTCGAAGGTCGCAGTGAATTGAGCGATCATGAAAGGGTCTGACATCTTGCTGGTATCAATGCGTGGTTTCCCTTCATGTCTGACACGATAGAGTTTTCTTGGTTGTGCTCTGATTTTGCAGCAAACCAAGGAGTGATCTGTATCACAGTCTGCACTATGGTACGAGCGCGTGGAGAGCACAGACCTGAGGAGTGGCCTTCTGACGAGAATCAGGTCAAGTTGGTGCCAGTGCTTGGATCGTGGGTGTCTCCATGACACCTTATGCTGGGGTTTTGTCTGAAAGTAGGTGTTGGTCACGCAGAGGTCATGGTGGTCGCACAACTCTAAGAGCCGTTGTCCATTTTCATTCATCTTGCCAATACCAAACCTGCTAAGACATGAAGGCCATGAAACATTATCGGCACCCACTCTAGCGTTAAAGTCACCAAGGAGAACAAGCTGTTCTTGCCTAGGTATGCTTTTGATAATTGCTGTTAGATTCTCGTAGAACTCATCTTTAGCTTCTGAGGCAGAGTACAGAGTAGGAGCATACACACTGACAAGGGTGATGGGACCTGTGCTAGTTTGCAGGCGGAGCGTTAACAGGCGTTCTGATCCATTCTCGCCTGGTTCAACCATTTTAGTTAGCGATTTTTTGACCGCAAAACCTACTCCGTGTTCTCTAGCTTTATTAAGATCTTTCCCGTGCCAATAAAATGTGTAGTCCTTCTCACTCACCGTTCCTGAGCCCGCCAGGCGCGTTTCCTGAAGTGCAGCTATATCCACCTGAAGTCGTTTAAGCTCATCATTAATTATGGCTGTCTTCCTTACATCGTTTACATCCTGTAGGTTTTCGGATAGTCCAGTCAACATAGTCCGGACGTTCCAGCATCCCAATCTGAGAGTTTGCTTATTTCTATTTTTTCGATAATTGCTTGGTGCAAAATTTTATGTCCACAGTTCGGGTTTGACCCTAATCCCCATGCACCCAATGGGGAAAGCAGACAGTGGTGGGACAACACCTTATTGACTGGGGGCTGCCCAGCTTGAAGCGGGCAGTAGCTGTCCAGTGAGATCCTAGAACCTCTCCCACTGTCGGAAGTAGCCCCTGGCGCCATGCCCTACGCCAATTGGGCAAAAAGCTTATAACCGGTAACTGCTACTTCCCGTGTTTTGCCGACACCTATAGGGTGAAGCTGGAGTGTCCTCTCCAGGGCGCGAGCTTGGGCACAGTTATATGGAGATCTAGCTGTTGCCCATGCAGCATGTTCCCCCTCTCCACACAGCCGGTAGATCCAAAGGAACGGCAGTAGCCGATACAGTTTGGTACCAGCCATGTCGCAGGAGTTGCCAGAATAATGTCGAATCGACATTAGACTGCCTTAGGGACTCCGACTCCGGATTTATCCTCAGGGTTTACTCCCGAAGCCAATTCCATAAATGGATATTCCCGCAAGGCAGCGGTAGTTTGAATTCAGAGTTCCTTCTCTTAGATAAGCTACCAACCAAGGATCACGAGCCCTATCTGCCCGAAGCTGCTGGTTTTAAGGCGCCAGTCGCTCGCCTTTGCCCCTTCTCCCGTCAGTGGAAACAGTTCCGCCGGGCTCAAATTGAGCCACACGTGAAGGCCGGGAGCTGGGCTTGGTTGTCAGAGGCTGTTTGAGGCGCGTGCCATAGAAGTAGGCCATACCAAAGGATTGGGAGATTGCCATTATAACACCGATTTTCAAAAAGGGTGACAATCGACAATGTGGAAACCACAGAGGCATATCCCTTCTCAGTGTCCCTGGTAAAATCTACTCTAGAATCCTAGAGCAGAGACTCCGATGCCTAGCTGAGCCACAATTGGATGAAGCCCAGTGCGGATTCCGAGCAAACCGAAGTACTCAAGACCTAATCTTCACACTCAGGCAGCTGAGTGAAAAGGCCCTTGAGTACAAGAGTGAGATCCATCTTTGTTTCATAGATCTGGAAAAGGCGTTTGACAGGGTCCCCTGGAGCAAACTTTGGGACTGTTTGGCAGAGACACATCTCCAATCCAACCTGCAAGTCTGGAAGGAAGAGCTGGAGAAGAGAGGGATGGTCATAAGCAGCTCTAAAACAAAATCCATGGTGATATCACGAGAAGAAAGAAAACATCAGATTAAGTTGGGAGAACAGGTCCTGGAGCAGGTCGACCACTTTAAATATCTCGGAGCTATTATAGACCGAAAGGGGGGCATCAAAGAAGAGTTGGCCACTCGAAAAGCAGCGGCTGGGAGACTTTATCAGGCCATAAATTGAGGATTCCTCAGCAAGAAAGAGGTTGGTAAGAAAACGAAGATGGCTGTATACCGCTCCACCTATGTCCCAGTCTTGACATATGGATGCGAGTCATGGGCAATGACTACAACCCACAAAAGCCAGATTCAAACCTCAGAAATGAGGTATCTGAGGAAGGTGGTTGAAGTAACAAGAAGAGACATGGTCCGCAACCAGACGATACGTCAAGGCCTAAAATCCCACCCGCTGCAGACCCAAATAGAACAGTCCCAACTAAGATGGTTTGGCCATGTCTGCAGAATGGGAGAAGATCGGCTACCACGACAAGCATGGGAAACAAAGAGCCAGGGATCCAGACCTCCAGGACGACCCAGAGTCCGCTGGGAGGACAATATTAGACAATCTTTGAAGGACCGAGGACTAGAATGGAACCAGGCCAGGAAAAAGACAGCCGATAGGATAGTTCCTAACATTAGCCATAGAAGTATTTTGAAATACAAATTGTGCTTATACACATTATACAGTACCACGTAAAATTCAACTGTAAGGGTTTAACAAATATTCCAATACATTATTGTTAAAGTATCACTTTGCTTTTTTCTTCCTTTGGCGCAACTCATATATTATTTTCACATTTCCAGGCACTTATGGTGTTGTCTATAAAGGTCGACATAAGAAGAGCAACCGTCTTGTTGCACTGAAAAAGATTCGGCTGGAATCAGAAGAGGAGGGCGTGCCATCAACAGCTATCAGAGAAATTTCTTTGTTGAAAGAACTCCAGCATCCAAATATAGTGTCGTAAGTCTTTGTTCAATTTATTTACTTTGTAATTACATCTGTGGCTAGTATGATATGCAAACAAGCTTAAGAAATTGAAAAGTTAATCCTTATTCTTGCAATCAGTCATTGCTGTTTGGCTTCCATTATTCTGATCTTTTTGGGTTTTTTTTAATGCATATTGTAGCAGCGCATTTTATTACTGGTCAGTAGAGATGCTTTCTCCTGAAGCTATAGAAATGGCTAAAATACAAATATGATATATTTAAAGAGAGAGCATATTTCAGAGTTAAAAATTCACATGGTAAAAGACAAAGTAAACATGTATTAAACTGCAAATTAACTCATCTGTTTATTTATACACATTTGTCAGGCTGGAAGATGTTTTGATGCAGGAGAACAAACTTTACTTAGTGTTTGAGTTTCTTTCTATGGATTTGAAGAAATACATAGACAGCATTCCAAGTGGAGGACTGATGGATCCAATGCTTGTGAAGGTACTTAACACCTTACATTTGTCCATAGTTATTTCAAAATAATGTAGCTTAACCTATGGCGGATTTGATACTTTGTTAAAATTTTCTCAGGTCGCCTGTTTTAGTAATACCTTCATGTAAATGTGTGTTGTTTTATATTAATAACCAGGCATTTCAGATCAACTACCGATATTTGACTAACTTTACTTACTTAGTCGTCATCCCTCTTCTACCCTGAGGTGTAGAAGTTTGGAGGAAGGAGCGCCATACTATCCTATCAGCTGTCTTCCTTCTGGCCTGGTTCCAATCTAGTCTTCGGTCCATCAGAGATTGTCTAATGTCCTCCCAGCGGACTCTGGGTCATCCTGGAGGTCTGGATCCCTGGCTCTTAGTTTCCCATACTTGATTTTTGACATGAACTTTGTTGCTTTATTTATTTTTTGTTACTTGGATGCAGCATTCAGAACTAAATTTAGTTGTTGCTTTCATGCCTGAAGCAGTCAGATGTGTGCTTAGTGCACACTTGACGTGAGCTTTGTTCTAAAATTGCAACATCACCACACTGGCTTCACAGAAATGCTTCATGCAACAAAATAAAGGGCAGCCAAAAATTGAAGGAAGACTTGACTTGATTTCTTCTATTTCCATATATTTACCAATGCCAAAGCCTCTCTTACTTTCTTAATTTGATGTGTCACATGCATACACACAATTAAACTGATACTTTCATAAATAGCTAAATTGTTTTCAAAGCGTGAGGGAAAGTTCTGAATAATTATACAGGCAATGAATTTTACACGTATAAATACTGCTACAATATATTCTCCACTGTGAGCAACGTTTTAAGTGACAGCAAAAAAAAAAACAAATTTTTGCTCTGGTAATATGAATGTACTCAGCGAAGTAATGAATAGAGAAAAGTGATTGCCATTCTTAAACCAGTACAGGTACCCAAGCCCAGGCTAGATTTGTTCAAGAAGAGCTTGGCTTACTCAGCTGCTCATCTTTGGAACAATCTTCCACATGATCTTAAAAACATGCACAGTCCCTACTCATATAATCGTAGACTGTTCAAATACATTATGAGTGCCAATTATATGCCGCCCTAAGGGATTATATTTCGAATTATTATCTAATATACTGTATGGAGGGTCTAATGATCTAGTTTTTCATTTTAATATATCTTACTTCTTAATTGTAATCAAATACTGTAAATGTATGCTTTTATACTACTTATAATGTTGCATCGCCATTAAACTAACACCTTAAGTATGGAGAATGTCTGAATAACTAGCAATAAAAGATGAGTAAGAGGAAGGGCAAAATGTAAGACGGGCCTATATGCACGATTCTTATTTATCAGTCAATACCCTTTACCTCCCTAAGGAGCATAGGTCATAAAGCTGGATCTCGTATAGTGGAGGCGTCAACAATTCACTCCCTGTGGCAGTATCTGTTTGGGACTCAAAGCTGCTCACCTGTGGGAACATTTTCCGCATGTGCTGACAACACACTAAGTCCCAGGTCATTCAACAGCGGATTCCCAAAATGTCACGAGTTCTTATTATATACCACCATAAACTATCTATCTATCTATCTATGTATTAATGTTTATTTTTATTTATTTTATTTTTACATTCATTATTATTATTATTATTATTCTTTTTTAATGTTAAAAACGTACTTTAATTATGATGATTATTGCAAATGTAATATTACTTTTATAATGATAAATGCCTTAATTATGCTTATAGTAAATGTGAGGATGAAAGGATATAGTATATATGATGAGAGAGAGAGGAAGGGCAGAATGTCAGACGGGCCTGCGTGCCCAATTCTTAACCCTTTGAAAATAAAGTTTGTTCGTTCGTTCGACATGCAACACCATAACTCCATATAACTGCCCTAGAGAGGACACTCCATCACCCTGAAGAGGGCTGTACCATCAGGGGCGCATTCACATAGTTATGACTGAGGGGGCTACTATACTAAAAAACACGGGAGATAAAAGCTATAACCAAAAATAGCTTTAAAGAAAAATGTTAACATAGGACACTCAAAGTCAGATACGGGTCTCAACCAAGTATATTGACAAGAAATTTCCAGTAAAACTTTGAACATATGCATACACTCTGATGGTTCAGCACAAAAATGCAATTGAGAATTGGGGAGAGAAAGCTGGCATCCTCCGTAAATTAAAGAATAGAATCCACTCTACGGCATTTGCCATTGGAAAATACTGCAATAACTTCAAATGCAGAAGCTGTGAAACAGGCAGCAGAAACTCTTATTGAGTACACAGTCCATGCAGAAAAACAGATTGTAATCTTAACAGATGCCCTGTCAGTAATAACAGCCCTGAAGGACCACCATGCTAAGGGCTGGGATTTAAAGATCTGATAAACTCACTTGAAATTCTGGCCAAATGCTTCAACAAGTGCACAGTCCCGTGGATACCAGCCCATTGCAACATTCTAGGCAATGAAGATGCAGACAAACTTGCTAATGAAGGGAAAGAGCTACAATAAAATGGTATAGGGACAACTTTAAATGAAATGGCTCAAACAGCCATAAAAGTCACATTCAAGTCCTTATGGGAAAAAGAACACCCAGGCCATATAAAACATTATGCCTATCACAGCTATTGACACAATCTTATCTAGGCGAGACCATGTCATCATTTTCTGCTTAAGCCGTTGCACCAGCCCGATGACAACCGAACATCTACTGCACTCCTGACCATCATACAGCAGTGACATGAGTAGCACATGGCAACAGCGCACTTCTCTCCACAAAAGACTGTTTGAAGTCAGGAACCTTGAGCTAACTACTACATTAATTAAAGTCATTAATGTAGAAGTCTGAGGGTGAACGAGGAAGCAGAAGATATGGCTATGTATCCTTTTACCCAAAAACCTTAATATTCTGAAAATCAGAATCTTTTAAGACTACTTTTCTATCACAATGGGTGACTTTGGGTAATTTTAGAACTCATTTTCGAAACACATCTGTCCCAGAGGATTTAGGATAGAATACGGACCTGTATAAGAACAGCATAACCCTCTGAGAACTCTGCAGACACCATTACTATCTTGTCAACAAATTATAATTATATAAATCAGGTATACAGACAGATATGTGTCCATGTAGGGAAGACGAGCAAACAGTAGATCACAAGAGAAGCAGCCAACAGCATAACCTTCACGAACCGCTTTAACGGAGAAACTATGGGAATGAGACAAAAATGAAACAGACCGCCAAGTTATGTGAGAGATCAATTTGGTTATATGATAGCGAACACAGGCGACTCCTTAGATGTCAAGGATTCCTGTTCAAAATACTTTATATCTCTTGTGGTGGTAGTTTCTGTTGCATTTTAGGACATTTCCTTTCCCTTTGTTACCTCAACATGTTCACATGTTTTTAACCCCTGTTTTGTTCTTCCCTAATAAATTTGTACCATTGAAAGTTGGGCATCATTTAATTGTTCATTACTCTGTCCACAGAGCTATTTATATCAAATTACAGAGGGCATTTTGTTTTGCCACAAAAGAAGGGTCCTACATAGGGATCTCAAGCCACAAAATCTGCTTATTAATGACAGTGGTGTTATCAAACTTGCAGATTTTGGTCTTGCCAGAGCTTTTGGTATTCCTATCAGAGTTTACACACATGAGGTTAGCAATGAATCTTTTCTAATTGAAATAGTTATTACTTGTGCTGCCTCCTGTGAAGTTTTGGAGATTCGTGTCTACTTATCTTTTGAACTTTAATGCTAATAACATACCATTTTGACTTGAAGTGATTTTAAAGGGGCAACGGATGCAATTATACTAGTAGAGCACCATTCACTTAATAGTATAAAAGTCTCTACTTTTGCTGTTTAGAAAGTTTGTAGTGAAATGTTTAAAAAGAATCTTTTTATGTAGAACTGCTTTTCCCTTCACATCAGTTTGCTGTATTTTGTGAAGACAAATTAAAAAAAAAAAAAATTTCCTTCCACTTTCACAAACTGACTGGAAATTCTCTGTTGCCAAAAGTGGCTCATATAGCACCAGTTGAAAAGCACTGAAAATTAGTTGCCACCTGCTAACATGGAGAACTGTATGGAAAACAAAAGGCTAGGAAACAACTGTGATTAGAAGATAACTATGGTAATTTTCATTTACTTGATACTGTCAGGATATGATTGAGTGCAAACCTTTTAGTGACGTTTCATCAACTGCAATCTAACTGTCTGTGGCGTTCCCTTATGTGTACATTTTATAGAGCGGGTAGAAGAGTGGTCAAGCAATACCTCTAGGGGAAATGTTACTTCGTCTATCAATGGAACTGCACACAAATCCAGGTCGAAATAATGATAGATGAACACTGCTGACAGTTATATAATTTATTGACAACTACATCCAATACGTACTCCAGTCACGATGAACAATTCATGATCACCTAAATTTTAAAGCCCACCCACATATGGCCATCAACGTTCATGTATTTGGAAAACACAATAGTAACAGTATTTTCGTCACCTCTCCATACAATCTGTCTAATACTGGTCTGCTACTCGAATATATTCCTTACTCGTACACATTGTTAAATTACTTCCTGGCACATAATAAATATCTGGTATACATATGAATAAACACTTTCCTTGTATGCATACACACTGGCGGACATAGAATATCAGGAAAAGTACACAGCCATACCCGCTGGATACACTTCTCACAAGTCCACTGTCTGCCAAACATCACCCAACACTTTCCCCCTATTCGCGACCTGCATTCTTCCCACGGACTTACCCAAATCACGCTCACAATCATAACACACACCATAAGCTCAGTTCACAACATCTGTTCCCATGACACTCTAGTTGAACACTGCAGCGTTTCAAAATAATGAAAACATTTATTCTTATAATCTTTTTTATTTTCCCTGCATTTGCAGACACCCAATTACCGTACCTTTTCATGAAATATTCTGATTTTGTCTTGAATCTAGTTTTGTAATGGGACAGATGGAGTCCAATGAATTCTATCTACTAGTTGAGTCAAATGAATTCAATTCCTGTTGGTTGATGTTGCTGTTTTTGTAATCCAATCAGTAGCCTGTTTAAAAAAAAAAAAAAAGGGTTGGTGACAAGAAGCATCCCTGGCATATGCTGGTATCTCAAAGGGTCCTGTAATTTATCCTTGGTCAAGAATTCTGAATTTCATGTCATCATATATTTTCTTTTTTAGGTTAATGAACTTTACGAGGAGTTCCATAATGCCTCCTCAGATTCCAAAGAGATTCTCTGTCTAAACTGTCAAATTATGTTTCATAGTCCACAAATTCAATTTTACATAGTGAGTTCGCTTCCAAGATCTGCTCAACTATTGTGTGCTGTGTGGCTATCTGATCTGTATAAGGATCTGTTTTGTCGAAAACCTGCTGGTTCTTCTTACAATTGTCTGTCTGTGGCCTCTCTTAAGAATGATTGGTATCATTATTCCACTGTACTGTGCGCACTCTTGAAAATCTTCCTTCTTTGACAACTTGATTAGATGTCCTTCCTTCCGTTTTGCTGGTGTTTCTGCTAAACTTTACTGAGTAATTTTTGTAAATATTTCTTTTGTGTAAGTATCTGCTTTGATGTCATTTATAAAGTTTTTAACTTCTGCTGCCACCTGTGCTGTTTTTTTTATTATTAATTATTTCGTTTTTTTATTTGGTGTTCAAAGTCAATGTCAAGTGTTTATTAGAAATCCTGGGAACCAGATCACCAAGAAGCTGGAATTTTAGATTCCTCTTTCTTTTTAGCTGCTCAGTGAAGACAATGCAACAGGCTACCACGGCAGTTGCTGTCATGCAGAAAGCTGCACCAATATGCTGTTGCAGTCATCGTCCATGTAGCATTTTTTTAAAACATGTTTCTTTGTTAGACATAATCTTAGTAGCCTTTCATTATTAGTTTTGAAGGACACTGTTCCTGTTACTTGTTCCCTGTGTTGAGATTCTGGAATCCACAAAAGTGACAAACCATATTAGGGATTCCCATTTCCTGGAACCAACATTTTTTTTATTTGCTCCAAGATTTGAGCAAAATATCAACACACTTAGTCTGTAATAATATCCATTAAAGTGAATGAAAGTGTGCGTGAATAATGCTTTATAGAACCTGCTATATAATAAACAGCTGGATAAATTTTCCTTTTATTTGCCAGGTTGTTACGCTATGGTACAGAGCTCCAGAAATTTTATTTGGGTCTCAGCGTTACGCAATACCTGCTGATATATGGAGTATTGGATGCATTTTTGCAGAAATGGTTACAAAGCGTCCTTTGTTTCATGGAGACTCCGAAATAGATCAGCTATTTCGCATTTTTAGGTAGAATTTACTCTTTGTGATTGTTGTGTAACTAAGGCTGTTGAGCTTTTTGCTCTTTCGCAGCTAATGCCAAGTTGAAGAATTTACATGTGCTCTGTGGCTGTTGAGTGGTGCTAAGGTGTTAAGATAGTTGGGGAGCCCAGCAGTAACTTTCTTCTTTCTATGGAGAGTCCTGGGCAAGTGAGCACCACATGCTGAACTGTTTCATATGGATTGGTACGGTGGCGGCAATTAGGCTCAAGTGAGGGGTTTAATTTATTTAAGTGAATGTTGAGTCTGTTCTTAGTTGGAAGATTGTGCTCTGCTTTACAAGTTGTTCTGGGAAGATAAAGGCGGCTGACGTGATGCTGACCATATCACCCCTCGTGTGCCGATGGTCAAGAAAAATATGGGCCTAACACCAACATTCCCAATATGCCTTAATGGGCGTGTAACCGATCCTTTACAAGTTGTAGGTTGTTGATGCTATCATTTTTGTTTGGATGGGTCATTTCTTTATACATGCCGCGTCCAGTAGACCCTTTCATCCATCAGTTCAGCAATTCCTCTTTGAAGTTGTTTCGAAGTATTAGTTTAGCTGTCTGCATGTTGGCTGGCGTGTTTGAACCATGTTTACTCTAGTTTTGGTAGTCTGTTGACTTTGTCATTGCTTGCAATGTCTGTATGCCCTGGTATCCACTGGAGAGTGACTCTGATATTGTTAACAGACTGTTAGTCATTTCAGCCAGCTGTATTATGTCTTAATTTTCAGTTTGGGGATATTCCTCCAGGTCTGGAGTATTGTTTTAATTAAGTGAAGATTATGATTCTTTTTTTTTAAATATATTTTCTCAGAATGTCCAAACTACTTTTGGTGCACTATATTATTCCTCCTTTATTTGCTTTACTTATTACACTTTAGCTCAGGTTTCCATCTCTACTATCAACAACATTTTTTAACAATTATTTCTTCACTTTATCTCATATTCTTATATAGTGATAAAACTCGTTATTCAGTAAATGATGTAGTAAAAACACTAGCTGACTGCCATCACAGCAGGAAGGAAGAGCATACATTTCCTTGGTAGTTATTTTACAAATTTGACCAGAAATCACATATGACACAAAGTGTTAAACCACACAGACTGAAAATTAATAAAAAGCATTTGACTGTAAAGAATTACCCACATTATAAGTAAGTTGCTAAGACAGCGACTTTCATACTGTGAAATATATTTTGTCCCTTTTAATTTCTCAGAACTTTGACCACCCCAACTGAAGAAACCTGGCCAGGGGTGTCAAATTTGCCCGACTTTAAGCCCACTTTTCCTCACTGGAAAACAAACCAGCTAGCATCAAGTGTCAAGCAACTGGATCCACTTGGGTTGGACTTATTACAGGTAATTTAAAAGGCCGGCATTCTTTTCAAGGTAGACATACTGCTCACACAAAATCTGCCATATTTTAAGATCATAGTTTATATATTCTGGCAGGATTGCTCTTGATCGTAGTACTTTAATCCTCCAGGTTGGGGGTTTTAGCACAGGGCCGACACCCCTGTCTATGTAAAAAAAAAAAAAATCGCTCGTTACGGAAACAACAATAAATGGAAAAACTTTGCTGCGGGACGGACATCCGGAGTCTCAGGCTCGTATGACTGACAGTGGTGAAAGCCGAAAGGAAGCCACTGGCATGAAAACGGATGCCCCGACCGCAAAACACGAAACCAGAATTGGTTTTTGGAACGTCAGAACTATGAATGAGGCAGGAAAGCTGAGACAAATCACAGCAGAGATGAGGAACTACAAAATACATATCCTGGGAATAAGCGAGAGCAGATGGACAGGTAGGGGTAGAATAAAAACAGCTACAGGGGAAACAGTACTTTATTCTGGCAGAGAGGATGGTCAGCACAACAAAGGTGTAGCCATTATCCTGAAGAAAGGAATGGAAAGGTCTTTACTGGAATGGAAACCCATCAACAACAGACTGATAAGAGCAAGACTAAGAGGGAGGTTCACCAACACCACAATTATACAATGCTATGCACCAACAAACGACAGCGATGAAGAGATCAAAGACGAGTTCTATCAACAGGTACAAAAAGAAATGGAAACTACACCCAGGTACGATCTCATTATAGTAATGGGAGACCTAAATGCGAAAGTGGGAGCACACAATAATTATAACGAAAGAGTAATGGGGAAATGCGGCAGTGGAACAGCAAATGAGAATGGGGACAAATTAATAAACTTCTGCAGTATTAACAATCTGGTCATTGGAGGAACACTTTTTCCACACAAGGAAGTGCACAAATTAACATGGGAATCACCAAACGGACGAGACAGAAACCAGATAGATCACATAATGATCAATGGCAGATGGAGACATGCACTACAAGACATGAAAGTAAGAAGAGGCGCAGATGTGGGAAGTGATCATCACCTAGTAGTAGCAAGACTGAAGGTGAAACTCAGAGCTGCTGGACCAGTTGGTCAAACAGAAAAGATACAACATCACGAAACTGAAGGATCCCCTCACCAGAAAAGCTTTCGTGGTCGACGTAAAGAGAAGATATGAGATTATCAAAAGCCAGGAAAGAACAGAGACCGATGATGTTGACCAGAGATTCAACACCATCTCAACAATATACAAGGAAAGCAGCAAGTCATGCTTGGGATTCCAGGAAAGAAAGAGCCAAGACTGGATAACACCAGATACGCTAAACACCATAGCGAAGAGAAAGGAAATGAAAAGAAAGAAAACAGAAGCTAAGTCTCCCAGATTAAAGGCAATATATAGTGAACAGTACAGTCAGCTGGACAAGGAAGTTAAACGTCAAACCCGTGCTAACAAAAGGACATTTCTGTATGACCTTGCAAGACAGGTAGAAGAGGCAGCACTGAGAAATGAACAAAGCACAGTATACAAAATAACTAAAATCATCAGTGGAAAACGAGGTGCAAACAATATTACATTAGTAAGAGATAAGCAAGGAAATCTCATCACAACAGTAGAGGGACAGGAAACAAGATGGGCAGAGCATTTCAGAGAAACTCTGAATAAGGAACCACCAGAGACACAACTGAATGTTCCTGAGGCTGAAAATGATCTAGATGTTAATACAGACATCCCGCGAAAAGAAGAAATCATCACAGCAATCAAAGGGTTAAAGAATGGAAAAGCTCCTGGTCATGATAACCTAAATGCAGAGCTATTTAAGACAGACCCAGAGCTAGCAGCAGAACTATTAGAACCACTATTTGCACAAGTCTGGACAACACCAACAGAGTGGAGAAAAGGAATAATTGTCAAATTGCCCAAGAAGGGAGATCTTGCAGACTGCAATAATTGGAGAGGAATAACTCTTCTCTCAGTTCCCAGCAAAATACTAGGCAGGATAAATTATACAGAGAATCTCAAAAGCAGTAGACCACAAACTGAGGAAAGAACAAGCAGGCTTCAGAAAGAACAGAAGATGCGTAGATCATATATTTACCCTCAGGAACATTATAGAGCAGTGCTCAGAATGGCAAAGACAGTTGTACATTAATTTCGTTGATTTTGAAAAGGTTTTTGACAGTATACATAGGGACAGTTTATGGAAAATACTGAGGGCTTATGGAATTCCAAGCTGCATAGTGTCAATCATAAAAAGCCTTTATGCCAACTTTACGTGCAGCATTGGGCAGAGCAACCTAACCTTTGAAGTGAAGATAGAAGTACGACAGGGATGCCCCTTATCAACCACTCTATTTTTAACAGTCATAGACTGGGTGTTGCGCCAGACAACAGAGGGCAATCCAAGAGGAATAAGATGGACTACATTTTCTACATTGGAAGATCTGGAATATGCAGATGACATTGCACTGCTAGCACATTCACATCAACACATCCAGGAAAAAACGGATAGACTTAATAAGTATAGCCAGCAGGTGGGCTTGAACATCAACCTAAAGAAGACAGAGGTCATGACGCTCAATGTGAGCAACCCTGAGCCCATATCAGTAAGGAATCAGCAACTGGAACAGACAGATGCCTTCACATACCTAGGATGCATAGTAACACCAGACGGCGGAGCAAGCAAAGACATCAACAACAGAATGAACAAAGCAAGAACAGCCTTTTTTAGTCTAAACAACATCTGGAAGTCCTCTCAGTACAGCACAAGCACAAAATTAGGATTATATCAGAGCTGTGTGCTTTCTGTGCTTCTCTATGGCGTGGAGAGCTGGAGAGTTACAGAGAAGGAAATGTCGAAATTGTCCTCTTTTCACACAACATGCCTAAGAAAAATTCTCCGAATCTTTTGGCCGAATATCATCACCAACCAAGATCTGCTTACTCGGAGCAAGCAAGAGGACATGCACACCATCATAGCTGGCAGACGCTGGAGCTGGGTTGGCCATGCCATCACAAGAACAGCTATGCTATGGACCCCTGAAGGAAAACGAAGAGAGGCCGACCAAAAACAACTTGGCGGAGGACTGTGGAGGCTGAGATGCAAAGAATGAACCAGAGTTGGGGCACTGTACGAAGGATGGCCGCCGACCGAGCAAAGTGGAATCAATTTGTTGTTGCCCTACAAGACGCCACCGGACGTAATGGCCACTGACTGCTTTGACGGTCGGCAGCTAAGGATCAAAGAAGAGAAGAAGAAATAGTACTTTAAGTGTTGTTCTTTAAATATTCCAGTGACGTGTTTAAAATACTGGCTAAATCCGCTACGGTTTTCTACTAGACACATTTGTACTCATACTGTTATATTGAAGATATGTATTATTTGTCTTTCTCTAGTTACAATTGTAAGACTCAATTATTTGTGCTTGAAAACTGTGTGTGTGTGCGTGTAAATGACTGATTTGATATATTATCTCAAAACAAACTTTTGTGCTCACTTAGAAAATGCTGATCTATGATCCAGCCCAGAGGATATCAGCCAAAGACATTCTAGAGCACAAATATTTTTCAGACTTGGATAAATCAACTCTGCCGGCTCGGAACTTCATCCCAATGGAACTGCAAGACTGACAGACGAAAGAAAGGTTGATTTGGGGTAGTAAACCACAACAAATTTGCTTAATTTCAGTCTTGTCTTTAAATCTTTACAAAGATAGTCTCTGTCTTCTGCATTTTATTATTTATTTAACTGGTTTCATTCATTCATGATCCTTTGTGTCACAGAACATGAAGTTTCTGCAAAGTTCTTCTGCTGTAAATTTGTTTTCCCCGGCAACTTCAAACTTTTTTCTTCCATGCTTCCTATGTCTATATTTGCTCTGAGGTGGTGTGTATACTCCCATGACCTAGTCGGGGCCACGTCTTCCTTCAACCAATATATTAAGTGGTCTCATCTGTGTTTCAGTCGAGAGTTGACGTCCGCTGCAATACTGATGAGGATTTTCCAACATTCATTTGAATGTTTGAAGCAGTAATTATGGCTGTATTATCTTAAATTTAAACATGAACACAAGTATTATATTGTGTCACAGTGGCATTCAAGTCTCTATACACAAGTTTATTAATTATGCAGATTAGCTCATTAAAATGCATGATATCGCTGTTGTTGAATGTCAGTTGATTCATATTATCAACTACTACTGCAGAAGTAATGTGTTACTTAAAAGATATGTCTATGTTAAGTCTTTTGATGTTTTGACAACTTAAATAAGTACTTTTTTAGAATATGTTGTATACATTTAAATATTGTGAATAAATTATGCATATTACCCATTAAATATGAATGGTAATGCAGTTTTGCATAAAGCAGACTGATTCAAAATACATACATGTGCCAATTTTCATTTAGATAGCATTAAAACTCAATTTTTTTTATGATTTGTTAACGGATCTTTGAAATTTCTCTGCCAGCTAAGGTACATTAAAAGTAAGATTCATCCTTTATATCACACTGTTAGAACAACAAAAATGTAAATAACTTTTTTGTTTGTGAACCGACTTTAAAAATTCAAAAAGTATTTTGTTTTAGTTGTCCTTGGCTATTTAACTGTACTAATTAGTAATTTTTAACACATGTTCTATAAAAGCTTTGGGATTGCGATACATTTACACTAAAACACTGTTATATATCCTGCGTCCAACATATCGAACAATGTGTTTATTCCAGTGTAAACATGAACTTTGTGTCATATGTAAAAATATACAGCAACTAAAACAATAAAGTTCAGATAGGCTGAAAGGACTGTGAACACCTAACTATTAAGCTTCAGTTTGCTAGATTTCCACTTTTTGTAGAGCATTGTGAAAGATTGCTTAATTTTTCTATTGCTGACATCTTTTTCAGTCTCCATAATTACTTTATTTGGATTGAATTTTATTGTTATGATTGTCACACTGTTTTTCCTCTATGTCTTCACTTTCTTTTTTTCGCTCATCTCTTGTTGTTTTCACTATTTTTGTATACAATTGTACATAACAATGTTATTATTCTAAAAATTGACTTCGTTATTTTTTTGTTGTTGACAGCTTTATTTTATCAACTTTTTCTTGCTGTTTTCATTATGTCTGGGTGTTCATTTCTTGTGTTGTTTGGTAGTTTCACTGACTGCTGTTCTACTATGTTGATCATTCTTTACATGTTCTAAAAATACATAACTAAATGTGTTCATAACATTTGTCAACATTTTGTGTTTTAGCAAGATTAATTCTTTATCTGATGATTAATACTTTAATATATAAAGATGTTTGATGCAATGATTTATTTTCCTGTATTTGTTACAAGATTGAAGAATACAGCCTGTGTATACTCCAGTTCAAAGTCACGATTTTTTGTGTTATTTTCATATCTGTGAAACAGTACTGTGGAGAAAGTCAGCAGTTTTTGGATAATGCTGTTGAATTTGGTACAAGTTAAGTTAGTAAAAGACAGGAGAAACAGACTATTTTGACAGTTAATACAGAACTATGATTATTCAATTAATTCATGACAATGGTTGTTCACACAATTTTGGATCAAGGGGATAGAAATGCTCGTCCATTAAAAAACTTGTCATTAATTAGTCTTATCAAACATTAAAGCTTTCTCACATAACATTGATCCTGAAATTGGCTGTACAGCTCATCTTTATTGTTTTTTTAGCTTAAAACATTTGTAAACTGCTTCATTTTCTTCTTTTAATGATACAAAATAATTTTAGTTTAGCTCGGAAACTAAAAAAAGAAAGTTGTGTTTTTTAGGTAATTTTTTTTTTTTTTGAGTAACAAATGCATTTTTTAAACGTCATTTTCTAGCAGTTTTTAGGTCATTAAAATCCTAGCTCTAGTGATATGTCATCCTATCCTCTGCTGGTGGTTGCAGTGTTTCATTGAGAGTAAAGCTGTTGCTGTTAGCAATAAGGCTCTTGATGCACTGCCATCTTATACCTACTCTGTATGCTGATCGAAATGAAAATGCTCAATGAGAGGTCACAGCAAGTGGGTCTAAAAAACAAAACAAAAGAGAAAGACAGATACTGAGAATAAATGCAGGAAATGATAACAAGACTGAATTTGAAGAAATACTACTACAAAAGGTAGAATCATACATATCTTTGCAGCAATAAGAGACAAAGTTGGAAGGACAGACAATAATGTCAAAATCAGCATTAAAAAAGACGAGGAGCTTTTGCTGCATTGGGAAATATATGGAGATCAAGAGAAATTAAGTCCAACACAAAAATAAGAATCTTCAACTTAACTGTCAAGTCAGTCCTATTGTATGGCTCTGAAACATGGAGAACAACAGCCGGGAAACTACAGACTTTCATAGATGGGTGCTTGCATAGAATAGGAATGAAGTGGTATGACAAGATCACTAATGTGGAACTGATAAGAATCAGACAAGTGCCAATGGATGAGAAGAAGAAGCTGATGCTGGATTGTTACTTTTCCAAACAGCGCCCGATTGACAGAGTGGTTAGAGCGCTGGTCTCTAGCGGCAAAAGGTGCCGGGTTCAATTCACGATGTCAACACACTTCAGTCTACCCAGCTGTAAATTGGTATCTGTTTTGCTATTGAGTTAGGGAAGGCAAGGCAGCGAGGAAGTAATCTGGTCACCCCCCACCTCTCGAAGCTGGACCTAGTGTAGTGAAGTCTCTAACACTTCACTCCCCTACGATAATATGTGCTTTGGGACTCCCTTTAAATTTGCTCCAGAAATCTATTGTGCGCCCGCCCGTAAGTCTCATCATATCTTTAATCAAAGTATTATATTTTAAAAGTATCGAATGCTAGACGAATAGAACAGTGTCTGCATATTGTGGCATGATGCCATCTTGAGATTTATACCGAAATGTAAATGATTAACCAACATAATTATAAACATACTTTTTTTTTTTTGGTTAAGAAAAAATTATTTTGGAGCAAGCGACATTTCGAGATTACCCTCCGTCAAACTGGAAACAAAGATGGGGAAAATGACACAGCAAAAGGGGAGGGGGAGACATGAATCACAGTTTACTGTACGGTCTACTGTTGTCGCAAACAGGGTTACGGCATCTTTAATGGCTATGTTTCTGCCTAAACCCTTAACGATATTCTCTTTAAATAAACACTTTTACTACACTAACCCAGTTTGCAACAAATGGGTGTGACAGATTATGGTATAGATTTCTATATCTATTTCCTTTTATCTACATCTCTCTTTTGCCAAACTTTCATCGTCATACTTTTGCTGTCACCTACGCCTGTTAGTTAAAACCAAACCAGTCTATACACTCTGAGATCAGTCTCTTTCTTTTCAATTTAGCACGGAATTTATTTCTGTTCGATGTTTCTTTGATGTAGTTGCAAGCATACTTAATTAACTAACGTGAGCCGGTATCATTTAATTTTGAAAGCCAGAGATCGAAAATAGTTGTAAAGTGACGCAACTATGGGTGGTAGCGTTAAGTTAATGTATGGTTCGATGGACAGCGATCAAAGGGGTAATTCTTCTTCCTCGTTCGCCCTGAAAAGAACGGTGGTTGCGTTGTGTCTGTTTACGCCGTAGCTGTGATATCTGCACCTTTCGGTCGACACATCCGACTTCAGCACGGCATTTTTTTGGGACCGGGTTTGCCTTCCCTCTTCGATCTGTACTTGCTCAGCCAAACTGCACTGCTGCAGACTGTTTCCAGGACCACCACGTGGAGGTGGAGTACGGTCTTGGTCAGCTCTGGTTCGCTGACCCTGATGCAAGCAGTCAAGCTATGGGTCGCTGACTGCATTCTCTATTGCTGCATCTTTTGGTCCCAAAGGGGTAATTAAAGTTTAGTACTAGAGCAGTTAACTCGGGAAACAAGGTGAGCAGATTTTTATTACCTCCCTTGTAAAACCCGCTAGCTAGTGAAGTAATAACCACGGTGAGAACGAGCAGATCAAAGACCTTCCTCGCGAGAAGACGAACAGAGAGAGGTGAAGAAAACTCACACTGATTAGCAATAGTCGGGGTTCGGTTTTAGTGCGAGATAAATCTTTGATTTTGCAGATTGAACGTAGAAATTCTCCGAGGTGTTATCAGTGCTAATTCTGGTTTTCGGGAAATAGCGTAGCATTCTTTGTCAGTTTCCTATATTTAAACCCCAGCAGTTTAGACTTCATTCATTCAGACTCCGCAGTTTCTCTAGACATATCTAGCTTCGTTTCTAGATTACTTTATTAAGTATAATCTCAGTTTGCGTTGGAGAATAGTCTTAAGTAGTTCTGTGCGAGGTAATTATATATTGACTAGTATTGTCGAGTGTTTATTGCTAGTTCGAATTATATCTTCACTAGATTTTTGTGCAGAGGGCTTTGCCAGTCAGTCTAATTCTCTAAGTTACTGTGTTACAGTGGATAGCAGAATAAAATTATAATTTCTAGCTAAAAACTTATTCAGCTATAAATAAATTTAATTAAATTGCTAGTAACCAGTCAGTGAATATTTTAGCTAACTGGTAAATGCACTGATTCATTATTGACGGAATATGTACGTATTTCTAATTCATGATGATTGATTTTTTTAAATGACTAGAATTTATTTCACGGAAGTTTTAAATGATGAGACAAGCTCTAAGCTTATAGTTTCTGATTTAAGTTAAATAACCGAAGTGAATATTATATTTTTACGCGAGGGTAGGATAGGATGTGTGTATAATATTATGATTAAGTTTCTGTATGTTTCTTTTTCTTTTATACAGTATATGGGTCAAGCCCAAAATCTACCAGCGGTTTCAGTATATATGAGAATAACCTAGAAGAAACATTTTGTACTTAAATACGAGGGGGTCCAAGTTACAACCTGTCTGGCATTGTGTTGCATCCAGAAGGAGACAGAGTACCCATCTCACGAACTTTAAGACTAAATGATGTAACTCGGCCTATCGAGCCAGATTATATTTCTTCCCTAAATCTCTTGTACATTCAGCCCCTGTTGCGAAATTACAAACAGTAACATTTCCGACGTTTGAACAGTTGTGGTGTGACCAATAATTTTATATTGAGAGAAGTTACCAACCTGTCATTTCCTAAGTACTGGAAACCTTGAGATTCTGACATTGTGAGCCCATTGAAAATTTCTTACCTGAACTGATTCAAGTGACATAAACAGTAATCCTAAAATATAGTTGTAAAGTGAACGCTCCCCGGAACATTGGTTGAAACCTGTATCTGCAGAGCTGGGGTTCTCTTTATCAAAAAGAACACGGATTCAGTGTGTGTGTGTCCTAAAGTTTGCGCCTGAAGGCGCAAGACATCAAGTTTGTAGGTAAGAAAGCATGTCAGTGGCCACTGGTGAATGAACAGAGAGAAAGCAGGACTGAGTGATTCTCTTATGGTATAATTTATGCACCCACGTTGAAATTTCTTTATGCAAGTTTGTTGCTAGTGATGTTTTCCTCTTAGAATAGATTAATATATCAACTCTGTTCTTAACCGTAGAGGGATATCCTAGACCATAGCGTATAAATCTGTGACTCTTTGGGGCTATAACTTTTTCTGCTAATGGGATCGTGGGCTCAACAGAGGGGGAAAGGATTACACCTATGGGTCTATCCTTTTAGTAATTCATTAACTTATGTGTATTTATATGTGATTGATAATCAAATTTTTGGTTGTGGTCAATTTTCTTATGATAAATAAAATTTACATAAACATTCAAGTGTGTCGGTCAGCTCGTCAAAAAATATCTATATTCCATTGTTATAGTTTTCACGTCTGTGCGTCTAACTGTCGTCACTTATGTGTGTGTGTATGTGAGTGGTATATATATTACTATATATATTCTAGTAGACTGTCTGACAAATCTAGATCTGTTGTAGAGATAGGCTGACCGAGAAGCTTCTCGAGTGTCAGGACAGACTCTATTATTTTCCACCACCTCACTCGTGAAAATCTATTTCTATTATCATCTCCCACTGAGCTATCACCTGTTCTATTTCTATTCAGAAGGGACCAACCCAAGTCTTAATTCCCCTATCACAAATCTACGACAATGGGTAAAGAGGACAGTAAACTAATTTAACCAAATGGGAAGGAAAGTGTCACAAGGTCTGCCATTTTGCCCGAATGGTATTTAACCGGGTGCATACCCGTCTCGCTTGGCAACTTGTTCACACTTTTTTTTTGGGTGCTTTTTTCTTTTAATGAAGGAAAAATATCCCGTTCAACCTCTAATAGGTTACAACAGGGATATATAATGCCTCTCATTTCTAATTTAATAATACTTATGCTCACGACAATTTCTGTTAAGTGCAAAAACACGACATCGAAATCACATCGCATGGAGACACATGAAAATGCAGACATAGACATAACCGCCACCTGCCTCCCCCACTCTAAACCTCTCCCAAATTCTGCAACTATATACCTTTGCTTTTACATATATCACTCGTACATTATCATATAAACTTACGAGAATGCAGGAGACCTGATATAGCAGAGGAGATATTTCTGGCTACTAGTACTACATACTTATATTCCAGAGGATGTTCAGTCTTAATCATTTGGATACCTTCACATGTTGGCATAGAGGGAAATGAAAAGGCAAATAAAGACGAGACAGGTCTATATTTCGGAGCTGGCGTTTGCTGATGATGTTGCCCTGATTGCTAAATCAGAGGCACATCTCCAATCCAACCTGCAAGTCTGGAAGGAAGAGCTGGAGAAGAGAGGGATGGTCATAAGCAGCTCTAAAACAAAATCCTCACGAGAAGAAAAACAAAACTCCATGGTGATCAATCACGAGAAGAAAGAAGACATCAGATTAAGCTGGGAGAACAGCTCGTATCCTGGAGAACAGTCCTGGAGGTCGACCACTTTAAATACCTCGGAGCTATTATAGACCGAAAGGGAGGCATCAAAGAAGAGTTGGCCACTCGAAAAGCAGCAGCTGGGAGACTTTTTCAGGCCATAAATCGAGGATTCCTCAGCAAGAGAGAGGTTGGTAAGAAAACGAAGATGGCTGTATACCGCTCCACCAATGTCCCAGTCTTGACATATAGATGCGAGTCATGGGCAATGACTACAACCCACAAAAGCCAGATCCAAACCTCAGAAATGAGGAAAGTGGTTGAAGTAACAAAAAGAGACATGGTATGTGATATGAGTAAATATCATATCATGTTTTGTATTCGATCACTTCCTGATATATATTGTTTACACACGGTATCCCGTGGTTGCAGGAAGTGACGTCTTGACTCCTGCTTTGAATTGACAGCAGACGTCAGTTTTGATTTGGGACAAGCTAGCGTCTCTAACCGGCAGTCTGCTTGTGTCGTTTGACCAGTATGCGTGGAATGTGTCCAGTGGGACCTGATTTTAGAATGTGTTAATTGCCTTTGGGCATCTTTATATTGCACCTGCAAGATCGATTACCATCACTGCCTTATGCTTTCATTAACAGTATAATGTCAGATTAGTCTTAGCAGTGTGTATGGAATTCTTGGGCACGTAAGTTGACTGTTCCATTAAAACTGAGAGTATCAGAATCAAGGACAGTAGAGACGTGCTAGAAAAAGCTACGATGTCATACCATACTCAATGTGGAGTACTGTGTTATTAAATGTAATGAACTGTGCCAAGAAGTTAGGCCTTGTTACTGAGTACCTGAGGTGCGGGCCAGGGAGATTGTGTGTGACTGGCCATTTTTAAATATATATTATAATTCCTCAAATGGAATATACAAGGAGAACCCTGGAGGGTATTCAGCAGGCCACTGTAATAAGGAGTGTCAAGCCTTAAGTCTAATGCACTCTTACCACAGGACGTCGGGAGGACGGTTCCTGAAATAATAAATAACATTCTTAAAATTACCCGTACCAGTACGCAACCAGACGATACGTCAAGGCCTTAAATCCTACCCCCTGCAGACGCAAGTAGAACAGTCCCAATTAAGATGGTTTGGCCATGTCTGCAGAATGGGAGAAGATCGGCTACCATGACAAGCATGGGAAACAAGGATCCAGACCCCAGGATGACCCAGAGTCCGCTGGGAGGACAACATTAGACAATCTTTGAAGGACCGAGGACTAGAATGGAACCAGGCCAGGAGGAAGACAGCCGATAGGATAGCCTGGCGCTCTCTCTTCCAAACCTCTACACCTCACGCTAGAAGGGGAACGACTAAGTAAGTAAGTATAAAGACGCCAAGAATGGAAAGCAGAGTGGGATATAAATCTGAAAGGAAGACTTGCATATAAGATGTTCAAGGCTCCAACAAGAAAATGTCAGATATCTAGGGAATTGAAAATTCTCAGACTACAGTTGGGAAAAGGCTATTTCAGAATAGAAGAACCTTATTGTGCAGGATGTCTTCAAGACAATAAATAGAGCATTTCTTGTTAAAATGTAAGAGGTATGAACAAATGAGAATACCAATATTAGATTATTTGCAGGCATCAAATTTACTTATAAATATAGAAGACGTTGAGAATAGACAGACCTAGGTAACAGCAAAATATAGTCAAACAGTCATCATCATGTGACGTATTCTTTCCAGAACGTTGTCTCCATTACAGCTGCTCTGAACGCATCACGATTCTGGGCAAGTCGACCTGCATCAGCCAAAGACAAGTTCAGACTCTCTGTGATGTCCTGGGTCCACCGTCGTCTAGGTCGACCCCTTCCCCTTTTTCCAGGGACCATGCCTTCCATCACTGTTTTTTCCAGACTATTATGTCTTTTTATATGACCGAAAAATTTCAGCTTCCTTATTGCGATGGTATTTAGGAGCCAATGTTCCTGTACGTTTAGTGAGTGCAGTACTTCTCTGTTGGTCTTTTTTTCTGTCCAGGGTATTCTCAACATCCTTCTGTAGCATTTCATTTCGAATGATGTAATCTTTTTTGCAACTGTTTTATTGAGTGTCCAAGTCTCGCAGCCGTATGTTGCTACTGGGAATATACATGCTCTGATCAGTTGTAACTTTAGTCAAACAGTAGGCCTATTTAATAAAAACAAACGTTAATATATAGTAATTAGGAAGGTGAAGGTCTGATGCTGTTCTTACAATACATTTGAAAGTGAATTAAATATACATTAAAGTCAATTATATAACAGGAAACACCAGTCCTTTACATCCCTTCCCATAATATTATTTTTGTCTGATGTTATTGTTAGGTTTTATCTCTTATTTTGTTTGTTTGGAGGTTGTTTTTTTTTTTTTTTTATACAAGCATAATTTGCCCTATTTACAATGACTTGACATGTGTGATGCCACATCGGCAGCTGTTCGTATTATTTGGAATTGAAAACAATATATATCCTAATTATAACCCATCAGAGGTTGAATGGGATATTTTTCATCATTTAAAAAAAAATAATAAACGCCGCAATTATATACATTGTGCGTAATCATAGCCACTCGCCCAAAATACGGCCTCCAGTTCACTGTCCTCCCCATCGGCCAAAAAATTAAAATAAAATGCTAAACAAAAATGAAAAATCGCATTAAATCCGTTCCTTAGCAGGCTTAAGCTCACCATCTTTACAGAGTAGCAGCCAAATGAGAGGGCATGCGCAAACTGGTTGTTCATTTGCGATATACACAAAGTATTGAATTATTTACAGTAATCGATTACTTGTATTTACAAGGAGTGCCCGGCTAGTCATCAGCTGACATCTTCACAATGACAGTCGGCTGCAATGGATCTCCCGAATTTTCTGTCTCATGTCTTGATGGTGAACTCTGACAGACTATTTCATGTCCATGTCTTGATGTCATCTACCCACGTGTAGCGCTGTTTTCCTCTTGCAGCGCATCTGGTTCCAACAACAAAAATAGTTATCCGCTGGGTCTAACCCTTTCGTACGTTTCCGTAGCAAGTTGTCAGCCTTTAATTAGAATGTGATTTTTTTTTTCTCCAGAGCTTCGGCACGCTGGCTGATATAAGTACCAGTAATCTGTTTCAGGGCGCGGTACTGTATTTATCAACGTTGCACTAAAATTCAGGCATAACGTTGTAGTATCGTTAACTGGCACCTAGGCTCAAATAAAAACTGAAGGATTCCTTCCTATGATTGAAACAGGCGCGCCTCCCCAAAGAAAATAAACACCTTACAAAAAATAGTTATGACCGTGTTTTCCGTATCCAAGCAGAAACAGCCTCTCTCTCTCTTCCCCCTCCCCAATTTCTTGTGTATTAAACGGGGAATTAAGGATTTACTCTTATCGTCTCCATCAAAGGTCGTTAGCCATGGCTTTCCATAAAAATATATATATGTATTAAAAGCTAACGTCCCGAGCTGTGCAGTTCTGGTCTTATTTAGAATATATGGTGTGGTTTTTTTTATTTTTTACATCATCCCAATCACCTTTTCGGCTAGTTTTAATGTCAATCCTGAGGACTACGTAACTGTCGAGAGTTGCTATGTTTAGTGCTTATTTCTTGAAGTGCATCATTTGAATTTATGATCTTTCCATGTTTCGCAGGTAGCTGTTTTTATATCTATACCCGGTCATTGCTTGTTTGCTTACAGGCTTGAATTTTGGAATGGACTGATAGCCAAAAGTCTGTGGTTTTCATTTGTTCATTTAATGTCCTCACTTCCTGTTTCTACGATAGTTTCAATGTTTCTTTGGTCTCCGCCTGATTTAAAACTTTGTCTGTGTTGACTGGGAGCAGGCCATCCACACTTTTTACCGAATTTTACTTTCGTCTCCTGTAGAAAGTGTTGGATTCTTCCAACTGTTCTCTGTGTCCGCGATGATTAATCTTTCGTGGTCTATCATTCCTAGAATTTTGTCTTTTTCTGTCACCCTAATTTTTGCAATTTCTTCTATTCTTTGCTGCATTATTTTTAAATCCTATTGCATTTCTTCAGCTGTGTCAGCGATGATTTATCTTTCGTGGTCTATCCTTCCTAGAGTTTTGTCATTTTCAGTCACCATAATTGTTGCGATGTCTTCATCTATTCTTTGCTGCATTATTTTCATATCACGTTGCCCTTTTTTCAGCGCTATTCAAGGTTCTCTTAGTCCAATATATTGAGAGCTGCATTGCTAATGCTATTCCTTGCTGTCCACATTTGTAAGTAGTAGTTTTGTTTTATCTCTTACTTCTGTAGCCATATTTTGAAGTTGGGTTCTCATGTCTTAACCTACGTAGTAGACAGTCCATTAGACATTTTAACCAACAGTACATTATTTTTGATAGAATCTATGAGTAGTTGCCTGGTTTCCTAAATTACCGGGCAACAGTGTTATGTTGCTCCGTGGTTTCTGAGACAGTTCCCATATTCAGAGCCGGCTTTAACCAGATTTGGACCATTTTGGAGGACCCCTGGACCTTTGATTACTTCAGACCCGGGACCTTTTATTACTTCAGACTAGATGTCAGGAATAGGTATATGCTTTTACACCGAATTAAAAATTAAACAATAAGTAGCCTATATGTATTAGCTATATTTTCACAAAAAGCTTGTCAAAACCAAACCATACTTATACATAAATATTTTACTGTCTGTTCCGCAAATTCTACCAAAACGTTGTTAAAGCTAAGTTTTTTGCACCATCAAATTCCGTTGATAATATCGTAGGACTGTTGAGTCTGTATTGGAGCACATTTGACCGTGGATAAAATTTGTTCAGTTTTCATTTGAGAAAGCTTCTTTTCCCTGACAACACAGTAACTGGAATTGTCAAACACATTCGTTGAGCAAAATGGAAAAAATATATACCGTATATATTCGAAATCCAGAAGCTCTCATTCAAAGGAAGGAGTTTCAGGATGATTTTCAAAAGCTGTTCAATGTATGAAAAAGGAAGAGTTGTTCTGTGTCTATTACCTCAAGCAGCATATGACCATCCAAATATTTTAACTTTGCATAATTGACAAGTTCGTTTTCTTCTGTGAGCTTCATTTATGTTAGCGCATTTTTCAATTCTGCAGCATGTTTTTGTAATTCCTCCTGTCCAGTTAGTTGAAGTTACTAAAATTCACATTACGTATTCGTAAACTGTGTACGTAAGAAACGTGATCTTTTCTTATTAGTGAAGTTGGCATTAGGTAAAACATCAATTTTAATTTTGCACCGTTCTGTTGGTGAACTTGCAGGAAGTGGATAGTGTGGCGGAGAGAAAAGTGGCATTGTTTGGATGTACAAGTAGTCTGAATTTTTCTGCCAGAAAAACTATGAACTGCATATTTTCTACTTATGCCATTTAACATTGTAATGACTGTGAATTGGCCTTACCGGTAAGGGTAGTAATTAAAATTTCTTAACTGCAGTACCTTTCTTTACTCACATCTTTTAATTTAATGCTTTGCGATATGAATAATCCGAAACTGCGAAGTGTTACTCATCGTTAAGTTTGTAATCGACCAAAACGTGAAGCACAGCAAGCATAGCGATATTGCGTTCCGTACTGAATTGAAACGGAATTCACGATGTTGTGTGTTTTTCTTATGCGTTGATGCAACTATCTTCTGGTATTAACCACTCGAGCTAAGACGTTGCATGTGAAATTGCTCTATATAAGTTAAAATTTACTTACTAGTAAGACAGTTCTTTCTGTTTCGCCATTGTGATTTTTTTTTCTTCACATATAACTTTAAAGCAACTTACATACAACGTTTTTTTTATCGTCATCTAACTGTTTTTTTTTTCTTCAAAACTGGATGTGGGAGCCAGAGTGCGGGGCCCTTATTGGAGCCGGGCCTGATTGAGTCAAATCGGCCTACGGCCGGTCCTGCGCACATGTTTTGTTAGGACTTTGTGGTGCAAAGTTGAGAACGTTTTTGCTTGTGGGCAGTTACTATAGGTGTGATTTTCCATGCAGTACATGGAAACGGTGCCATTTTTGCAAGTTTTATTGATGTGACCGAACCTCTAGCACTTCGAGCGCTTGGTTTGGTTTCATATCCGGATTAAGCTAGTGCGGGGCCTGTAGCATATGTTAAGAAAGGGGCCCTATATTAAAAAAAAAAACAATAAAACAACACAAACATATTTGAACACATACATTTTTAATTTGCATTGTAATTATCTTTATCAATTAATTCCTGCTTGTAATCCTATAAACTTGCCACTCATGTTGCTGGCGTTGTCATAACTTTGACCACGACAGTCTTTAATATCAATGTCATTTGCCTTTAAAAAATTAAGTAGACCTTTAGTAAGCTGTTCAGCACTATGACCTTCCATATCCAAAAATGTCACAAATCTTTCAACTGGTCCAGATGGCAAAACATAGCGCAGAGTCAAAGTCAGCTGGTCCATATTAGATATATCTGGAGTAGAATCCAATGAAACGGAATAATACTTGTATTTCTTCCCTTCACAGAGAATGTGATCCAGTATGCTGGATCCAATCAGATTGATGAATTCCTCACACGTTGTTTTAGATAGATATGATGTTTGTCCAAATCCTTTGTTTGCATGAGTACTTATATGCTCTGCCAGAAAAGGGTCAAACTTGGCCAGTAATTCTAACAACCCTAAGTAATTCCCGTTATAAGGGGACCCAACAATTTCATCACTACCACGAAATGAAAGGCCTCGTTCTGCTAAAAACTTCACAACTTCAATTATTCGCTCTAGAAGTTTGTGCCAGTACTTTTCTTGAATGTCCATTTGTTTCACAAGATGGGAATCGACACGTTCACCTTTGTTTTTACGCATCAACAGTGAAATTAAAGCTTGTCTATGTGAGGAGCTTTCTTTATGTCGACGCAATAGATTGCTTGCATTTTTCCAATCATTAAACCCTTCCACAGTAAACTTTGATGAACATTCTGAACTCATAAGCTTGCATGAGAAACAGAATAGGCGCCCTTTACTTTCTGAATAGCATAACCATTTTCTTGCATGTTGCTTGTTTGTAAGTTTATGAATATGTGTAAAATAAGACTTCTGACAGTATCGAGTTTTCTTTTCAGTGTCATACAATCGCACAGATGAAGAGAAGGCACTATTGTCGTGAAACATTCTAAATCCACATATCTAAATTAAAAAGTAAATGTAAAGCCTAACGAATTAATTCAATAAAAGGAAAGAGGAATGGTAAAAGAACAGTGCTGTCACAATGGCGTACAAAAATCCCCTTTTTCTACTTCGTCTGCATAATTGTAACGCTTTCACGTTTACTAGTAAAGCCTACAGCAGCATACACGCGTTTCTAAAAATAAAACTGGTACGGTACTGTGTTTCTTAGAAAACCTTGAGATACGCAAGATGCTTAATGACCTAGATAAAATACTAGCATTAATGTCATTATATACACTGCGTAATGAAAAGACAGACGGACTTAGAAGAGAGAGATGAACGGAGGAACGCATGCAATACTACCACAGTCTCGCGATGAAAAAGTGAACGCGAAAGGCATGAAGCACTAATTTTTTTCAAATAAACAGTAATAAAAAACATTACCAATACACGGTTAGGTTTTGAAAACATGTTTAATGCTTATTAGGAAACATGACATTCTACTGTTTTACGTTTGAAATCCTGACTTTATACTGACAGAACAGTCGAAAAGGCAGAACAGGTGGCGGTTCTAAATCGATTAAAAAAAATAAAAAAAACATACACGACTATCCTAGAATACATATTTTGAACGGAGCCACTTAGCCCCATTAAATTTATATATTTGGGTGCCTTAGGACTTGCTGACAAAGAATATGTTAAGTGTTATGCACATAGTCTAGTAATTAACAAATTATAGCCAAGATATTATAAGGGTGTTGTCTGACAGCACCAGATCGTATTTGCTCATGTTTGGATACTGCTTTAGGGGAATGAGGCCACTACGTTAAATCCGATTTGATTGGTTAGAATTATATGTAAGGCGAAACATGATTAGTCGACTGCAAATACTATTTTTGGTTGTTAAGGGAAACGTAGGAAGGGTAAATTTGTTCAAAAGCTTTTGTAAACATGGTCTCATTGGCTAGACCAGTTGATATAGTCAATTAGGAGCGTCGGTTCAGTGCCACTTTTTGAAATTAAACTGTGTAGAAGCCAGTGCGTTGAGATCCAGTTCATATTTTTCTAATGAAAGCCTGGGACAGAGGCAGATCGGAATTGTGCCATAACTCATCGCCAGTCAACGTATTTGTTTAATATTTCCATGAATTGTGGTAAGCTAGACCTATTTGATATCTTGTTGATGAAAATTGAATGTGAATTGATAATTTATGTCTATATGTGTGTGGTTCAGTAACAATAAACAGAGGCAAAACCTCGATATGGCTCCACCATGAATAAAACTTGTTGGAGAGGAATATATCTGCATGGGATGGCCAAATAGTACTATGACACCTATCTTATTGAATAGAAGGAAATAATGCTGGAATTGCAGAGGCGTTGTAACCATTAGGGAGAGGAATACTGGTGTAAATTGTTTCATGAGAAGCTAGCAGTTGGACTACAGCGCTGAACTCGGTGTTTGTTATGTATTGTGCTTCAGTGTGGAAATAGATTATAAATTAGTTCTGAAGGGAGGTACAACCTTCTTGTTTCAGGGACCGTGGTACTAAACTATTAAAGCAGCACCTGGTCTGAGTTTTGCTGAATCCAGAGGCTGATAGCATACTCCTTGGTCAAGATAGCGACCAGTGTTGTTTCTCAAGAATACGGTGAAGCAAGCGAGCAGAGGAGACTGTTTCCTGCCGCCCACACAGAAGTTAAGATTCGTTGGCCAGAGCAGCTCAATCTTGTGTACCCCCCTCTAAAAGTGACTTTACCTTAAATCAAGAGGGACATTTATTTGTTTCAAATAAAAAGAAACTGTGAACCTTTCCAATATTATTTCCACCAGAAACAAACACTTGAAGTCATGATGACAAACAACAACATAGCTTGAATAGCCAGTATTACCTCATAGTACTACAGCACAGCTTACACACATATTGCAATAATAATATATGTCAATACAAAGATCCTATCTATAAATTGTGTACATACAACTTGTGATTACATTTGATTGTGATTCCTGGTTCACTTTGTAGTTGAATCAGGATATCTATTATTGACAGGAATTAATACATATTTTTAAAAGTTACCCTTGACTTATTAAGATAGCCTTATAGAGTGTTCTATGTATGTGAGTGTCACAGTGTTGTAAAGTATTGTGGATTAAATTAAATTGTTTATCTGTCTGTTGGTTGTTGTGAACATACACTTCATCATTATCATAACCCTAGACATTCAACGTAGTCATCACAATATTCCAGAATAAGTCTGACTGAGGTATAAATGTGGTAGCAAAGTAAGGTCATCTGTAATACATCACACTTATTAGATACAGATACCTTCACAGCTGATCTCAGTCAGTACACTAAGTCCCCTATAAATATTTATATCATCCCACTTTACCACATATATCAACATGTTGACATTTTTCACTTCCCTTGGATATGCAATATTCACGCTCACAGTCATCTATATTGTTCGGCCAGTCACCAATATCATTAGAGTACTTTTTCGTTTCACTTATTCTTTCACATTCAGACTCAGTGTATACTGGGTTTTGCTGTATGTTTTCTGCTGCACTAGTACTAGTTGTTCCTGTACTTCCAGCTTCAGTGGTTAGAGTACCACCACCATGAACATCAAAATATTCTGTCAGCTTACGTGTTTTTGATATCACAAGTTGATCTCTTCTTTCTTTTTCTTTCTTCGCTTTACGTTTTTCACTTCCAGAAGCATAATTACGTCCAATATCTCTGTGTCTACTGCTCATTTTTTGAGTTTTCTAACCTTACAAATCTCATCTCATCTCATAATCAGAACCTCTTCTACCCCGGTGAAATGAGGTGTAGAGGTGACCCAAAGAGCACAAGGTTCCTGGGCAAAACATGTAATCAAAATGTTTGACAAACAGGTGACTAGCCCATTGTGCACCTTACAAATCAAGAAATTTTAATCAAGATCGAAAGAGAGTGCGAGCACGCCGTATACCTCAATTAAAACAGGAAGTTTCCGTTTCCTAAATTCTAGATTTTATTGTTAATGCAAATTCATTTCACAAAGAACGAAACAAAATTAGAGGTGCAGTCGCCTAGAGCCAAAAAAGTGGCTTCCGTCCAAACGTGACCAAATTTTCAACGCCACTTAAATGGCTTCCGTCCGCAAACAGTTAAGATTAAAATAATGAAGAGTCACACTAAGTCACCCTCTTATGCTCTTTCTCTCACAATTTCGTGACACCAAATGAAAAGGCGCTTAAGATGGCATAAATCACAAGATCATTGGTTTAACGCTCGTATTTTTTTTTCTTCTCTCAAACCAGCGGCACTCGAGCTTTTCAGCTCCTTTGGCCCAATGACATGTCATTGCGAGGCTGTGTGGTCAGTGGACTTTCCTTCCAACCCGGTCAGGAGCTTCGCTCCTTCCCATCAAAGCTCGTATTAGAAGATGACCAAACAATTATGTACATATTTATTGGCGCGGGGCCCCTAAAAGCGCGGGGCCCGTAGCATATGCTACTTGTGCTACTACGTTAATCCGGCTCTGTTTGGTTTTTGAACCATGCAAACTGGTGTTTGTCGTGTGCAGGGGATACGCAGTTCATCCCCATATGGGTTATAATTGGGGTATATAGTGTTCACCATTCTGTATAGCGTATTACATTGTTTTCTTCAAACGTTATATAACACGAGTGATATAGACTTGACTATCTAAGTACTTCCATAGTAATCTTCTTTGGTGTTGAAGTTACTTCGATGGTTAACATCATCAGCTTTGTCTCTCTTTTGTTTCAGGCTTTCATTCAATCAGCCTGTATGATCTTGATTTGCGAGTTTTCTTTCTTCAGGCGGTTCAGTCCAGCTTGCTCTAATAACCCATTTCTCCAAAGTCTTAGGTCTCTAGCATTTATAAAAGGGTTAAGGTAAAAGTAGTTCCACTGCAGATACAGCTGTGCGGGAGTGAAGTGCTAGACACTTCATTGTGACAAAACGGGGCGGCCCCTATCGATCTTTGTTTCACTCCGGCAGTATCAGTACATTTGTGGTACTGATTTTTATTTTTTGCGCTCAATTGTCGCACTTTTCTCGCTTTCTTTCTTCGTTATTTTTCTGCTAAGTAGCAGATATTTGAGTATTGTCGAATCATTCGACTCTCCCTGTAGGTGATAATAATCATATTTGCTTGGCGCTGCCCAGATTTGTTGGCTATAGGCGCGGCAGACTAACACGTACATCGGCCAGCGCTATCACCGAGAAGACATGGATGACAAGATTACTTTAGATAAAAGTAAGATTGCTACATCTCGAACACATGGTCATATGCGGTTACCGGTCTGTTTGGAAGTTTGTACACAACGGCATCGGACATCTTGTTGCCATATATGGGAGAGTTGACCTCTGCCTTACGTTCAAAATTATCCGATGTCGGAATAATTTGAAATTATCTCATAACCCTCCTGGTTGAATATGATTGGAGTTTGTTTTATAGCTCATAACAAACGAAGGCGTGGGAAGGCAGGGAATATAATCTGATCATTTGCTCAAGTTATTTCACTTGAGAAATCGCTTGCCAAGACACCAGACTGCTACAGGGAAGAATTAGAATTCAGAATTCCTTTTTAAAATACCGGACACCTTTTATTGGAGTATTTATCAGGACTTACAATATAGCCCAGGAAAATAGTTCTAGGTTCCCTGTGGAGCAGGGAGAGTGTCGTGAGAGGTTCAGATGTTATTAAATGAAAGATATTCTGGATAACAAGATGTATCAGATGATACCAGGATAGTGCCAGATAAGAGACTGGTCTTATAAGAAATACCCCCTTCTCTGAAAAGAGCAAGGGTGTATCGACAATCAAAGATAGAGTCAAGCTGTATAAACCTTCAAGTATGATGATAGTGTTTGTTACTGAAGGTCTAAGTGCTACCTCTCAAGATCCTCCCTTGAATAATGGTGTTACGTGCAGTCTTTGATATCTTACAATATAATATATTTGTATGCTTGTTATGTTCGCAAATATTTTGTAAACAAAATAGATACTTTTTAGTGCTTAAGGAAAAGTCATTATTGAGTTACTTCCCTTGAAAGGAGTGTCGTCACTTCGATCGAACTCCGCGGATGAATCCAGTTTTACTGCGATTTATTCTTTGTTTGGGTAGAAATAGGTTGTTCTTGCTTCAGTGTATCTATGGCCTGAATTTATGTGTATTGTTTGTCTGGGTAGGACGAGTCTGTCTTATATCTGTATATCTTTACATATCTAAGTCGAACTATATGGTCTTTTGTCGTTAGAAAGGTCAAAGGGCTGTTCGGCGGATGTGTCGCTAGAGAGGTGTGATTTGGCTTCGCCCTGATGGGGGCTGTGATTTTTGTGTAGCGGCTTGTCGCCGGAAAAAGTGATCTCAGTATTTATGGGGAAAGTGATAGTCGTCTAGACCTATCGTGTATGCTTTACCCCAGTGTTTATTCTTATTGCCAAGGAATGGCAGAATCATATTTCTGATGCCAAGGTAACAAAAGATTCTCCTTATGAACTCTCTTACGAAGCCACCGTTTTTCGATAGGCACGATTTGTACGTCTGAGAGAATATATTTAACTATATGAAGATGACATTCACTCCTAGCAGCACTATATCTTGTATGATGAAGTCAATTGTATCATGATAGAATCTACAGAGCTATGAGAACATTTAATGAATGACTAACTTTAATACAGATTCATTATCTGTATCCAAACGTGAGTGATAGCTCACGAGAGAAGCCATCTTGTATCCAAATATGTTGTGACTTTCAAGAAGAGAAAGGGATACCCCGTATTATCGCTTGATGAGTCCAGAGATCACTGCTACACATGAGAACCCAGTACTAGCGGTTCAATATGATTATATGAAAAATATGTGCTGAATATTATTTCAAGGAATCTTCGCTAGACGAGGTTAGGTCTAGAAGCCATCTTGAATGTTGTTTATAATCTGACGTGCTTTGTCAGTAAACTCAGATGATATATATATGGGCAATACTGAGTGCTTGTCTACTGACAGTCCATTATGCTATTATTCTACATGAGTGCCCATGTATCATTGCAAGACCATTTATCCACTGTACCATGATGTATTATGCCAACCTGTGATTTGTCACTATTCGTGCTGTCGAGTGTGTACGTCCAATTAAACTGTAGCAAAGGTACACAGTCGTTGGTGTCGATGACTTCCAGCCATACATGAGTGTGAGAAAAAGACCATTTGTCAACACCACGAACTCTTCTTATCATTCGCATATTATACTCACAATCTATGTCTACACACCACTGCGTAGGTCGAGTTGACATTCCATACTCAAACCACAAGCAACACAACAACACAGCATGTAGCTCTGGTGATGTTCTAGTGAGCTTATATTTATCAACTGATGAGCAAAGAAAATAGAGTTATCAACTAAAAGAGACTTTATCAACTGGTGGCCAGCTTTCTGGGTTTGACCTCGCAGAAGTTGAGAAGTCAACAGACTACCGATACCAGACCGTTTCCTGTGGCTGATACGACACACTTGCAGTATTAGTTTGCTCTTTGTCAACACTTCGTCACGTGACCTGTCAAGTGAGTGCAGTATGTAGGTCAGCGTTGTTGACATTTTTACATTAGACATTACAGAGTTTCACAGAACAGTTGGATCAATTCTTGTCAATATTAACAGGAAGACAGTATTATTGAACTAAGAAGTCCTATTTTCATCGATGGATCTTCTTGTTTTCTATATATGAACTTTAATATTTAAGGCCAGAATTTGTAATTCAATAAAGTGGCAGTTTATTTAGTTTTACAAGAATAACTTTGCCATTACTGTAAAACTGAGCCTATTTTGCAACAAATACTATCATACACATAATTTATATATTTATGTTTACATGTTATTTGTTTGTATAGTATGTTAGTTTATATGTCAGCGGGTTGTGTTTAGGTTGGGCGGTGTCCTCACAACAGAATATCCCACGTGATAGAGGGTCCGTTGTGGGCGTTTTCTTTAGGTGCAATTTCCTTAATTGGAGATTTGCTTGCAACAGCTGGTTGCTATTTGTGTTAGCTGTGAAGACTGTAATTATTGTTATTTTTGTAATATTTCTTTGTTCTTTAGTTTTGTTTTGAATTGTTTGTAATTTGTTGGTCTACCCTTTTCTATCTTTCAGTTCTATTCACAATTTATATTCATATACTGTGACGTCATTTGTGTTGTTATTCCTTGCAGATTCAGTGATTACTTTCATTGATTTCCCTATTTGATTTATTTGATTTCTGCAAACGTTTTCGTATTGTCAGTCTTATTTGTACTTTATGTATTCTGTTGGTTGACATATGTTTTATATAGGTATATTTCATAAGACACTATTGCTTGTGCACTGCACTTGGATTATGGTAAAAACCAGTACTTGATTATTATTACTGTTATACAAGACCTTATTAAGGCTTGTGACCCACAGCTATTGGGATAGTGTGCTGATTAACCAAGTCATTAAGAACTTGTGGTATTATTATTATTTCAGGTGATTAGTATTATTGTTAGACATCATGTCTACATTAGAATACTTCATTATACAAGGGAAAGCCCTTGATAAGACTGGTCACCAATTAGAAGAATGGGCGGTTGCTCAATATGACAAAGCATTAGCTGCAGAAGAGAAAAAAGCTGCTGCTGCTGCTGAAGAGAGAAAAGCTGCTGCAGAGGAGAGAAAAGCTGCTGCTGAAGAGAAAAAAGCTGCTGCTGCTGCTGCTGAAGAGAGAAAAGCTGCTGCAGAAGAGAGAAAAGCTCTGGCTGAAGAGAAAAGATTAGAAAAAGAAGCTGATGCTGCTGCTGAACTAAAGAAATTGCAGATGCAGGTGGAGGAAAGGAGATTTGAAGCTGAACAAAAAAAAATTAGAAAGAGAAGCTGCTGCTGAACAAAAAAGATTAGACAGTGAAGCTGAACAAAAAAGATTAGACAGGGAAGCTGAACTAAAAAGATTAGACAGAGAAGCTGAAGAATAAAAAGCAATAAGAGAACATGAATTTGAGTTACAGAAATTGAGATTGACAAGTATGAGTAATGTTAATCAGGCATCTAGTGGTAATGGTAAACCTTCTACTTACAAGGTTAAGGTTCCACCGTTCAATCAGTCCAGTGACGATATTACATTCTGGCTGGATAGATTTGAACGTTCTTGTCGTACACATAATGTGGATAAATCACAATATGCTAACCAATTAGCAGAAAACTTGAAAGGTGAATCTCTGACTAGGTTATGCCTTGTAGGAGAAGCAGATAAGGATAATTACGATGTCATTAGGGCGGCTTTGATAAAAAAATACCAGCTAAGTGAGGAAGGCTATCGCCTTTTGTTTAAGACGATGGTGCCTGAGACAGGTGTAGAATTCTCAGAATTCATTGCAAAGGCACGTCTCACAGTTGATCGTTGGATTGAGCTTTCCAAAACAGAAAAAAACATATGAAGGACTTATGGATTTGTTGCTCAGAGATAAGATTATGTCATGTGTTAACAAACCATTCCTTGAATTTATACATGAGCGTAAACCAAAATCTCTAAAGGAAATGGAAGAATATTGTTCCCAATATGTCACTGCACACCCCGACGTGACTTTTGGCAACACTAAGATTAAGGAGAGTATGCCAGTTGCTTCAGCAACACCATACAATCCCAATTATTCACACAGATTTCAGGGACCTCAAAACAGATTTGATAAAAAAGGTAACCATAATAGTTATCAAAACCAAGGTAACCAATCATTTCAGGGTTCTTCTTCAAAGAACTGGAGACGAGCTGATAGCTCTCGACACAGGGGTGGTCACAATTATAGCAATTTCCATAGAGGAAGTAATTATAGAAACTATCCGAGGTATCCGTCTTGGAGTCAACAAGATCGCAATTACAGAGATACTCATTATGATGAATATGATAATGGTAACCAAGAGAACTATGACTCAAACCCAAATAGGGGTTACAATAGAGGTAAAAATAACTACAGAGGTAATGATAACCGAGGTAGATCTCAAAACAGAAGACATAAACCACATTTTCAGGCAAACTCTGCACAACAAGAGTCCCATGAAACCTATAAACAGAGTAAAGACAATAATGACGCTAATAATATGGCATGTGCCGCTTTTGATTTTGGGAGAGCATCTCAGTGCCCCCAATGCAAAACATTATTTGAGCCAACCACAGTGTCTACTTTAAGCTGCGGCCATCCTCTTCCTGCTCTTCCTGCATCAGTCGCGCATGATGGAAGAGGTTCTCTTGTCTTACATAAGGGTTTAGTAAATAACAATCCAGTCTCCGTGCTTTTGATTCTGGATGCACCACAATTGGTGTTAGGCAGTCACTCGTAGATCCTTCCCGTGCCACTGGACAAGTAGTCAAATGTGTAACATTTGGCGGCACATTAGAGAAATACTCTACTGCTATCATTAGGATTGCTACTCCTTTCTTTACAGGAGATGTACACGCATGTCTTCTTCCGAATCCGATCGCTGACCTCATCATCGGTCGCATTCATGGAGTCAAAGAATGCACTCCGCAACAAATTTCCGCGTGGGAAAGGCAAAACATGCAGATTGCTAACGCTGTAGTCACTAGAGCTCAGGCTCTTAATATGCCTCAAACTTCATCTACTGAAGATAATGAAGTGCATAACCAAGATGATCCCTTGGTAATTTCTCGTGACTCGTTTATAAAACAGCAAGAAGATGACCCCACTCTGAAGAAATTCTTCATTCTTGCAACTAAAGGTGATCCGAATAAAGACACAAGTCGTAAATCGTGGATTACAAAGAAGAATGGCGTACTTGTACGTATGGTTCAAGACTCCATTACGTCAAGTCATTCTCAAATCCTGGTTCCCAAGAATTTGAGAGTTAAAATTTTGCAGCACGCTCACGACTCTCAGTGTGCTGACACATGGGTTTTTCCCGTACTAAGTCAAGAGTCCTTGCGGCTTTCTTTTGGCCATTGGTAAACAAGGACATACGGATTTATTGTCGATCTTGTAAAGTATGTCAGGAAGTTAAATCCAAAGGTCCACGGCATGCTGCACCCATTCAGGCGGCAGACATTCCTATTCGGCCGTTTCAAAAAATGGCCATAGACATTATTGGTCCATTTAAGATCAAGTCTGCCAGAGGACATCAGTTTATCTTGACGTGTGTTGATATGTGCACACGTTGGCCAGAGGCTATTCCTCTGAAGAGCATTACTACTGCTGATATTGCAGATGCTCTTTGGCTTATATTTTCTCGTCTGGGGTTCCCCGGAGAGATATTGTCAGACCATGGCACCCAACTAATATCAGATACCATGTCTCAAGTAATGTCTACTCTGCAGATAGATAGATCTTTAAGTAGTATCTATCATCCAATGTCTAATGGGATGGTCGAACGCCTTAATAGAACACTTAAAAACTTACTAGGGAAGATAACTGAGGATCATCCTCAAGACTGGGACAGAGTTTTACCTGCGGCCCTCTTCGCTTACAGAGAGGTCCCCAATGAACATACAGGATTTTCCCCCTTTGAACTCGTCTTTGGTGCGCGTCCGCGTGGCCCTATGTCGTTGCTTCATGATCTCATAACAGCTGACAATATTGACGATGACACAAAGTCATCCTACGAATATGTCATCGCGTTGAGACAAAAGATTATCGAAGCATGCAAATTAGCAACTTCTTCTTCTGAATTTGCGAAACAGAAGGCAAGGCAATTTGCCAATAAGAAGAGATGCTTACGACAACTTTGTCCTGGGGACAAAGCATTTGTATTACTACCTTGTAGGGAAAACAGACTACTTATTTCTTGGAAAGGTCCGTACGATATAATATCGAAAATTTCCGATGTCGACTATATTGTCGATATTGATGGGAAGCATAAAACCTTCCACATCAATATGCTTACTGAATTCCATGAACGTCCGGATTATTTACAACCCATTTTCCAAGCAACGGACGATTCTCCAGTACAACATGGTCATTACTCATCACTGTCCGTGATACAGGATGAGGAAACAAGTTTTTCAGATGTAAATCTTCCTCTTCCAATGATCCCACTTCATTCTAGTGAATCATGGAAGAACGTTACTGTCTCTCCTGATTTGTCTCTAGGAGAACAGCGACAAGTTTCAACTATGTTGCAAACATTTCAGGATGTACTCACTGACATCCCTGGACAAACTCATGTCATTGAACATGACATTGTTCTAACTGACCATACTCCTATTAGGGTTAGACCTTATCCTATACCTATACATTTTCAAGCACAAGTCGAGAAAGAGTTGGATGAGATGATAGATTTGAAAATAATCGAACCATCCACCTCTGCATATTCTTCGCCGATGGTTATTGTTCGAAAAAAAAAAGACAATAACATACGTCTTTGCGTTGACTATCGCAAATTGAATCAAGTAACGAAGTTCGATGCCGAACCTATGCCTTTACTGGAAGAGCTACTTACTCGACTCTCCAAATCTCATTTTTTTCACTAAACTTGATTTGTCTAAAGGATATTGGCAAGTTCCTTTATCTGAACGCGCCAAACCTCTCACGGCTTTTTCAACACCTAGAGGTTTGTTCCAATGGAATTTTATGCCTTTCGGTCTTATGAACGCACCAGCTACATTCGTACGCATGATGCGCCGAATCCTATCTTATCGGTCAGATGTCATTGCATATCTAGACGACATCTGTCTTTTCAGCGATACTTGGGAAGATCACTATTCAGGGTTAGATGAATTGCTGTCTACTTTGCGCGAGCACAACCTGACAGCGAAACCCTCTAAAGCCTATATTGGTTTTAGCGAAATTTCTTTCCTAGGCCACCGAGTTGGTCATGGTTTCCTAAAGACAGAGGACCATAATACTAGTAAGATACTTAACATCTCTATCCCTAAGACTAAAAAACAGGTGAGAAGTCTGTTAGGTCTTATTCAATTTTATGGCAGATTCATTCAGAATCTATCCTCTATCATGGCACCTCTTTCTACACTTTTAAAGAAAGGTTCGCCTAATATGGTCCACTGGTCTCAGGAATGCCAATGCTCTTTGGATAAGATTAAAACATTGTTTTCAACACCACCTATTTTAGTGTTACCTACTAAAGATAAGACATTTGTTCTTCGTAGTGATGCTTCATCCACTGGGATTGGAGCGGCACTAATGCAAGAGTACTCTGGAACTCTGCATCCTGTAATGTATATTTCCAGAAAACTTAATGCGGCAGAAAGGAATTATTCGGTTTTAGACCGTGAGCTATTAGCTATGGTTTGGTCGATCCTCAAACTACAGAGATTCCTTCTAGGCGCACATTTCATAGTAGAAACCGACCAAAAAGCTCTTACTGCTATACAGAGTAAGAATTTGAAGAGCTCGAGGTCTACTCGATATGCAATTGCTCTTCAACCTTTTCATTTCTCTGTGCGAGCTATTCGTGGATCAGATAATGTGATGGCAGACATTCTGTCAAGATGCCCACATGATTCCACATAACTATTAGGTCTTAGACTTCTTGATATGTCTAGTTTATAATAGTTCCTTTCTATATCAAGATAGATACACATTTGTAATTTAATAATATAATGATTGTATCACTACTTAGCGGTTCATTGATGTTTATTCACCGCTGTGCTTTGATGATTTTTCTTCATAAATCATAAATTTAAGATATCTAATACGAAATTATGGTATGAAATTTTTTAGGCATTGTGTAATTGCCAGAATTGTATTATACTTTGATGACACCTTCCTGGAAAAATTTACTTGTAGAGAAATAATTTTTCTCAGTTTATGAGATACATTCTCACCAGTCGCTCCATAAGTCGACTTAGCCTCATATTAGGCGTTATATTTATTCCTGATATTTTCATCTGCGCATTATTCATGCGTTGTGAGCCTATTGTACGTTGCTCCTAGATGTATTTCAAAAACAAAATAGATACTTTTTAGTGCTTAAGGAAAAGTCATTATTGAGTTACTTCTCTTGAAAGGAGTGTCGTCACTTCGATCGAACTCCGCGGATGAATCCAGTTTTACTGCAATTTATTCTTTGTTTGGGTAGAAATAGATTGTTCTTGCTTCAGTGTATCTATGGCCTGAATTTATGTGTATTGTTTGTCTGAGTAGGACGAGTCTGTCTTATATCTGTATATCTTTACATATCTAAGTCGAACTATATGGTCTTTTGTCGTTAGAAAGGTCAAAGGGCTGTTCGGCGGATGTGTCGCTAGAGAGGTGTGATTTGGCTTCGCCCTGATGGGGGCTGTGATTTTTGTGTAGCGGCTTGTCGCCGGAAAAAGTGATCTCAGTATTTATGGGGAAAGTGATAGTCGTCAAGACCTATCGTGTATGCTTTACCCCAGTGTTTATTCTTATTGCCAAGGAATGGCAGAATCATATTTCTGATGCCAAGGTAACAAAAGATTCTCCTTATGAACTCTCTTACGAAGCCACCGTTTTTCGATAGGCACGATTTGTACGTCTGAGAGAATATATTTAACTAGATGAAGATGACATTCACTCCTAGCAGCACTATATCTTGTATGATGAAGTCAATTGTATCATGATAGAATCTACAGAGCTATGAGAACATTTAATGAATGACTAACTTTAATACAGATTCATTATCTGTATCCAAACGTGAGTGATAGCTCACGAGAGAAGCCATCTTGTATCCAAATATGTTGTGAAAGGGATACCCCGTATTATCGCTTGATGAGTCCAGAGATCACTGCTACACATGAGAACCCAGTACTAGCGGTTCAATATGATTATATGAAAAATATGTGCTGAATATTATTTCAAGGAATCTTCGCTAGACGAGGTTAGGTCTAGAAGCCATCTTGAATGTTGTTTATAATCTGACGTGCTTTGTCAGTAAACTCAGATGATATATATATATATGGGCAATACTGAGTGCTTGTCTACTGACAGTCCATTATGCTATTATTCTACATGAGTGCCCATGTATCATTGCAAGACCATTTATCCACTGTACCATGATGTATTATGCCAACCTGTGATTTGTCACTATTCGTGCTGTCGAGTGTGTACGTCCAATTAAACTGTAGCAAAGGTACACAGTCGTTGGTGTCGATGACTTCCAGCCATACATGAGTGTGAGAAAAAGACCATTTGTCAACACCACGAACTCTTCTTATCATTCGCATATTATACTCACAATCTATGTCTACACACCACTGCGTAGGTCGAGTTGACATTCCATACTCAAACCACAAGCAACACAACAACACAGCATGTAGCTCTGGTGATGTTCTAGTGAGCTTATATTTATCAACTGATGAGCAAAGAAAATAGAGTTATCAACTAAAAGAGACTTTATCAACTGGTTATTAGTTTTTGTATTGACTCTGCTAGGGGATTAATTAGTTATTTAAATATGTAATAGATATATATAACCAACAGAACCTTAATTCAATTTAAATAATTAAGTAAGACTGATTATATATATATTTACAATTTATTGATCCTATACCGTTTCTCTTTTCGGTTAGGAAAATGATAAAAGAATTCAAATGTTTTTACAAGATAAAATAAATAAACATGGAACGTCCATTTCCACAATAGTTAAATATGATAAAGTTATATTTCAAATATTAATTATTTATTTCACACACACACACACACACACACACACATATATATATATATATATATATATATATATATATATATATATATATATATATATATATATATATATATATATATATATATATATATATATATATATATATATATATATATATATATATATATATATTATTGATCTGATAGCTGGAACAGAATCAGAACTTCAAGACCTTACCTCTAGACTGGAGAAAGTAACAAGAACATATGGGATGGAAATTAATTTAGAAAAAAGCAAGATATTGGTTAATAGCCATAAGAAACATGTTCCGACCAACATTACGTTAAATGGGCAAACGTTAGAAGAAGTTAACACCTTTAAATATCTCGGGTCCACTATATGTAGTGATGGAAGATCAAATAAAGAAATCAAGACAAGACTTGAGATGGCCTCAGCTGCCATGACAAGGTTGAATGTGATCTGGAAAAGTAACATCAGTTTTCCTGTGAAGATCAAATTATACAAATCACTTGTATTATCTATTCTCTTGTATGGGTGTGAGGGCTGGACACTCACTGCAGATACGGAGCGAAGGATTTAGGCTTTCGAGCATAAATGTTATAGAAGAATTCTGCGCATTTGCTATAAAGAGCACAAAACAAATGTCTATGTTAGAGAGAAGATAAACACCTATGCAGGCCATCAAGAACCACTTTTGTCAATAGTGAAACGTCGAAAGCTTGCCTGGTTTGGGCATGTAACTCGTCATGACTCCCTTTCGAAAACGATCCTCCAGGGAACAGTCGAAGGTAAACGGAGAAGAGGAAGGCAAAGAAAATCCTGGGCTGATAACATCAAAGAATGGGCAGGACACGGTTTCTCCACACTTGTACGCATTGCTGAGAATAGAGAGCAGTGGAGGACCCTGTCTGCTGATGCTTCCACCATGGCACCCCTACGACCCATGACGGGTTATGGGTTGAGATGATGATATATATATATATATATATATATATATATATATATATATATATATATATATATATAGATATATATATATATATATATATATATATGTTGCTGTCATTTTTGACGGTGAGAAAAACACCAACCTAATTTATGTTTGGTTTAATGTGATCAAAGAGAGATAAATGTTTATTATCTTTCTGTGACAGGTTTGACTGGTAATTATCTTCCCCTGTCTTATGTTGTCCTGTCTCAGGCAATGTCTTATAGTTGACATGTCTTAAGTCTATTTATAGGACCATATACGGAGTATCTTTACCACCCGTTTGGGCGGAAACGCCTGGTCTGGTTTAGCCTCGATCTGGTCTATGCTCTTTGGGCATGCGCAGGTCTTGGCGCAAAGACCGAGAGACTGATGATTCAAGCAGAGTGTACCTGAGGCTTAGAACGGATGTACCGATCCGTAGATTTCTCTCTGCCAAGTTTCGATAGGTATTGGAAATTCTGGGAATGACTGTTTTATCATTCTTCCTTCCCTGAGTGATTCTTTATGCCAGTATTGGCTGTGTTGTGTTACCTTAGAGTGTAAGGATTCTATGAGAAGGTAACTGAAAAATTATTCGATCTTTTTCGTCTCGATTAGATCTTAAAGGTACAATTTATCGCTGATGGCGACATAGTGAGCGAAGCTCACGAGGAGTTAAAATACTGTACCCCAGTATGGCTACATATTTGAAAGACTAGGTCTAAGTTGACCTGTTATACATATAAGCCTAAGAATCAACTTATGGATCCGCAATGCAGGCGGAATATTGTTTGGCAGAAATATATTTATTCTCAGAAGTTTATGTAAACTGGGAGTCACCTGATTATCGAGGCCCGCGATCTGCGGCCTGATTTCGTCGTCATTATATTGGTCCGTGTTTACGGCCAATCTTCTTCACCAGAATGAAGTACCTGGCATGTGAGGCCAGAATGAAGTCTTTGGCTAGTTGTAGGACAATAGCGTTGACTTTGTTAAATAACTGATATCGCCCGTACTAGGCAATATATTTGCTAGGGCTTACCTGACGGGGCTCAGTCAGGGATTAGAGCTATTGCATGAACAGTAGTTATTGGTCAAGACATTGTTACATGTCTAAGCTGTTCGGGATCTGTGATGCCTGATGTTAACCTTCATAACTACACATATAATGTCCATGATCTTGTACTATTGACTGTTTCGTCTATCATCATATTATCGTACGTCATGAATAAATATTGTAAACGTCAGCAGCATTCCCTACTTCACTGACTTCTACTTGTGGTTGTGTGAGTCTTTGTGAAGTCGTCCAAGAGCCTATACGGCCTTCGTGTTGTCAGCACTACTATTCACTCACCTACACGATCAACCACAGTCTTATACAAGTACTACACGTCTGTATCTACACGTATGCTGACACTATGAGTGTCTCTACTATACCCTGGCGGCACCTCATGCCGGTGACCTAGATTACACCGCATCATTGTGACACGCCTACTCTGCCATCTTTACAACACAAACAACACAAACGGGCAGTTATACATCTGGAGCGAATAGAACGTTACATCTCTACATCTCCAGCCTTAAACAGACAGTAAACAGACTTTTACATCTGGTGGACCAGATTCGTGGGGTTTTTTTTGTCAACGACACGTATTTTCCTGCCCACACCTGGATTTATACATCCGGAAGACAAGATTGACAGTTAGTTGTCAGCTACAAAGGACAGTAGGAAATAGGTCAACGTCTGCTGACCGACGTAAACATTTATGTATGATACAGAATCGCTACATGGACCACAGCTGCTGCAAGAGTGCTACATAGACCACAGTTGCTGACGAATTTGTTTAACACTGTGACAGTCGTCGAAGGACATATGTGTCAAAGTTCACGTCACAAGTTTACGTGCAAGCTCGGATTGTAAACATAGAACAGTTCAACCTGTTGTTTACTACGACATTCTACAAACATTCTCTACTGAAGTCGAGTATGGTTTGATAGCTTCACTTTGGAGACTACTACATCTGTTGTCAAGTTAGGGTGACCTTCAACGGTGGAACGTCTACCAGTGTGTTTACAAGTGTACTTCATTGAACTGCATCTTTGCGGTTGTAGAGGATTGCGTTTAAGATAAGTGGCCTGTTTTACGTGTTAAACTGAGCCTTTATTTTGTGTGCAACTGAGCCTTCCTCGTTACACATTCATTATATGCATTCTATTGTTTATTTGTTCTTTGTTTACTTGTTGAGTTAGTGTGTTTTTTTTTCTGCGGGTTCAAAGGTTGGAGGGTCTTACAGTAAATATCCCACTCAACCGAGGGTTACTGTAAGCGTTCTATAGGGATTGTGCATATTTCCCACAGTGGAAATTGCAAGCGACTTTTGTTGCTATTTATTTTTTTTTCTTAGCTGTAACGAGATGTGTTGGTGTTGTTTTCGTTATTTTTTCTCCGTACTTTAGTTTTTGATTCGTTTTGTTTGTATTTGTCTGCCTTCTATTTTCTATTGTTTATTTCTATACACCATTTTGTTTATACACTGTGTTGTCATTGTATTATTGTGAATTTTTCGCAGTTATCATTGTAATTTTTTGCAACATTTGATTTAGTTAAGCTTTATTTGCTTTTGACCTCTGCGAATGTTTTCGTTTGTTTAGATGCGTGTCTTTGTTTAGTTATCGTGATATCGTTGATATATACAGTCTTCGTGTATACTTGATCATGTACTGTTATTATATGATGCAAATTATATACTGAGCTGATTACTGGTGACTTTATAAACAAGGTAATTGTACTTAGTCTTTGTAAAAGACTTATCTCCCAATGAGGTTGGGATAACCTGTGTTGCTATTTCAGAGATATTGACAGCACATTTGTAGACATGGTGTCTACATTAGATTACTTTATCGCGCAAGGGATAGCCCTTGGCAAAACTGATGAGAAATTGGAGGAGTTTGCGCTTGCTCAATATGCCAAAGCACAAAAGGCTGAAAAGATTCAAGCGCAGCTAGACAGAGAAGCTGAAGAGAAAAAGATTCAAGCGCAGCTAGACAGAGAATTTGAAGAGAAAAAGATTCAAGCGCAGCTAGACAGAGAATTTGAGGAGAAAAAGTCACAAAGAGAATTTGAGGAGAAAAAGTCACAAAGAGAAGCTGAGGAGAAGAAGTTTATAAGAGAAGCTGAAAAACAGAAAATGGAACATGAACATGAAGAAAGACTCATGGCTTTGGAGATAGAGAAATTAAAAGTGATGAATATGGGTAGTTCTCAAGCAACTTCTTCGAGCACAAAAGGTCATGACTATAAGGTCAAACTTCCTCCTTTTAATCCTACAAAAGATGATATAACGTTCTATCTGGATAGACTAGAACTTAATTGCGTAACACATAAAGTAGATAAGGCTCAATATGTTGGACAACTGTTGAATTTACTTACAGGTGAACCATTAAATATTATAATGGCAATAGAAAAACATGATAGGACTAACTATGAAGTTGTCAGAGCAGCCTTATTGAAAAGATATCAGCTTAAAGAAGATGATTACCGTCTTCGTTTTAAGACTATGTTACCAGAAGCTGGTGTAGAGTTCTCAGACTTTATTACAAAGATACGTCTTACTTTCACTAGATGGATTGAGTTGTCTAAGACTGAACATACTTATGAAGCACTTATGGACTTGTTACTTAGAGACAAAGTAATGTCATCTGTTAATGAGTCCTTTCTTGCCTTTATACACGAACGTAAACCTAAGGACATAAAAGAAATGGAACAATATTGTTGCCGATATGTCACTGCTCATCCACAACAAACGATTAGCAATACTAAGATTAAAGAAGGTTTACCCGTGGCTTCTGCGACTCCATACAATTCTAATTTCGGAGGTAAAGTTAAAGGTACTCAGCGCAACTTTGATAAGAAAAGTAAGCGTAACTTCGGACAGGATCAAGGTGATTCATCCCATAGAGGCTCGTCTTCTAGGAATTGGAGGCGATCTGATAGCCCTCATAATTATGGTTCAAACAAATTTGGTAACTTTCGAAGGGGTAGCCACAATAAAAACTATCCTCGCCATAATTCTTCAGGAAGACAGCAATATCAGCCTGATAGATATTCTCATCAAGGTGTAAATCACAATCACAATTGTGAAAACTGCGGTTCAAAGCAATATAATAATAGCAATAGGGGTAATTGCAATAATTCCAAAGGAAATAATAATCGAGGTAGATGGCTGCACAATAATAATAGATCATGTCATCATGCTAACTGTGCTGAACAAGAGTCACAAGGAGTTAGTAATGAACAAAACAGTAGTAAACCTAACGCTAGTGCTGTTACTTGTTCTGCCTTTGATTTTGGGAGAGCATCTCATTGCCCACAGTGCATCATTTTATTTGAACCTACTACTATATCCACCTTGAGTTGCGGTCATCCTCTGCCCGCTCTTCCTGCCGCAGCGGCGCATGACGAGAGAGGATCTCTTATTCTACATAGGGGTCTAGTGAATAATGATCCAGTTTCAGTCCTCTTTGATTCTGGATGTACCACTATTGGGGTTAGACAATCTGTTGTAGATCCTTCCTGTGCCACTGGAAGAGTGATCAAATGTGTAACATTTGGTGGCACAGTGGAAAAATATTCTACTGCTATCATCCGTATAGCTACTCCCTTCTTTACGGGAGAGGTCCAAGCGTGTCTGCTTCCGAATCCTATTGCGGATCTTATCGTCGGACGTATAAACGGGGTTAAAGAGTGTACCCCGCAGCAGATTATTGCTTGGGAAGAACATAACTTGGAAGCTGCTAATGCAGTTATCACGAGAGCACAGGCACAGAATATGCCTCAGACTTCATCAACCGAAGGTGATGAGGTACGTGATCAAGATGATCATGATGTGATTTCACGCGACTCTTTTATCAAAAGTCAACAAGAAGACACTTCGTTAAAAAAATTCTTCGTTCTGGTTAAAAATGGTGACCCAAATAAGAACACAGATCACAAATCTTGGATCACTATGAAGAATGGCGTACTAGTGCGTATGGTACAACACTCAGACATGTCTATACATTCACAAATTCTTGTTCCGAAAGACATGAGAGTTAGAATACTGCAACATGCTCACGACTCCCAATGCGCTGGTCATATGGGATTTTCACGTACGAAGTCGAGAGTTCATGCGGCTTTCTTTTGGCCATTCATAAACAGAGACATACGTCTTTATTGTCGCTCGTGTAAAGTATGTCAAGAAGTAAAATCGAAAGGTCCTCGCCATGCAGCACCTATCCAGGCTGCGGACATTCCTATCACGTCCATTTCAGAAAATGGCGATAGATATCATTGGTCCTTTCAAAATAAAATCAGCCAGAGGACATCAATTTATTCTTACATGTGTTGACATGTGTACTCGATGGCCAGAGGCCATACCTCTGAAGAGCATTTCGACTGCCGATATTGCAGACGCTCTTTGGCTGATATTTTTGCGGTTGGGATTCCCTAGGGAAATCTTGTCAGACCATGGCACCCAACTGATATCTGAGACAATGTCGCAAGTGATGTCTACTCTTAATATTAAGAGGTCACTGAGTAGTATTTATCATCCTATGTCTAATAGACTAGTCGAACGTCTCAATAGAACTCTCAAAAATTTACTTGGGAAAATAACTGAGGATCATCCTCAGGATTGGGACAGAGTCTTACCCGCTGCTCTCTTTGCTTATAGAGAGGTTCCTAATGAACATACCGGGTTTTCTCCTTTCGAGTTCGTCTTTGGCGCGTGTCCGCGCGGCCCAATGTCCTTGCTTCACGATCTAATAGCTGCCGATGATATCAGTGATGACAGACAATCTTCTTATGAATATGTCATTGCTCTCAGGCAGAAAATCATTGAAGCTTGCAAATTAGCAACTTCCGCATCTGAATTTGCTAAAGCAAGGGCAAGGCAGTTCGCAAATAAAAATATATGCCTACGTCAACTTTGTCCTGGAGACAAAGCATTTGTATTACTTCCTTCCAGGGAAAATAGACTTCTTATTGGTTGGAAAGGTCCTTTTGTGATTGTATCTAAAATTTCTGATGTCGACTATGTCGTCGATATTGACGGAAAGCTAAAAACTTTTCACATAAATATGCTTACGGAATTTTATGAACGTCCAGAGTACTTACAACCTATCTTTCAAGCGACGGACGACGCTACAGTCGCTCGTGGTCATTACTCATCTCTGTCTGTCATACAGGATGAGGAATCAACTTTCTCTGACGTTAATCTTCCTCTTCCGGTGATTCCACTTCATTCTACGGAATCATGGAAAAATGTTGCAATTTCACCTAAATTGTCAACTGAGGAACAGTCACAAATCTCTTCCATGTTACAAACATTTTAGGATGTTCTCACGGACATTCCTGGACACACTACAGTCATTGAACATGACATTGTATTGACTGACCATACTCCTATTAGGGTCAGACCTTATCCTGTTCCTATCCACTTCCAAACTCAGGTCGAGAAAGAGTTGGATGAAATGATAAAGTTAGGAATAATTGAACCATCCAATTCGGCATACTCGTCGTCTATGGTTATTGTCCGAAAGAAAGACAATAACATACGCATTTGCGTCGATTACCGTAAAATAAATCAAGTAACGAAGTTCGATGCTGAGCCTATGCCTCTGTTGGATGAGTTACTTACTAGACTTTCCAACTCTCGTTTCTTTACAAAGCTTGACTTGTCTAAAGGTTACTGGCAAGTTCCTCTAGCCGAACGAGCCAAACCTTTCACTGCTTTCTCCACACCTAGGGGTTTGTTCCAATGGAACTTTATGCCTTTTGGCCTTATGAATGCCCCAGCTACATTCGTACGCATGATGCGTCGAATTCTGGCATATCGTTCTGATGTGATTGCATACTTGGACGATATCTGTCTTTTCAGCGATTCTTGGGAAGATCACTATCGGGGATTATATGAACTGTTGTCTACTCTACGTGAGCATAATTTGACACCTAAACTCTCTAAAGGCTATGTTGGGTTTAGTGAGATTTCTTTTCTTGGTCATCGTGTTGGTCATGGTCTCTTGAAGACAGAAGACCACAACACTTCTAAGATACTGAACATCACTATTCCTAAGACTAAGAAACAGATCCGTAGTCTCTTGGGCCTAATACAGTTCTACGGAAGATTCATTCCGAATTTTTCCTCTATTACGGCACCACTCTCAACCCTATTGAAGAAAGGGTCTCCTAATATGGTGCGTTGGTCCCAATAATGCCAATCTTCATTGGGTCAGATTAAGTCATTATTTTCGTCTCCTCCGATTTTAAGACTACCTACAGCCGATAAGACGTTTGTCCTTCGTAGTGACGCCTCATCAATAGGGATCGGGGCGGCACTGACGCAAGAGTATTCTGAGACTCTGCATCCTGTAATGTATGTCTCGAGAAAACTGAATGCGGCAGAAAGGAATTATTCTGTTCTGGACCGAGAATTGCTAGCTATCCTGGGCAATTCTTAAACTCCAAAGATTCCTTCTCGGCGCGCATTTTATAGTAGAAACCGACCAAAAAGCTCCCACAGCTATGCAGAGTAAGGATTTGAAGAGTTCGAGATCCACTCGATTTGCTATTGCTCTTCAACCTTTTCATTTCACGGTACAAGCTATCCGTGGTTCGGATAAGTGATGGCAGACATATTGTCACGATGCCCACATGAAGCTACTTAGCTCTTTTGTCTAGATCTACTGTTAAATATCTAAAGTTATGATCTATTCTTACAATATCATGCTTCTATAACACTTGTTGTCACTTTGTCTAAACTCATGGTTATGTATTGATTACTTGCTTTCTCTGTTACCATCTTCGGTAAAACAGAGGAAGGTTTTGTGTAACATGAAATAAAGGTCGAAAAAATTAATTCGGCCACATTTATAGTTTAGATATATATTAAGTGACTATGGTACATTATAACATTCTAAGAATTGTGCTATTTGTATTGTTCTCAGCAAACCGGTGTGATATCTTGGAACGCTGTAGAACTTGGTGCAAAGACCGAGAGTCTGATGATTCAAGCAGAGTGTACCTGAGGCTTAGAACGGATGTACCGATACGTAGATTTCTCTCTGCCAAGTTTCGATAGGTATTGGAAATTCTGGGAATGACTGTTTTGTCATTCTTCCTTCCCTGAGTGATTCTTTATGCCAGTATTGGCTGTGTTGTGTTACCTTAGAGTGTAAGGATTCTATGAGAAGGTAACTGAAACATTATTCGATCTTTTTCGTCTCGATTAGATCTTAAAGGTACAATTTATCGCTGATGGCGACATAGTGAGCGAAGCTCACGAGGAGTTAAAATACTGTACCCCAGTATGGCTACATATTTGAAAGACTAGGTCTAAGTTGACCTGTTATACATATAAGCCTAAGAATCAACTTATGGATCCGCAATGCAGGCGGAATATTGTTTGGCAGAAATATATTTATTCTCAGAAGTTTATGTAAACTGGGAGTCACCTGATTATCGAGGCCCGCGATCTGCGGCCTGATTTCGTCGTCATTATATTGGTCCGTGTTTACGGCCAATCTTCTTCACCAGAATGAAGTACCTGGCATGTGAGGCCAGAATGAAGTCTTTGGCTAGTTGTAGGACAATAGCGTTGACTTTGTTAAATAACTGATATCGCCCGTACTAGGCAATATATTTGCTAGGGCTTACCTGACGGGGCTCAGTCAGGGATTAGAGCTATTGCATGAACAGTAGTTATTGGTCAAGACATTGTTACATGTCTAAGCTGTTCGGGATCTGTGATGCCTGATGTTAACCTTCATAACTACACATATAATGTCCATGATCTTGTACTATTGACTGTTTCGTCTATCATCATATTATCGTACGTCATGAATAAATATTGTAAACGTCAGCAGCATTCCCTACTTCACTGACTTCTACTTGTGGTTGTGTGAGTCTATGTGAAGTCGTCCAAGAGCCTATACGGCCTTCGTGTTGTCAGCACTACTATTCACTCACCTACACGATCAACCACAGTCTTATACAAGTACTACACGTCTGTATCTACACGTATGCTGACACTATGAGTGTCTCTACTATACCCTGGCGGCACCTCATGCTGGTGACCTAGATTACACCGCATCATTGTGACACGCCCACTCTGCCATCTTTACAACACAAACAACACAAACGGGCAGTTATACATCTGGAGCGAATAGAACGTTACATCTCTACATCTCCAGCCTTAAACAGACAGTAAACAGACTTTTACTATATATATATATATATATATATATATATATATATATATATATATATATATATATATATATATATATATATATATATATATATATGTCACTTTCACTGGACTGTAAAGTTGGTATTTAGTTTATTAAAGTCCTTCATGAGTCATCACTCAAACTGTTTTTGTAGTTACTAGTAGTTTATTGGTTTGATAAGGTCTCTGGATAGGCTGATCAGTGGTATTGTGTTACCACTTATCTACAAAAATGAGACGCATCCACTATAGCCAGGATCACAAAAGGTCTGGATCTCCAGGCTGGGAAACATAGGTTGTCTAGTTCTAGGTATATTGAGAATGTTTGCACCACAGAGTCCCTCAGAAGTGAATGTCTCGTACAATCTTAGTAGTTGCTGGATAAAACCTGTAATACAAATAATCACAACCCTTGTATGGTCCAGCACTATACTGTCCACATACACAATGGATGTAACAGACAGTTTCAGACATGGTGCTAACAGTTGCACAGGACAATTTACCTCAGTACCACTCACAGCCAGTTCAATGTGATTACACTTTCCTTATAAATCCTACGTTAGATCCATTTGTCCATGATCTGCCTCCATACAATGATTTGGTTTAGTTCAAACTATTAAGTGACACCTTGATTAATACATGTTAACAAATTCTGTGATCCTTTCTCATGGTCCTGATCAGTGTGTCTTTCCTTTAGGAAATACTCCTTCAAATACATTATTAAACCTACAGTCGTATTTTTGCCATAATTCTCAAATATTCTACACATTTCCCAATGCTGGCTTTCGTCTCTAACAGTCAACACATGCTTGTGTTCAGATGGCAATACACTCGTCCTGTAAGTTTTTTCTTAACACACTCAACACACTTACGAACACACAAGTGGATTAATCACAAGAAAATTACATAATTATATACATATATATATATATATATATATATATATATATATATATATATATATATATATATATATATATATATATATATATTCTTTCTTACCCTCAGGCAATACACATAAGCTGTAACAGGCTGTCAAAAGGTATTTTGGTCTGCTATGCAGATGCAGTGGTAAAGTATTTGACAGCACCCTTTTGCCGCTCTCTTCTGTACCGCTTAGTGTTTCAAAAAGTTGTGGCTCCAAATCAACCAAGTTCAAGGACTTTTATACCGTCGCTTCCTTGTATCGGAGAACACGGCCAAAAACCGGTGTTAGGAATCTAAAAACGAGGCATCTTTTGCCTGCTTGTTCAATGTGCAAAATTTTAAATATTTATTATCTCTCTTAATTCTGAACCGATTTTGATCATTTAAGGTTAGAATTATACTGTGAATTTATATCTACCGTTCTATCTAATAATTGTTTAGTTAGCAAAATGCATTTAAATCTATGCAGACTTTAACTAACTAAATTTGGAACTACCCTGATGTATAGATGTCAATTTAAACGATTTTTCTCTTTAAATGAACTATTATTCGAGGAAATCTTTGCACCTACCTCTTAAGTAACATCCCCGTTGTTAAACTATCTATACCTTTCCTTTTAAACATCTCTAGTTCTTAAGAAATTAAATAAATTCTTACTATCCTTTACACAAAATGGGCCTCTATGTTAAGCCTAAAAAGGTTTCCTTATACACACTAGAAAAAGGAGTGTTTTCATTGGTTCTTATATCGGTCCGTTTTCTTATAGTATTGCGTGCGGTAAATATGACCGTGGTGTAAGACAGACCAAAACACGACAGAGCTCCCCAATTTAAAAGCGTGAACCACTTGGTGAAGCTTTCTTGTCTGTATTTACAATCACGGCATTACCCCAAAATGAGGTTCACTCTGCCTTACTGGTATCCTGGTTTCCTGCAGGTGGGTGACTTCAAGTAGGCACTACTCAAGAAATCTGTCTCAACACTCTGAGATCCAGGGATAACCTCCTGTTGTGTTAATAAACAGCACAGGTGCTACTGCTGAGTATCAATCAATATTCACCATTACTCTTCTCTGAGTCTGTTCAATGACATGTCCAGAGGTGTTAGATGTTCCTCAAGGTTCCAATAGTTATGAGGTCATCTATAAAATTGGTGATAGCTGAGTTATGTAAGGGACCCAGTAATTTCATCATCAGCCTGGATAAAACACTCGGAGTATTCTTCAACTCAAAAGCAACATATGGAACTCATAGTGCCCCTCCGAGATGTGAACACCCAGCAATGGTCTGAGCTCAGGCTTGATTGGAAACTGGCAATGCCCTTTTCTCGATTCACTTTTCAATTTGTCGCTCCTTAATTTCCTGTAATTCAGGGAGAGTCCATTTTCACCAGAGGGGTTTCTCAGCTAACCCACACTGGCGATAATATGATATGGGGAAATGATTTTCCTGCTACAGGAAATCAATTCTCTCGTTAGCATGGCAATATAATATAAAATCTCAATACCTGTCCGTGTCAAATACGTTCAATGGACTGTGTATAGGGCCGGCCAGCTCCCACCGTTACCGGTCCCCTTTTTACCATGTTAATGTAAATGGCAATATGCGGATGTTGGCTGTGCTGACAAATTAGCACACACCAAACGTCCACTACCTATTTTCTTGGGGATTCCCCGTCTTGTTGATTGCAAAGATGGCCTAGTAACCTCATTGCTATTTTTATCCAGTTCCACATATTTCGATCCATTTGTGTAGGGGTGGACTGGGTTGTGTTTATGTTTACTCTCGGTACCATACGGAGAGTTGCCAGTGTAACTGGTTTTCTGGAAGATTGGGAGTGAGAAGGGTTTGGCCTATTCACTATGTCTACCTGTTTATGTTTATTTTCAGGCCTATGTTCACTGCAATGAGTTCCTAGGTCCTGTTGATTTTCTCAATGTGTGGAGTTTACCTTGCTACATTGATCACAGGCATTTACATACTGATTGATATCTTCAGCAATGCCTGGCCAATAGGGGTTTACAGATGCCCTTTGACAGGTGGTACCAATTTTCATATGTCCACCGTCTGGTACAACATGTGCTAGCTCCATAACTTGTTCCATGTAAGAAGATGGCAGTAGTAACTGGCTATGCCCATTGGTTCCTGCTCCGGCTTTCCTGTAAAGTAATCCATCATCCACATAAAATTGTCCTTTCTTTGGGTGGTTATGGCTGTTTGGCAATTTGCCAAAGCAAGGTTTTAAAGTTTTATCTTTTGCCTGGGCCTTTTTCATCTTTTTAGGATGAATAGTTAAGTGGTGTTCCCTCCTCCTTCCTTGGGGTTGACCTGACCTGGAGTGTTGCCATGATCACAGGTTTTATTGGGCTCCCTAGAAAAACATATCTTCTTCCTAACACCAGCGGGTAATTAGGATCATCACACACTGCTGCACTAATCACTCCTTCCACATAGCGAGTCTTGACATTGATTCTGGCTAGGGGAAGTGTCATGGTGGCTGTTCCCTTTAATGCCCCTTGTATCTCCACTGTGTCTTTTGTATACTGCTCAGGGTGCACCAGAGTCGCACTCACAACGGAGTCATATTCCAATCCTGAATCGTAAAGGCACAAAATCTTATTGCCATTACATGTTACTTCTTCACAGATGGGGGGATGATGGAGATCTACCTGACTTGCTGTCGGTTCCTTCCTGCCCTTTCCCACTGTTATCATACATGCAGCGTGATATGGAGGGACTTTCCTACCACATTCGGTTGTATGGTGGTTGTTCATTTTGCAAATTTTGCACCGCCTATCACCCTGTCTGTAGGATTTCTTATCCTGTACCTGAGGGTTCCTGTCTCTTTGGTCATATTTAGGTTTGCCATACCCTTGTCTGTGTCTAGAGTGTTGGTCCCTATTATCATATTCATCTTGGCTTTGTGGGGTTCTATTACTATCTACTTGTTTCTTCTTAACTCCTGCTATCTCTTTCTGAGCTGCTTGATATCTCTCAGCAACTGTTAAGATCTCCTCCAATCTCTCTGCACCTTGTTCCATAAAAAAAATTGTCATGTCTGGAGGCATAGACTCTCTCACTTGTTCCATCATGACCATTTCTTTTAGGTCTTGACACTTTCTAAGAGTAGTCCACTTCTCCAAGTAGGATTCTAATCTTGCAGAGAATTGGTGGTAAGTTTCTCCAGAAAGTAGCTTGGCAGTTCTAAATTTCTTCCTATAAAATTCTGAACTCTTTTCATAGCGAACCAGCAATGCCTGTTTCAAGATTTCAAAATCTTCTTGTTCCTCTCTCCCAAGTTTTGTAAAAACTTCATAAGAAGCTCCTCTCAGCCCTTGTGATAACTTAAGGCTCCATTTCTCTTTCTCTAAGCCATAGTTAGTAGCTAATCTCTCGTACCTACTGAGATAAGACTCAATGTCATCTTCTTTCTCCACAAATGGATCCAAATGGAAGTTCATGGCTCCATTTGAGGCACCTTGACTTGCACTAAGGTCAGAGGTAGTTGGGCTACTTCCATTTCCTATAATATGTCCTTGGAGTTCAAGCTCTTTCAGCCTCAATTCATGTTCCCTTTGTAACCTCTTTTCCTCTTTTTCAGCCTCCATTTGTAATCTCTTTTCTTCAGCCTCCCTTTCAGCAACCTGTCTTCTTTCCTCAGCCTCCCTTTCAGCAACCTGTCTTCTTTCCTCAGCCTCTATTTGCCTAGCTTCCCTATCAGATTCTAATTTCCTACCTCAGCTTCTATTTGTAACCTTTTAACTTCCTTATCAGCTTCAATTTGTAATCTCCTTTCCGTTTCCACTTTCTTCTCTTTCTATATACTTGTCACATTCAGTGGTGACATATTTAATAAGGTCCTCCCCACTTAATCCAAATTCTTTTGCCGACTGCACTGTAGCAGATCTAAATTTTGCCTAGTCTGCCATTCTCTTGCAATCTTATTAATATACAAATTATAAACTTAAATAAGATACCAACTTAGTTAATATACAGAATTAATTAATATCCAACCACTGTCAGCTCATCCAGTCACCAAAATTTGGTTATGTACTCACTACTATTACAATGAGTTATTTTTATTTATTACTTTCTTTCTCTTATTTATCTTTATATTTATTTTTACTTTTCTCCTACTTTTAATCTTACCACTGACTATCTTTACAGTAAAGACCCCAGGGTAGTCAGTAAAATCCCGGACGAGCCCCCAGATGTCGCAAGAGGTTCAGATGTTATTAAATGAAAGATATCCTGGACAACAAGATGTATCAGATGATACCAGGATAGTGCCAGATAAGAGACTGGTCTTATAAGAAATACCCCCTTCTCTGAAAAGAGCAAGGGTGTATCGACAATCAAAGGTAGGGTCAAGCTGTATAAACCTTCAAGTATGATGATAGTGTTTGTTACTGAAGGTCTAAGTGCTACCTCTCAAGATCCTCCCTTGAATAATGGTTATTATTTTTTGGATTGACTCTGCTAGGGGATTAATTAGTTATTTAAATATGTAATAGATATATATAACCAACAGAACCGTAACTCAATGTAAATAATTAAGTAAGACTGATTATATATATATTTAGAATTTATTGATCCTATACTGTTTCTCTTTTCGGTTAGGAAAATTATAAAAGAATTCAAGTGTTTTTACAAGATAAAGTAAATAAAAACCAACTGCCATTCCTGACAAATCCTCCAGTCCAGCCTTTCTCAACCTGTTTATTCTGGAGGAACCCTTTAAATAATTTTCAGGTCTCAGGGAACCTCTGCATAAAAAGTATTGTGTCTACAGCACATGGTATCTTAGCACGATCAGTAAGCTGTCAATATACTAATCCAATTTAAAAAAATTATTACGGCTCTTTTGATTAGAGAACGATTTTTTCTATGGATCTATTTATTTTTAGCACCTTATTAGCCTACTCTTTTTGTATGACACCCCCCTTCCCACAAAAGGTATCAGCTGTAATGAAAGCCAATAGTATAAGTAGAAGATACTTCAGTTTGTTTTCTTTAATTTCATGCTTGAGTGTTTGTTTTACTTTATCCAAGTAAGCCTAAAAGTCTTATAACAAATTTCTGCTCTACAAGATGCTAATGAAAAATGGTATGTGCAAGAGTGGGCACAGTCCTATTGCGCACTGCCAAACAGGGCTGCTCGGTCACTGTAAACCACTACGACAGATAACATTGCAAGCTCGCAAAGTTAAAAAAAAAACGACGTTAATTTTTTTACAGTCACGTCTCTCGAGGAACTCCTGGCTACCTCTAGCGGAACCCCAGTTGAAAAACCCTGCTCTAGTCTATGGATCTCATTATATTTTCACTGTACAGATCATGCATGGAGGCATATCTGGAGTCATCCTTTTACATTATTCAAATGTAGAAGTGAACCTGTCTGTAAGGTTAATTATACCCTCAATGACTCTTGAAATCATCCCTTCCATTTTCACAACTTCTCCGCCTCCGCCGTTTGTGCCTAGACGACGATGACTTCCACTTCCAAGCTAATGAGATGTTGGATTTCTTCCGTAGCAGACTTTATCTCGTCAGGAGGCCCTCAAACCTCACTATAAATCCACTTCGGATAGAGTCAAATTAATCTTGACCTATCACCCTCACAGTACTGCAGTTAAACAGATCCTTTTCCGCCACCTACCTATCCTCCAAGCAGATTCTGCGACCCAAGAAGTATTCGGTGAAGCACCTTTGGTGGCATATAGATGCGACAAGAACCTGAAGGATCTTCTTGTTCACAGCCGTCTCCCAAAGGAGAATGCCACTCACTTTGACACACTACCCTGTGTTCGGAAACGATGCAACACGTGCAAGTATGTCATCTCAACCCACAAGGTGTCTTTTCCTGAGGCTACGTACACCATCACCAGTAGCTTCACGTGTGAGTCGCGCAATGTCATTTATACGATCATATGTAAACGTTGCTGCAAAACCTACATTGGCCAAACAGGCAAACGACTTGGCGACAGATTCAGCCAGCACTTGAATGACATCTCTCATCAAAAATCCACACCAGTTGCCATACACCTGACCACCATGGTCCCATCGACATGCAGGTCACGGCGATCAGATCCTGCTCCTCTGACACTGCTAGCCGAGAACAGCTTGAGAACCGTCTTATCCACCGCATGGGGTGTCTAAAACCAGCTGGTCTTAACACTCTACACACCTTTGTCTGAGGTCACCCTTTCCTCTCTTGTTCTATTTTGACTCTTTCCACTCTTATCCTATTTTTCTATTTTTCTGCCGCCCTCTAATAATATGTATGAATATATAATACACTGTTTTTAATATGTCTTGATTTTTTATTTCATATTTATTTATCTCCAACTCATTCTGTCCTCTTCTATTTCCAATCCCCACTAATATTACGTTTGGGTAGTTTATTGTTCAGTTTCGTTTTTTAGTTTCTTAGTATGTATTGTGTACACCCGGTGGTGGCAGTCATTTCCTTTTCCGGGCACGCTCGTCCGTTCGCGGGCATCAAAAGTGTTAGGACTTCGATGCCTTTAGGGAAGTACCTAGCTATTTTCTTTGTCTGTTGTCCTCGTAAGACGAATCACCTTTTTTCGATTTTCTTCACACCCATCCATTGAAATCATCCACACACTTCCATTGTGGTGAAACTTGTTGAGAACCCAGTATTGTAAACTAAGTTTGGAAGAGCCACATGAGGCTCAAACGTAACTGGCTTTTTACCTGGTTGGCTGCTTGCAGGAGGAGCTCACTATGGGCCAATGATGGGCAGGGGGACAAGTGGCTTTGTGTATGACGTGATAATTCTTTGAGAGAGCCCAGAACCAGAACACAGTATTTTAGCTCTGCATATTTGGAGAGCATCCGATTGACACAGTGGTTAGAGCGCTGGTCTCTCACGGCAAAGGTGTCGGGTTCGATTCACGGTGTCGACACGCTTCAGTCTACCCAGCTGTAAATGGGTACCTGACTTTGCACTTGAGTTAGGGAAAGAAAAGGCAGCGAGGAAGGGAGCTGGTCACCCCCACCTCTCGATACTGGACCTAGTAAAGTGAAGTCTCTAACACTTCACTCCCCTTCGGCAGTATCTGCTATGGGACATCCTTTACCCTTTTTTATATTTTAGAGCCCCCTTGGAAAGCGGGAAATGCACAGTATGCCACGCGCTTCTTCCTCCTAGCTTGGACCAGATGTGATCTTTTAGATGCAAGCTAAGCTTGAAGAACTGGGGCTTAGGACTTCAGCTCAACACGTTTCGGAATGGCAGAAAAGCCACAGGAAAAGCGTAGATCTACAGTGTAGATAATACCAAGGAGTCTTCAATTGACTGCAATAGAGCGAGAAGTTCAGCAGTCCTAGTTAACAACAAGGAAAAGAAAAAAACAGGCTGGACTGCCCATGGTAAATTTCCGGTGTTATGTCTTGCGGGTCGCACTAATGACCCGTCATCGAAGCATCATTTTTTGGTGATGCCTAGATGGCAGGGAGGATAGTGTGATTCGCTTGCATAGCTAGGCGGGGTTGTCGTATGGAAGGTCCTGGGTAAGCCACTCACGTCTGTTGTTTTTCTGTTGTCTAGTTTTCTACTTCTTTATTTCTTACGAGTGCCTGAAAACATACCTTTATGTTTGTTTAATATTTATTTGCATTGGTGAGCACGTTAACTCTAGGATCTGCCGACAACTTTTGTGAAGGAAAGGGTTATCTTATACTTCGTTAGCTAGTTCAAGCCACCAGCTGAGTTAATTCAGCGAATTTCCTCTTATTATTATTTAGTAGCTCTGATTGAGTGTATTTAAGAAATTGTCTGAGACATACGGATACAACACATTCAAAATGATTAAATCAACTTTAAATTTGGATAGATATAAATAACAAATTTAATAATCACTTAGGTTTTAACAGTTATTAAAAATTGAATATTCTTTAACAAAAATTGGTCATAATCATATGATGTTCATGGGGGATATAACTTGGCAGCTTTTATGTGTACATTTAGCTGCTGGGGTTTCTGCTCCCGCTGGTGTTTTGGTTCTTCACAGATAGGTGACTGGATTGCTCACGTTCCTGGTCAAGATTAAGAGTTGCAGCACTTTCCAAGTAAAATCAGAGAGTAACTGCAAAGCTGGTCCCGCGTCTCTAAGACCCGTCTGATGATGGTGTCTAGCGTCGACGTCAGGCCACTTATACCCTCACTTGTAATAGTACCATCACTTGTAATAGTACCCTCAACTGGTACCACCAACTAGTATCACAAAAGAAGAGAAACGAATACCCCCTGAGTATTGAGTTTTCCGACACATACTTATGTGCCCCCCTCTTTTAATTCCATCATCCCATATATCTCAGAACTTTTACCTTCTCTGAAAATTAATCTTAATCCCAGTGGGCGAAAAATTATCTTTACATTTAACATACTTACTTACTTAGTCGTTCCCCTTCTACCGTGAGGTGTAGAGGTTTGGAAGAGAGAGCGCCAGACTATCCTATCGGCTGTCTTCCTCCTGGCCTGGTTCCATTCTAGTCCTCGGTCCTTCAAAGATTGTCTAATGTTGTCCTCCCAGCGGACTCTGGGTCGTCCTGGGGGTCTGGATTCTTGGCTCTTTGTTTCCAATGCTTGTCGTGGTAGCCGATCTTCTCCCATTCTGCAGACATGGCCAAACCATCTTAGTTGGGACTGTTCTACTTGGGTCTGCAGGGGGTGGGATTTAAGGCCTTGACGTATCGTCTGGTTGCGTACCATGTCTCTTCTTGTTACTTCAACCACCTTCCTCAGATACCTCATTTCTGAGGTTTGGATCTGGCTTTTGTGGGTTGTAGTCATTGCCCATGACTCGCATCCATATGTCAAGACTGGGACATAGGTGGAGCGGTATACAGCTGTTGCTGTCATTTTCGACGGAGTTTCATATGTCAAGTTATTTGTCGTATTTTTTTCACCCTAGTCAAAGGTGAATAATTGTGTCTTTACCTTGCGATGTCAGGTTGATTAGGGGTTATCTTCCCTGTTGGTTCTTTCATTGTGTTTGACCTGTATGAAGACAGGGTCAAAGGTAAACAATTCGGAGCTTGTGCTCATGCGCAGATTTTAAGCGCCAAGTTGAGTTACTTCCGTCAGGCCGGGATGTAAGCTGGCTTCTGTGGGACATGATGTCCATTGTGTTTTTGGGGCAAATCTTCGAAGTGACTGCGTTGGCAGTTCTCCCCAGTGATTCTCTGTACGTCGGAATGACGACAGAGTTCGTTATTGTGTTCTGTCGCGCGGTTATCCCGAACTGGACATTAATTGTCACAGCACAGTTGGATAAGAAAGTTGTAAATTGAGAAATGTAAGAAAGATATATAGGATCTCAGAAGTGGCTCGTTAATTGTTAGATTCCTATACAAGTAAGGGGTGAAAGGAAGGCGAATAGTCTCACAAAGAGATAATGTCTCAGAAGGGCACATGAGAATGGATTCTGTTTCCTTGCGACAAATCTCCCCTGTTATTCTTACTGAATATTATAATTGTTATTAAGCCCCCATCCTCTCATACTGAGGAAATGACACATATATGGATTTAAGAGACAGTACATGTAAGAAACTCACTCGACCACTTGGTAGATGATATAACTTATGTACAGATATTTAATCCCTAAACCATATATATGACACAAAGAAAATGAAAAGATAAACGAAAATAATAATATGGACATAAACACTGAATGACTAAAAGTCCTAGTATGTCCTACTAATCATCATTTGCACTGGTGTGACTATCATGAGAGTTGCCTAACATTGTTGAATGTAATGTTCACTTTGTAATACACTGGAAGGCACTTTAAATATAGTTCCGTTAGTATGTAGGTGAAAGTTCTGGTTGGAATTTGAATAAGATCTCTGAGATTTCTTGAGGAAAATAATCCTTATGCTTTTGGACTTATCTGTAATCCGATGTTGTCAGCCCTGGCGCAGGTTGTTAGGTGCTGTCATCCTGCAGCGATATGACATTACACGTGCGAGCGTTGATCTATGCTCCTTTATGCTTAGGAGTTGACGAGATCTCTGGCTTTTGGTTCTGCTGCTCGGTCAAAAGACTGGCTGTCTGTTACCGTCAGGCGCCGGACACTGAATTCTACAACTGCGAATGTTGTCCGCTCAGAAACCTAAAAGTCTGAAGACACAAATGTGGCTTCATGAGTCTTCCTGTCATATGGGAACAGCTATCATTCCCATTCAAACCGCATACACCAGGCATATCAGAATTATCCTCTTTCATTCAATAAGAGGACTATTATGTCATACAATCTAAAGATTACAGGCAAACTTTCCATGTTATATAAGATATTTATACTTCACTTTCATACATTCACACATCAGGCATATCAATCTAATGTCCTATGACTTCATCTCATATTCTAGACATGATAGGTAAACTTAGACCTATGTAACTTCAGGGGTTAATTAGTTTAGTCAGTCTTCTTTCCCAAGAACTGTGTTCTACAATCATAGTCCGTTCCTTCACACAATGATGAATAGCAATAAAATATAATACATTTATATTACACAAATAGATAAAGTGAGTGACCGACTGGCCAAGCGATCAGGTTGCTTTCTTCTGTAGCACAACTACATAGTTTTGGAACTGAAACCTGGCTGTGGAACACTCCAGTTTACCAGCTGTAAATGGGCACTCAGTTGTGCTCTCAAGCTAGGGAAGGAAAAGGCGGCGAGGAAGGGAACTGTTCACCTAACCTCGTAAAAGTGGGATCTTTCATGATGAAGCTTCTAACACTTCATTTCCCTATGACAATCTCTGCCATGGGACTGCCTTTATCTTCGTAATGGATAAAGCAATTAATATGATAGATGTTATCTTCTATTGGCTGTGGGGCTAGTTGTGATAAGTTTTTGTACAAGCAACAATCATTCACATAGCACATGTTTAGATCATATTAAGAACAACAATACATTTATACCAATGAATAATTCACATAGCACATGTTTAGATCATATTAAGAATAACAATACATTTATACCAATGAATATTCTACGTGCATATTTTGCAGTCTATACGAACCTGCACAGAGTGAAATTATACAACACCGCTTGGTTAATACCAAAGTGCTTGTAGTGTAGAATTCCCCGCCATGTAGATGCACTCGGCCCAGAAGTCGGGCGTGTAAGTGAAGTTTTCGTCTAAGCTTCTAGATTTTATGAATCTCTTCTCACGTGTTCTAAATCATTCCGACGTAATAACACGTAAATTCTCTCTCTGAACCTGAGCTCGTGTGACGCAGTTGCGAACCGTCTTACGTGAGAAAGCTTCCCCGCCCCGTAATTACTGGTTACTCCTAGAAGGCATACACGTGCTGGCTGATGCAATGAAATTTGACACTGGGGCGTTTTCCGTCAGGTCCCTCAAATAAGGTGCAATAAAGCAATGGATCTCTAGACTTTAAGACGCCTTTTACTCTTAATTAAGGTATATCCTCTGGCCATGTGTTATAACCTGGTGTTGATGCGTTTGCGATATTTGCTCAGTAACCATTAGTAAGCGCCGTGATGTCTGAGAGAGAAACGCTGACTACATCGCCGAAAATACCGTAGTGTAACGTGAAAATTAATGAGAATAAAGAACAGAGAGAAAGAAGGGAAGAGAAGGGAGACAAAGATGGAGAGAAGAATAGACCGTGTTACGACATAGCCTCCCCCTTCAGTTTGACCTGCGGTCTAACTTACTGAGGTCTGGTCTTCTCGATCATTCCTAAATTTGTTCTTCTCATCTTCGCTTTCCTCGCACTACTCTCCTTCTTCTTCCACCAATGTAGCTGACATTCTCCTTGCAATGGGCCTGCATTAAAACGTATGGATTGACGACATGTCGGTTGATAGGAAATGGGTTTTCCTGACAAGGTCGGTACCATCCTATACATCCTTATTTTGGTCGCCTTATACGACCTGCCGAAGTGAGCAGTTGTTCTATTCTTTCCGTTTCTTATGAGCAATTCCCGGAAACTACGCGGGTGAAATGTTTACTGGTGGAGTAGTTCTTTCCTAGACTACGTCTGTTAGCTTTCCTGCTCCGCCAGTGATCATGACGTAAGATAGGGTGCATCCTAATCCCGATCTTCAGACGTCGAGTTAAATGTGACAAATTGCACATTTTCAACCAGTGGGCTTTAGACGAGGACGATGCAACATGTGGCGTGTTCTTGAGTCCTCTCTTGCCGATACTTTTGTCTATCAGTCTGATTTCGCCATAAACTTCTCCCTGGGTTGTAGGGCGCGAGTGGGCGTAAAACTGATGTCCAATCCAAAGCGTGAACGTAATGTTCTCAGTCTGGGCCTTTTCTAAATCCGTGTGCAGGGGTTTGGGGGGTGACTCAGGTTTCTTAACTCGTTCGGTCACGATAACCATAGTTTGTGTTGGGCCCCGTATGGGCGCATACATATATTCACCAGTTTGGGTGTAAATATACTCATCTAAGACAATCTCCTTCTTAGGAGGATGGGAGGTTGAATTAGGTAATCCAGACATATTTCCTTCTCCAAGGATTTTAGAGGAGGACCGCTCTTCTAACACCGCCTCTCCCTTGAGAGGTGAGTTAATTAATAGTTTTCCACAAGGTACTTTGGGTTTCCCTCCCATTTCTCTCTGTATCCGCTCCTCTGTAAGGAGGTGTTCATATTCTGGAGCAGGGGTCACCTCTGACTGCTCCCCGGCCTTTCCTGTTACAGCAATCTCAGGCTGCGTCGGGCCTTTTAAGGTTCCTTCATGATCTCCTTTAACTTGGAAGCAAATTATTTCCTCTTGTACAACCTCTTTCTTGAGACGAATTGAGAGTGAATTTTGTAGCATAGAGGACGCCTTAGAGATGTGCTGAATTCGGCCTGTCCCACACTCATCCATGAGCCAATGTGTGCGAAGTTCTGACTTTGAAGTCTTGATGTGCTTTTCCGAATCTTGTCCGGCTTCGACATTTTGCAGTGCTGAATGATAAGAGGTCGTACTTCTGCCTTCCCTGCTTGTGGGGTGGTTGTACTCCTTTAAAACTGCCTCTCCTGTGAGGATCGGAGAAACTAAATTCGGCAGTTTATTACCATTATGTATCAAGGGAGACGGTTCCCTGTGACACATTTTCACCTCCTTTTGCACAAGGATGGTGGATGGGGTTTGTTTTAATGGTTTAAAACCATGGATTCCAGGATTTGTATTCCTCTGACCTGTTTCCAACTTCCCTCCAAACATGTTGGAAATCGACATAGGCGTTTGAATTTTCCCGCCCTCCTCAGTCATGTTCACTATGGCATGTGCTGAATTTCCTAACAGCAAGTAACTCCCTCCTTGGGGTATGGGGAAAAAGCGTTCGTCTACTATTGCTGCGTTAATCAATCCTGTCTCATAATGAGATTCTAAGTGCAAGCTTGCAATGGGCAATTCCATCGGTTCCCCATGGAGCATAGGTGCATTTACCATTACATATTCCTCAGTAATTTCATCGACGTTTACAAGTGAGGATGAAGCAACTGCACTAAACCCGAGATCAGGTACAAGCAGACATATGACTCGTCTTCCATTGACGGTCGCATAACCTTCATTCAAAGGTTTCCTAAGGTCACCTCGGGGCTTCACCGGGTTTCCTTTACACGGCGGGCCTTGCGCTGGGCTGACAGTTTGTATGGTTGGGGTTCGATGCCTGCAGTTTTGATTACTGTGGTGAATCGATCGGAAAGACTTATTAATATTGCTCTCCATCCCATTCATCTCCGAAGCCATTTCATGCTTTATGTTGGTCCTGTTTTTATTCAGAGGGTGAATGTTGTGAGTCGTAGAGAAGGTGGAAGTGGGTCTTTCCAGCTCATCCGCCTTTGCACGCTTCTGCTTCTCAGAGTGGTCCTGATGCCTTTGTTCTGAAAGCCGCCCCTCTTCTCTTTCGGGTAATAGGGTTTTACTAACAGACCTGACTCTCTCTGGTACAGTTTGAGGTGCTACCTGCGGGAGTAACTTAACTGACGGAGGTGAGGGGCTGGAGGAAGTTGAGGTCTTGGAGCTCATTCTAGGCAGCATCGTTTCGAGACGCAGTAATTCCGCATCCGAAGCTTCCATCCTTAATTTGTGTTGCTGTCTCTCTTCCTCCCTCATCCTGCATTTTTCCATCTCCCGTGAAACGAAAGTATCTAGCTCTTCTCCGGAGAGTTCACACTCAATTGCTAACTCTGTCCAGAATGCTCTCCACTCATCCAATTCCATTGTTTCGTCCATTTTAGCAGTGATGATTCACTCTGAACAGGTTGGTATGACTTGCAAACAATATGCTATGTCCCAACTCAAATAGTATCTCTAATTACAACTGTAACAAAGTATACTTCTAACAAATACCAACAATAAGATATATTAATACAACGATTAATTATCTCATAAATACAAAGTATAATACTAAGTATATAATACAAAATATAGTTAAGCAAAAGGATTTCCTCAGATTCTACTCAGATCTTTTATATTCGTTCTTATGATTACAATGTCGTTAGTGCGTTGACCCAGTTACTATTTTTAGCTTCGCTTACAGGTAAAAAAAATTCGCTGAACTCAAAGTTAGCTTTGTTTACAAATAAAGATCTGGTTTCCCAGTTCTATCCATCAAAAAAGAATTAATCGTGATATTGCAATATCTCGTTATCTAAGAGGTATGTACGTGTATATATACTAAAATCCCTAGTGTTGTAAAAAAAAAAGTCAGATCCTAGAGATATATGTTCTCAGTGGAGAACTATAGGAATGCAAGAGGTAGAAAAGATTCTCTAGAGTTATAATCTAGATACCGGACATAGCCTCCAATTGTCGCGCGGTTATCCCGAACTGGACATTAATTGTCACAGCACAGTTGGATAAGAAAGTTGTAAATTGAGAAATGTAAGAAAGATATATAGGATCTCAGAAGTGGCTCGTTAATTGTTAGATTCCTATACAAGTAAGGGGTGAAAGGAAGGCGAATAGTCTCACAAAGAGATAATGTCTCAGAAGGGCACATGAGAATGGATTCTGTTTCCTTGCGACAAATCTCCCCTGTTATTCTTACTGAATATTATAATTGTTATTAAGCCCCCATCCTCTCATACTGAGGAAATGACACATATATGGATTTAAGAGACAGTACATGTAAGAAACTCACTCGACCACTTGGTAGATGATATAACTTATGTACAGATATTTAATCCCTAAACCATATATATGACACAAAGAAAATGAAAAGATAAACGAAAATAATAATATGGACATAAACACTGAATGACTAAAAGTCCTAGTATGTCCTACTAATCATCATTTGCACTGGTGTGACTATCATGAGAGTTGCCTAACATTGTTGAATGTAATGTTCACTTTGTAATACACTGGAAGGCACTTTAAATATAGTTCCGTTAGTATTTAGGTGAAAGTTCTGGTTGGAATTTGAATAAGATCTCTGAGATTTCTTGAGGAAAATAATCCTTATGCTTTTGGACTTATCTGTAATCCGATGTTGTCAGCCCTGGCGCAGGTTGTTAGGTGCTGTCATCCTGCAGCGATATGACATTACACGTGCGAGCGTTGATCTATGCTCCTTTATGCTTAGGAGTTGACGAGATCTCTGGCTTTTGGTTCTGCTGCTCGGTCAAAAGACTGGCTGTCTGTTACCGTCAGGCGCCGGACACTGAATTCTGCGAATGTTGTCCGCTCAGAAACCTAAAAGTCTGAAGACACAAATGTGGCTTCATGAGTCTTCCTGTCATATGGGAACAGCTATCATTCCCATTCAAACCGCATACACCAGGCATATCAGAATTATCCTCTTTCATTCAATAAGAGGACTATTATGTCATACAATCTAAAGATTACAGACAAACTTTCCATGTTATATAAGATATTTATACTTCACTTTCATACATTCACACATCAGGCATATCAATCTAATGTCCTATGACTTCATCTCATATTCTAGACATGATAGGTAAACTTAGACCTATGTAACTTCAGGGGTTAATTAGTTTAGTCAGTCTTCTTTCCCAAGAACTGTGTTCTACAATCATAGTCCGTTCCTTCACACAATGATGAATAGCAATAAAATATAATACATTTATATTACACAAATAGATAAAGTGAGTGACCGACTGGCCAAGCGATCAGGTTGCTTTCTTCTGTAGCACAACTACATAGTTTTGGAACTGAAACCTGGCTGGAACACTCCAGTTTACCAGCTGTAAATGGGCACTCAGTTGTGCTCTCAAGCTAGGGAAGGAAAAGGCGGCGAGGAAGGGAACTGTTCACCTAACCTCGTAAAAGTGGGATCTTTCATGATGAAGCTTCTAACACTTCATTTCCCTATGACAATCTCTGCCATGGGACTGCCTTTATCTTCGTAATGGATAAAGCAATTAATATGATAGATGTTATCTTCTATTGGCTGTGGGGCTAGTTGTGATAAGTTTTTGTACAAGCAACAATCATTCACATAGCACATGTTTAGATCATATTAAGAACAACAATACATTTATACCAATGAATAATTCACATAGCACATGTTTAGATCATATTAAGAATAACAATACATTTATACCAATGAATATTCTACGTGCATATTTTGCAGTCTATACGAACCTGCACAGAGTGAAATTATACAACACCGCTTGGTTAATACCAAAGTGCTTGTAGTGTAGAATTCCCCGCCATGTAGATGCACTCGGCCCAGAAGTCGGGCGTGTAAGTGAAGTTTTCGTCTAAGCTTCTAGATTTTATGAATCTCTTCTCACGTGTTCTAAATCATTCCGACGTAATAACACGTAAATTCTCTCTCTGAACCTGAGCTCGTGTGACGCAGTTGCGAACCGTCTTACGTGAGAAAGCTTCCCCGCCCCGTAATTACTGGTTACTCCTAGAAGGCATACACGTGCTGGCTGATGCAATGAAATTTGACACTGGGGCGTTTTCCGTCAGGTCCCTCAAATAAGGTGCAATAAAGCAATGGATCTCTAGACTTTAAGACGCCTTTTACTCTTAATTAAGGTATATCCTCTGGCCATGTGTTATAACCTGGTGTTGATGCGTTTGCGATATTTGCTCAGTAACCATTAGTAAGCGCCGTGATGTCTGAGAGAGAAACGCTGACTACATCGCCGAAAATACCGTAGTGTAACGTGAAAATTAATGAGAATAAAGAACAGAGAGAAAGAAGGGAAGAGAAGGGAGACAAAGATGGAGAGAAGAATAGACCGTGTTACGACATGTTCTGAGGATTCTGTGCAAGGTAACACCGACCCTTTTACATTATTACGCGTTCGGTGGCAGAACATGTTAAAGGCTTACCAAGACTGTGAACTACAGCTCACCGATCCTAAATTTCAGAACTTATATTTTGTGCTCAAGGGAGCCATCCAAGACTATTAGTCTTTAAGTTATCCAGAAGTCCAGTGACGAAGTTATATTGTGGGAACCGCAGAGTGGCGGTGGTTATATCTACATAAGCATTACCGCAGGGTTGATGTTAACCTGCTTAGAAGAAGTACACAGATGACGCCATTCTGGGGCCTGTGTTACGGCTAGTGTGCAATTGGCGGGGATGCCAAGTTGTACCTGTATGTGAAAGTGATTAAGGTATCTGACGCGTTCAGTCAGAGGTACCAAAGCGGCATTGAGAACTGTATATACATGAACATACTACTATTGTCCATGTACGAATATTTGAATGTTTACCAGCCTTTTGAATGCCTGATGTATGCCTAACGATTTCCGGTTATCATGACCATGTTTACACTGACAGTTCCTGTTGATTTACTGTGTGTTTCCGTCAATAAATGTTTTGAAACGTGCCAGCAGTGTCCAAGCATCCTTGACTACTGCATGTGAGTGTATGGGTTGCATTACACAACATATACGAGCCTAAACACATTCGCGCCTTCATTCGCACCCACACTCAGCTCATCATTACAAGTACTACACACCTAACAACATGTATGCTGTCTTGTGCCAGTGATCTCCTCTACAGAACGAAAAAGACAGTTACATTTCTGGTAGGCCAGATCTGTGGGTCTAAGCTGGACAGAGCGAGAAATTAACATTTCCGTGGACTTTGTGCTACATGTTTTGATAAACAAGGTGGACATCTGAGAATAACACACATACTCGACACTTCCAAGTTTTGACTACACCGGACAGTATAAACAGTGTTAGCATTTTTGTTATAATGCTACATAAACCACAACATGACAAGTCCTGAAGTTAGCATCGAGGCGTTTTTTTACGTGGACCACAGCTGCATACGAGTCAAGTCACTTTTTGTAAATGGTACCGCTGGTCATTTACACGTCTCAGTCAACAACAGACTTTCCTACGTCCGAGCATTCAAGTTACATTGTTCGAGGTCAAGTGTTTGTAAACAGTACGTGAAATCGTCAACATTCAATGTGCAAGTCCTAAGTCGAGAAGGTCATAGTAACTTTATGTTCTGGAAGACCACTTCATGCTACAGTGGATCTGACAATCAGTGCGCGCTTGACATTTTGTTTCTGTGTTCGCAAGGAGCAGGATAGTTACTGTAACATCATGTGTGACTAAGCTTTATTTTGCAACACATTCAATTGCTATTTATGTTACTTGTACTATTGTTGTGTATTTTTCTTGTGTTTTTTCAGCGGGCTGGTTGGGTAAGGTGACTCCTTTAGATAAATACCACGTAATAGAGGTTATCTATTGAGAGCGTGTCGTTAGGGACTGCAAATTTCCTTAATTGGAATTTGCTAGCGACAATTGTTGCTGTTTACGTTTAGCTGTGACGACATGAGTTAGTGTTGTTTTCGTTATTTTTTCATTCTTTGATTTTCGATTTGTTTTGTTTGTATCTGTTCTTCTCTCCTTCCTTCCGTTTATTTCTTTACACCTTTTTGTTTATAACAGTGTTGCTATTTGTCTTGTTTACTTTTCGCGGTCATCATTACACATTTGTGTAACATTTTCTTTACTTTCTGCTGTATTGTTTATTTGACTTCTGCGAACTTTTTTGGTCATTGTTCTGTATCTTTGTCTTTGTATTTATGATTGTAATACATTATTGTCATACACAGTCTACATACATATACTTGGTCATGTATTATTATTGTCGTTATTAATATGATACACTATTCATATTGGGAGTATTGATAGAAAATTATTATAAAGAAATAAGGTAACCATACAAGGTCTTTGATTAAGACTTGACTCTCAAAGAGAGTGAAATAAACTGAACTGAGTATACAAGTCTAACATTGAAGACTTGTCTCCCATTAAAGTGGGATAAGGTAATTTATTTAATTTTTTCAGGTTACTGATCTCATTAGACAATGTCTACACTAGACTTCTTCATTGAACAAGGGAAAGTCCTTGGGAAGACAGGTGACAAGTTAGAAGAATTCGCAACTGCTCAATTCGCCATAGCATTGAAGCCAGAAGAAAAGAGACAAAAAGAGGAAAATAAATTGAAAGCAGAAGTGAGCAAAAGAGCAAAAGAAGATAGATGCTGAGAATTTAAGATTGCAGATGCAAGCTGAACAAAAGAAGATAGATGCTGAGAATTTAAGGTTGCAAATGCAAGGTGATGAAAGAAAATTCCAGATGGAAATGGAAAAACAAAAAAAATGAAGCTGCTGCTGCTGAAGAAAGAAAACTTCAAGCTGCTGCAGAGGAAAGAAAACTTCAAGCAGAAGAAAGAAAACTTCAAGAAAGAAAACTTGCAGAAAACTTCAAGAAAGAAAGAAAACTTCAAGCAGAGGCGGAGAATAGAAGATTGGATAGGGAAGCCGAGGAAAGGAAAGAGAAACATAAAATGGAACATGAGGAAAAACTCGCGACTTTGGAATTAGAGAAATTGAAAGTAACAAATATGGGTGCTCATCAAGTAACTTCGGATACAACAAAGGAGAGGTCTAGTAAGATCAAATTGCCTCATTTCAATCCTTTAAAGGACGATATAACTGATTATCTTGATAGATTCGAATTTTTATGTGGTACGCATAAGATAAAAAAGGAAAAAATATGTCGAACAACTGATGGAATTTTTTACAGGTGAAACTGTGACTACTCTTATGACAATAGAAGAGCATAATAGAACTAATTATGATGTTGTCAGAGCGGCATTATTAAAAAAATATCAACTAAAAGAAGAAGATTATCGTCTTCGTTTTAGGACAATGTTGCCAGAAAATGGAGTAGATTTCTGTGATTTTGTTACAAAGATACGTCGTACATTTACACGATGGGTTGAGTTGTCTCAAACTGAGAAAACATATGAAGGTCTAATGGACTTATTACTTAGAGACAAAGTTTTGTCATCTGTTAATGATTCTTTCCTTGCATTTCTTCATGAGCGTAAGCCTAAAAACTTAAAAGACATGGAGGAATACTGTTGTCAGTATGCCACCGCGCATCCCCATGCTACAGTTAGCAATTCTAAAGTGAAAGAAGGGTTGCCAGTTGCTTCGGCAGCACCATATGGCCTTAATTTCAATAAGAAATTTCAGGGTGCTCAACAAAACTGGAATAGGAAAAGTAATCAGAATTACTCTCATAAGCAGAGTAATCCAACATATGATAGTTCTTCTCCTAAGAACTGGAGACGAGATGGGAGTTCTCGTAATTTTGGTGGTAATAATTTTAGACACTTTCGCAAAGGTTATCACAATAAAAACTACCCAAGCTTTTCTGTTCGGGATAACCATTCTCGACGTCAAGAATATGACGATGGTCAATATACAAACCGGGATTCAAACCGGAATGATAATTACAATAGACAATATGATAACAATTACAGGGGAAATGATAATCGCGGTAGACCTAGATATAACAAAAGGAAAGCTTTCCAACAGGCAAACTCTGCACAACAAGAGTTTAATGGAGCCTGTAATCAAGTAAATGATAGTGGGAACTCTAATGCTATCACTGGTTGTGCTTTCGATTTTGGGAGAGCAACTGAATGCCCCCAATGCTCAACATTGTTCGAGCCATCGTCTGTATCTACCTTAATTTGTGGTCACCCTCTTCCCGCTCTTCCTGCTACAGTTGCGCATGATGAGAGAGGATCTCTCATCTTGCATAAAGGTCTAGTGAATGATAGGCTAGTCTCAGTGCTTTTTGATTCTGGTTGCACTACTGTCGGGGTTAGGCAGTCTCTGATAGATCCTCGCTGTTACTCGGGAAAGGTGGTCAAATGTGTTACATTTGGTGGTACCATGGAAAAAATATCCTACTGCTATCATTAGCATTGACACTCCTTTCTTTACAGGAGATGTCCACGCGTGTCTTCTTCCTAATCCTATTTCGGATCTTATAATTGGTCGTATTCATGGGGTTAAGGAATGCACCCCGCAACAAATTTCTATTTGGGAGGAACAAAATATCCAAGCGGTCAATGCAGTGGTAACAAGAGCCCAAGCTCTTATCCCTCCAACTTCATCTGATGATAGTAATGGAGTTGATAGCCAAGATGATCACTTGGTGATTTCGCATGACACGTTTGTTAAACGACAAGAAGAGGATCCTTCTTTGAGGAAATTCTTTCTTCTCGCAAAGAAAGGTGATCCTAATCAGAATACGAATCACAGATCGTATATCACTATGAAGAATGGTATATTGGTACGAATGGTACAACACTCGGACAAGTCTATGCATTCGCAAATTCTTGTGCCTAAGTGTATGAGAGCCTTAATTCTTCAACATGCACACGATTCTCAGTGTGCTGGACATATGGGTTTTTCCAGAACTAAGACTAGAGTCCTTGCGTCTTTCTTTTGGCCATTCGTGAACAAAGACATACGATTTTATTGCCGGTCTTGCAAAATTTGCCAAGAGGTCAAGTCTAGAGGTCCAAGACATGCTGCACCTATTCAGGCGGCAGATATTCCTATTCGGCCGTTTCAGAAAATGGCAATAGACATTATTGGCCCGTTTAAGATTAAGTCAGCCAGAGGACATCAATTTATCCTTACTTGCGTTGACATGTGCACTCGTTGGCCAGAGGCTATTCCTCTTAAAAGCATATCAACTGTCGATATCGCAGATGCTCTTTGGCTCATATTTTCTCGGCTGGGATTTCCCGGAGAAATACTATCAGACCACGGCACTCAATTGATATCGGACACTATGTCTCAGGTGATGGCTACTCTGGACATTAAAAGATCTCTCAGTAGTATTTATCATCCAATGTCCAATGGATTGGTTGAACGTCTTAATAGGACACTAAAGAACTTACTAGGCAAGATAACGGAGGATCATCCTGATGATTGGGACAGGGTCCTACCCGCAGCTCTCTTTGCTTATAGAGAGGTTCCCAACGAACATACAGGATTTTCTCCTTTTGAACTTGTCTTTGGCGCGCAACCGCGCGGTCCTATGTCCTTGCTAAACGATCTGATCACTGCCGATAATATTGACGATGATACACAATCATCATATGAATATGTCATTACTCTTAGGGAGAAAATTATCGAATCATGCAGGTTAGCTACTTCATCATCAGAATTCGCTAAAGAAAAGGCTAGGCGATTCGCTAATAAGAAAAGACGCCTACGTCAACTTTGTCCTGGAGACAAAGCGTTTGTGTTACTTCCCACGAGGGAAAACAGACTTCTCATTGTTTGGAAAGGTCCATACACTATAGTCTCTAAAATTTCAGATGTCGACTATATTGTCGATGTTGATGGAAGGCATAAAACCTTCCATATAAATATGCTTACTGAATTTATTGAACGACCAGACTATTTACAGCCTATTTTCCAGGCGACGGACGATTCTCGAGTCCAACATGGTCATATCTCATCCCTGTCTGTTATACAGGATGAGGAAACTACTTTTTCTGACGTTAACTTACCTCTTCCCGTTGTTCCACTTAATTCTACGGAATCATGGAAAAACGTTACCGTCTCTTCGAACTTGTCTTTTGAGGAGCAACGTCAAGTATCCTTTACGCTACAATCATATCAGGATGTCCTTGCCGACATTCCTGGACACACAGATGTCATAGAACATGACATCATACTTACTGATCGTAATCCGATCAGAGTAAGACCATACCCAATACCTATTCATTTTCAAGCACAAGTCGAGAAAGAATTGGATGAAATGATTCAATTGAAAATAATTGAACCATCCACTTCAGCTTATTCTTCGTCGATGGTTATTGTTCGAAAGAAAGACAATAACATACGTCTTTGCGTTGATTATCGCAAATTAAATCAAGTTACGAAGTTCGATGCTGAACCTATGCCTTTATTAGATGATCTACTTATTAGACTTTCTAAAGCTAAATTCTTTACTAAACTAGACTTGTCGAAAGGTTATTGGCAAGTCCCACTGACGGAACACGCCAAACCTCTGTTACGTGCAGTCTTTGATATCTTACAATATAATACATTTGTATGCTTGTTATGTTCGCAAATATTTTGTAAACAAAATAGATACTTTTTAGTGCTTAAGGAAAAGTTATTATTGAGTTACTTCCCTTGAAAGGAGTCGCAGATCGAACTCCGCGGACGAATCTAGTTTTACTATGATTTATTCTTTGTTTGGGTAGGAATAGATTGTTCTTGCTTCAGAATATCTATGGCCTGAATTTATGTGTATTGTTTGTCTGGGTAGGACGAGTCTGTCTTATATCTGTATATCTTTGCATGTCTAAGTCGAACTATATGGTCTTTTGTCGATAGAAAGGTCAAAGGGCTGTTCGGCGGATGTGTCGCTAGAGAGGTGTGATTTGGCTTCGCCCTGATGATGGGCTGTGTTTTTCTGTAGCGGCTTGTCGCCGGGAAAAGTGATCTCAAGATTGTTGGGGAAAATGATAGACGTTTAGACCTATCCTGTATGCTTTACCCCAGTGTTTATTCTTATTGCCAAGGAATGGCAGAATCATATTTCTGATACCGAGGTAACAAAAGTATTTCTTATCAACTCTTACGAAGCCATCGTTTTTTTTACGTCTGAGAGAATATTTAACTAGAGGAAGATGACATTCATTTCCAGCAGCATTATATCTCGTATGATGAAGTCAATTGTATTATGATAGAATCTACAGAGCAATGAGAACATTTAATGAATGACTAACTTTAATACAGATTCATTATCTGTATCCAAACGTGAGTGACAGCTCACGAGAGAAGCCATCTTGTATCCAAATATTTTGTGACTTTCAAGAAGAGAAAAGGGATGCCCCGTATTATCGCTTGATGAGTCCAGAGATCACTGCTACACATGAGAACCCATTACTAGCGGTTCAATATGATTATATGGAAAAATATGTGCTGAACAGTATTTAAAAGGAATCTTCGCTAGACGAGGTTAGGTCTAGAAGCCATCTTGAATATTGTTTATAAACTGACGTGCTTTTGTCAGTAAACTCAGATGATATATATATATGGGCAATACTGAGTGCTTGTCTACTGACAGTCCATTATGCTATTATTCTACATGAGTGCCCATGTATCATTGCAAGACCATTTATCCACTGTACCATGATGTATTATGCCAACCTGTGATTTGTCACTATCTGTGCTGTCGAGTGTGTACGTCCAATTAAACTGTAGCAAAGGTACACAGTCGTTGGTGTCGATGACTTCCAGCCATACATGAGTGAAAGAAAAAGACCAATTGTCAACACCACGAACTCTTCTTATCATTCGCGTATTACACTCTCACTTCATGCTTACACACCCCTGCGTAGGTCGAGTTGACATTCCATATTCAAACCACGAGCAACACTCTGACGAGTCTTTAACACTGGAGCTTCCAAACATCCTCTTAACACCGTGGTCCTGTACACAGTTGATGTCAGCAGGAAAAATAAATAGATAACAACAACCCAATACATCTATTTAACACTGATGTTCTAACACAGCCATTCAACACTGGTGGACATCATTAATCAAATGAAAAAAGAAGGAGGCTTATCATCTGATGACCAGCCAAAAGAGGTTTTTATCAACCTCTCACTGCTTTTTCGACACCTAGGGGTTTATTTCAGTTGAATTTTATGCCTTTCGGGCTTATGAACGCCCCAGCAACTTTCGTGCGCATGATGCGACGAATTATGTCGTATCGTACAGATGTCATCGCATATTTGGACGACATCTGTCTGTTCAGTGATACTTGGGAAGAACACTATTCGGGTTTAAACGAGTTACTATCTACTCTACGCGAGCATAAGTTAACAGCAAAACCCTCTAAAGCCTTTGTTGGGTTTAGTGAAATCTCTTTCCTAGGTCATCGGGTTGGTCATGGTCTGTTGAAGACAGAGGACCAAAACATTTCGAAGATATTAAATATCTCGGTTCCGAAGACAAAAAAGCAAGTACGTAGTCTCTTGGGATTAATACAATTCTATGGAAGATTCATTGATAATCTATCCTCCATTATGGCACCACTTTCAACGTTGTTGAAAAAAGGTTCTCCTAATATGGTACGTTGGTCCCAAGAATGCCAATCGTCATTGGATCAGGTTAAGAATTTATTCTCATCTCATCCTATCTTAAGACTTCCAACGATTGATAAGACTTTTGTCCTTCGTAGTGATGCCTCTTCCACTGGGATTGGAGCGGCACTAATGCAGGAGTATTCAGGAACTCTGCATCCTGTAATGTATATTTCTAGGAAGCTGAATGCGGCAGAAAGGAATTACTCGGTTGTAGACCGTGAATTGTTGGCCATGGTTTGGTCCATTCTTAAGCTACAAAGATTCCTTCTGGGCGCGCATTTCATTATGGAAACCGACCAAAAAGCTCTTACAGCTATGCAAAGTAAGGATTTGAAGAGCTCGAGATCTACTCGTTATGCTATTGCTCTTCAACCTTTCCATTTTACGGTGCGAGCTATCCGTGGTTCGGATAATGTGATGGCAGACGTATTGTCTAGATGCCCACATGATTCCATTTAAATTTTATGTCCTAGATCTCCTGATATACTTCCAGACTTATGTCTGTTCTTAATATCATAACATATTAACACAATTGTGTCACTAGTTGGATGATGTATAATGACTTTAATATATTTGATTATGTCCATCCATGATATATATCCATTAGATATGCTGATGGTATAGTATTGTAGTTCATCATATTTGTATATTGTTGTAATGATAGTATTTGACAATTTTTGATATCTATGATTGGTATTGCCAGCAACTTAGGTTTCTTTAATGGTACCTCCTGAGTTTGTTTGGCTTAGAGGAAATATTTTCTCTTATGATGGGGGATGATTTTTACTCTCTCCAGACGCTTTATTTATGCGTCTATTGTACCTGATATTAGGTTCATTCTTTCATGAGCGCATAATTGATGCTTGTGCTATCTTGCTCATGAATATATTTGAGAAAAAAAGTGTCATTTTTTTACAGGGGGGGGGGGGGGGGGGGGGGTGGGGGGGGGGGGGGGGGGGGTGGGGGGTTGCTGTCATTTTCGACGGAGTTTCATATGTCAAGTTATTTGTCGTATTTTTTTCACCCTAGTCAAAGGTGAATAATTGTGTCTTTACCTTGCGATGTCAGGTTGATTAGGGGTTATCTTCCCTGTTGGTTCTTTCATTGTGTTTGACCTGTATGAAGACAGGGTCAAAGGTAAACAATTCGGAGCTTGTGCTCATGCGCAGATTTTAAGCGCCAAGTTGAGTTACTTCCGTCAGGCCGGGATGTAAGCTGGCTTCTGTGGGACATGATGTCCATTGTGTTTTTGGGGCAAATCTTCGAAGTGACTGCGTTGGCAGTTCTCCCCAGTGATTCTCTGTACGTCGGAATGACGACAGAGTTCGTTATTGTGTTCTGAGGATTCTGTGCAAGGTAACACCGACCCTTTTACATTATTACGCGTTCGGTGGCAGAACATGTTAAAGGCTTACCAAGACTGTGAACTACAGCTCACCGATCCTAAATTTCAGAACTTATATTTTGTGCTCAAGGGAGCCATCCAAGACTATTAGTCTTTAAGTTATCCAGAAGTCCAGTGACGAAGTTATATTGTGGGAACCGCAGAATCGCGGTGGTTATATCTACATAAGCATTACCGCAGGGTTGATGTTAACCTGCTTAGAAGAAGTACACAGATGACGCCATTTTGGGGCCTGTGTTACGGCTAGTGTGCAATTGGCGGGGATGCCAAGTTGTACCTGTATGTGAAAGTGATTAAGGTATCTGACGCGTTCAGTCAGAGGTACCAAAGCGGCATTGAGAACTGTATATACATGAACATACTACTATTGTCCATGTACGAATATTTGAATGTTTACCAGCCTTTTGAATGCCTGATGTATGCCTAACGATTTCCGGTTATCATGACCATGTTTACACTGACTGTTCCTTTTGATGCTACTGTGTGTTTCCGTCAATAAATGTTTTGAAACGTGCCAGCAGTGTCCAAGCATCCTTGACTACTGCATGTGAGTGTATGGGTTGCATTACACAACATATACGAGCCTAAACACATTCTCGCCTTCATTCGCACCCACACTCAGCTCATCATTACAAGTACTACACACCTAACAACATGTATGCTGTCTTGTGCCAGTGATAGGCGTTTGTTGCGTGGACCACAGCTGCATACGAGTCAAGTCCCTTTTTGTAAATGATACCGCTGGTCATTTACACGTCTCAGTCAACAACAGACTTTCCTACGTCCGAGCATTCAAGCTACATTGTTCGAGGTCAAGTGTTTGTAAACAGTACGTGAAATCGTCAACATTCAATGTGCAAGTCCTAAGTCGAGAAGGTCATAGTAACTTTATGTTCTGGAAGACCACTTCATGCTACAGTGGATCTGACAATCAGTGCGCGCTTGACATTTTGTTTCTGTGTTCGCAAGGAGCAGGATAGTTACTGTAACATCATGTGTGACTAAGCTTTATTTTGCAACACATTCAATTGCTATTTATGTTACTTGTACTATTGTTGTGTATTTTTCTTGTGTTTTTCAGCGGGCTGGTTGGGTAAGGTGACTCCTTTAGATAAATACCACGTAATAGAGGTTATCTATTGAGAGCGTGACGTTAGGGACTGCAAACTTCCTTAATTGGAATTTGCTAGCGACAATTGTTGCTGTTTACGTTTAGCTGTGACGACATGAGTTAGTGTTGTTTTCGTTATTTTTTCATTCTTTGATTTTCGATTTGTTTTGTTTGTATCTGTTCTTCTCTCCTTCCTTCCGTTTATTTCTTTACACCTTTTTGTTTATAACAGTGTTGCTATTTGTCTTGTTTACTTTTCGCGGTCATCATTACACATTTGAGTAACATTTTCTTTACTTTCTCCTGTATAGTTTATTTGACTTCTGCGAACGTTTTTGGTCATTGTTCTGTATCTTTGTCTTTGTATTTATGATTGTAATACATTATTGTCATACACAGTCTACATACATATACTTGGTCATGTATTATTATTGTCGTTATTAATATGATACACTATTCATATTGGGAGTATTGATAGAAAATTATTATAAAGAAATAAGGTAACCATACAAGGTCTTTGATTAAGACTTGACTCTCAAAGAGAGTGAAATAAACTGAACTGAGTATACAAGTCTAACATTGAAGACTTGTCTCCCATTAAAGTGGGATAAGGTAATTTATTTAATTTTTTTCAGGTTACTGATCTCATTAGACAATGTCTACACTAGACTTCTTCATTGAACAAGGGAAAGTCCTTGGGAAGACAGGTGACAAGTTAGAAGAATTCGCAACTGCTCAATTCGCCATAGCATTGAAGCCAGAAGAAAAGAGACAAAAAGAGGAAAATAAATTGAAAGCAGAAGTTGAGCAAAAGAAGATAGATGCTGAGAATTTAAGATTGCAGATGCAAGCTGAACAAAAGAAGATAGATGCTGAGAATTTAAGGTTGCAAATGCAAGGTGATGAAAGAAAATTCCAGATGGAAATGGAAAAACAAAAAAATGAAGCTGCTGCTGAAGAAAGAAAACTTCAAGCTGCTGCAGAGGAAAGAAAACTTCAAGCAGAAGAAAGAAAACTTCAAGCTGCTGCAGAAGAAAGAAAACTTCAAGCAGAGGCGGAGAATAGAAGATTGGATAGGGAAGCCGAGGAAAGGAAAGAGAAACATAAAATGGAACATGAGGAAAAACTCGCGACTTTGGAATTAGAGAAATTGAAAGTAACAAATATGGGTGCTCATCAAGTAACTTCGGATACAACAAAAGAGAGGTCTAGTAAGATCAAATTGCCTCATTTCAATCCTTTAAAGGACGATATAACTGATTATCTTGATAGATTCGAATTTTTATGTGGTACGCATAAGATAAAAAAGGAAAACTATGTTGAACAACTGATGGAATTTTTTACAGGTGAAACTGTCACTACTCTTATGACAATAGAAGAGCATAATAGAACTAATTATGATGTTGTCAGAGCGGCATTATTAAAAAAATATCAACTAAAAGAAGAAGATTATCGTCTTCGTTTTAGGACAATGTTGCCAGAAAATGGAGTAGATTTCTGTGATTTTGTTACAAAGATACGTCGTACATTTACACTATGGGTTGAGTTGTCTCAAACTGAGAAAACATATGAAGGTCTAATGGACTTATTACTTAGAGACAAAGTTTTGTCATCTGTTAATGATTCTTTCCTTGCATTTCTTCATGAGCGTAAGCCTAAAAACTTAAAAGACATGAAGGAATACTGTTGTCAGTATGCCACCGCGCATCCCCATGCTACAGTTAGCAATTCTAAAGTGAAAGAAGGGTTGCCAGTTGCTTCGGCAGCACCATATGGCCTTAATTTCAATAAGAAATTTCAGGGTGCTCAACAAAACTGGAATAGGAAAAGTAATCAGAATTACTCTCATAAGCAGAGTAATCCAACATATGATAGTTCTTCTCCTAAGAACTGGAGACGAGATGGGAGTTCTCGTAATTTTGTTGGTAATAATTTTAGACACTTTCGCAAAGGTTATCACAATAAAAACTACCCAAGCTTTTCTGTTCGGGATAACCATTCTCGACGTCAAGAATATGACGATGGTCAATATACAAACCGGGATTCAAACCGGAATGATAATTACAATAGACAATATGATAGCAATTACAGGGGAAATGATAATCGCGGTAGACCTAGATATAACAAAAGGAAAGCTTTCCAACAGGCAAACTCTGCACAACAAGAGTTTAATGGAGCCTGTAATCAAGTAAATGATAGTGGGAACTCTAATGCTATCACTGGTTGTGCTTTCGATTTTGGGAGAGCAACTGAATGCCCCCAATGCTCAACATTTTTCGAGCCATCGTCTGTATCTACCTTAATTTGTGGTCACCCTCTTCCCGCTCTTCCTGCTACAGTTGCGCATGATGGGAGAGGATCTCTCATCTTGCATAAAGGTCTAGTGAATGATAGGCTAGTCTCAGTGCTTTTTTAATTCTGGTTGCACTACTGTCGGGGTTAGGCAGTCCCTGATAGATCCTCGCTGTTACTCGGGAAAGGTGGCCAAATGTGTTACATTTGGTGGTACCATGGAAAAATATCCTACTGCTATCATTAGCATTGACACTCCTTTCTTTACAGGAGATGTCCACGCGTGTCTTCTTCCTAATCCTATTTCGGATCTTATAATTGGTCGTATTCATGGGGTTAAGGAATGCACCCCGCAACAAATTTCTATTTGGGAGGAACAAAATATCCAAGCGGTCAATGCAGTGGTAACAAGAGCCCAAGCTCTTATCCCTCCAACTTCATCTGATGATAGTAATGGAGTTGATAGCCAAGATGATCACTTGGTGATTTCGCATGACACGTTTGTTAAACGACAAGAAGAGGATCCTTCTTTGAGGAAATTCTTTCTTCTCGCAAAGAAAGGTGATCCTAATCAGAATACGAATCACAGATCGTATATCACTATGAAGAATGGTATATTGGTACGAATGGTACAACACTCGGACAAGTCTATGCATTCGCAAATTCTTGTGCCTATGTGTATGAGAGCCTTAATTCTTCAACATGCACACAATTCTCAGTGTGCTGGACATATGGGTTTTTCCAGAACTAAGACTAGAGTCCTTGCGTCTTTCTTTTGGCCATTCGTGAACAAAGACATACGAATTTATTGCCGGTCTTGCAAAATTTGCCAAGAGGTCAAGTCTAGAGGTCCAAGACATGCTGCACCTATTCAGGCGGCAGATATTCCTATTCGGCCGTTTCAGAAAACGGCAATAGACATTATTGGCCCGTTTAAGATTAAGTCAGCCAGAGGACATCAATTTATCCTTACTTGCGTTGACATGTGCACTCGTTGGCCAGAGGCTATTCCTCTTAGAAGCATATCAACTGTCGATATCGCAGATGCTCTTTGGCTCATATTTTCTCGGCTGGGATTTCCCGGAGAAATACTATCAGACCACGGCACTCAATTGATATCGGACACTATGTCTCAGGTGATGGCTACTCTGGACATTAAAAGATCTCTCAGTAGTATTTATCATCCAATGTCCAATGGATTGGTTGAACGTCTTAATAGGACACTAAAGAACTTACTAGGCAAGATAACGGAGGATCATCCTGATGATTGGGACAGGGTTCTACCTGCAGCTCTCTTTGCTTATAGAGAGGTTCCCAACGAACATACAGGATTTTCTCCTTTTGAACTTGTCTTTGGCGCGCAACCGCGCGGTCCTATGTCCTTGCTACACGATCTGATCACTGCCGATAATATTGACGATGATACACAATCATCATATGAATATGTCATTACTCTTAGGGAGAAAATTATCGAATCATGCAGGTTAGCTACTTCATCATCAGAATTCGCTAAAGAAAAGGCTAGGCGATTCGCTAATAAGCAAAGACGCCTACGTCAACTTCGTCCCTGGAGACAAAGCGTTTGTCTTACTTCCCACGAGGGGAAAACAGACTTACTTCATTTCTTGGAAAGGTCCATACACTTATAGTTCTCTAAAATTTCAGATGTCGACTATATTGTCGATTGTTGATGGAAGGCATAAAACCTCCACCCCCATATAAATATGCTTACATTCCTGAATTTATTGAAACGACCCAGACCCTATTTACAGGCTTTATTTTCAACCAATCGGGACTGATCCCCATAACCCCCTATGGTCCCCCCCCCTACATATCTGATACATCTTTCTGTCAAACGGATGGAACGAAATTAACACAATCAAACCTGATTTCTCAAACCCACCTCCACCACAAATCCCACACTTAATTTAAGGAATCAATATAAAAACGTTGCCGTCTCAATTCGAACTTGTCTTCTAATCTCCCACCCCTCACCATCTCCACACCCTCTTCCTAACATCTTTCAAACTTTTATCACATTTCACACCCCTCCTACTATTAACATCACTCTCTCCCTATCAAATTACCAAAACTCAATCAAGGACTTATACCCTCATCCTCACTCTTTCCTCTCCCTTTTCCATAACTATTCTCTTCTGCCCTCACTCTCATCTGTAAACAATCAAATCTTACATCTACCCCCCCTAATTGTCATCCCCCCCCATATGGTAAACACATAACCCACCCAAACAAAAAAACTCACCTCCAATCCTCCACTCCCAAACAACTATCCCCTCAAACCTCCTCCCCACTCAAACAATCCCACAATAACAAAAAAAAAAAAACCCTTTTTCAAAAAACCATTAAAAAACATCACACATATCCTATCAAAACAACATATCCCATCACTTTACCAACAATATACATTATCACCACACAACTAAATCCACCACTCCCAACATCCCCAAACACACCCCACTTTTCCCAACAACAACTACCCCTACCCTTCCACCCCCCCC